>JAUIMM010000052.1:28545000-28930000 GCA_031769625.1 Taudactylus pleione
GCACAAATTAAGGAAGGATCATAGGAACGCACAATCAATGATGCGGCCGCAAAATAAGGACGCATGTATAAATACGTCACGAGACAAAAACACAATTCTGGTGTATTTCTAGTTTGAAGCTCACACATGGCTACAGACCAGGGAAACAATGGACAACAGTCAGGCGGTAAGTATTTCATGCATTTTGACTCAATGATTAATTAGAAACATAATATTGTGCAAGTTGTGAAGTTGACAATTCTCCAAAATTACACACATAGGTGAGGAGGATGACATGGAAGAGGCTGCTGGGCCCAGTATTCCGGGCGAAGCTGCCAAAAAGAAAAGGCAGCCACAATTCACAAGAAAGGAGATGGAGGTTTTGATTCAGAAATGTGTGGACACCCTGCCACAGGCAGACAGGAATATGAGTGCTAGCCAGAAGTGGAGAATGTGGGAAGAGGTAGCCGTGGATGTCAATAGGGTGGGTGATTATGTCCGTCTAGCCCGGGATGTCAAATGGCGGTAAGTAAACACTTGACCACCCTAAAACCAAAAACCAAATAAAAAAAAAAGTAATGATTCCAATTTCATCCCACAGATGGGCCGACTTCAAATATCGCCTGAAGCAAAAACTGGCGGACAGGGCTAGGCATGCAAGGGGGACAGGTGGGGGTCCCACCCCTGAGTCATTGGAGTTGACTGATTTAGAAGAGCTGGCACAGGGGTGTGTGCAGCCTGTGGAGGTGTTTGGCGTGTCCAACATGGATACGGACATGCCAGACTTTGCGGCTCCTCATGTTGTCCCAGGTAAATGTTGTGATGTCACCAACTCTGAAATGTTATTGTGCCAATATGTAGATTCTAATGTGAGTCTTTTCTCATTTTTCCAACAGAGACACAGGCGGATGAGTCTGCTCCAGAGGGGAGCCTTGGCCGCAGAATTTCTGCTGGCTCTGCAGGGGAGGAACCAGTACATCCGGCTGAGGACCCTGCAGAAGCCAGTCCAGGGCAATCCCCCTCGCAGGCAGTGTCCCTCCTCACAGAACTCAATTTTAAATCGGATTTCCATACGGAGATTCTGCAGAGGATGGATACCAGTCTGGTACGGCTGGCTGAGGCCCTGGAGCAAAATGCTGCGGCCAACGTGACCATTGGTCAGGCCCTGGCGGAAAATACCAGGGCCAACATCCGCATCGCCACTGCCCTGGAGCAGCTTGTTCGCCAGCACATGGTGGAGCCGACCTCCCTTCCTGCCGGAACATCAGGATCCTCCACCTCTGGTACAACATCAGCCAATCCTCCAAATGTGCCTAGCCCTGTGCCTAGTCCAGAGGCCACAACATCTGCCTCTGGACAGGCCAGCCCGATGACATCCCGGACCCGGTCTGGCGCCCTCCCTCCCCCAGCCAAACGGGCGAAAAAACGGTGACACCATTGGCTACTTTTCCCACACTCCTTCTGTGCTTGCCTCATATTCCTTTCTGGCCAAAACTTCCCTCTCTTTTCTTGTGAATTGTTTTTAATTTTTGAAATTTCATTTACCCAAAAATTATTGTTTGCACAATTAATAAATATAGTGGAATGAACACTGCCAAATATGTTTGAGTTAAATATGTGTATTTTTTTTTTGTGGAATACCAATAAATTTACCACAAATGTACGACTTTGTATTCTGACATTATTGTAAAAATGGGTTACATTTAATCCGGACACACAAGCCAACAACGTGCAAACTAAAAAATTACACATTGAAAAAAAAGGGCTCGTTAAGGAACGTTTAAAACATTACCTAAGGAGGAAAAATCACCTTGCAAACACAAAATGAGGGACCAAACCCATTACTGTTACAATAGTCCAAAAACTAACACATTGCGGCCAAAATACACCCCCACAAATGTACGCTAATTGATTGTGTAATCCAGACATTAGCAGCTATGATTTCCATCTGCGTTCGGTTTTGTGCTATCCAAAAAAACTGCTTTCCAAACACATACCAAGCCGTTTTTCAATCCAACACTAATTGAGTTTCTGACAAGCCATGATTAATCGATGCAACATCGTGGAGTGCCGGGACGGAGGAGAAGGCCATCGCCACTGTGGTCGAGTTATCCAGCCCCTAAGCTGTGCGAGCATTTTGAAGGGAAAGAGGATCATCCAGTGACGTATGAGTTGGTACGAACACATTTGACGTTCGCATTTGTTAATGTATGTACGCCCAAAAAACGCCTCGCCACGCCTGCGTTTTTACATCTCCACCCCCGTCAACGCCCAAAAACGGCCTGTTCTGTCAATCACATTTGACATGTCACTTCCTGTACGCTATTTGACGAACGAGAAAAAAAAATCTCGCAATCTGCCGTACGCACATGCGCAGTGCAACACCGACGCATGCGCGGTTACTCAACATCGGAACGCAACGAGCGTACTGCTGTTAACGAACGGCTCTGAATCAGGGCCTAAGCTTGCTTTTTTGTACATTATTGATTGCAGTTGAATTAAATTAATATATTTTAATTGTTATTTAAATGATGGTAATATATGAGCTATCAGTGTTTGTTAAAAAGTATGATGTTAATAATGCAATGATAAGATGTATGTGAATAGAGTTTACTTAGGCCAATTAGCATATTTTCAAGTACTAGGGAATATACTAAATACTGGCAGAAGAATGGTTAATAGCTAATGATGATTGATATGAAAAGCCTCTTAAGGTGCATACACACGTAAAGATTTTGTAACCAATGATTTTCTGTCAGATTTTCTGTTCGATTTACCCTTAAAAAATTGAACGATTTTTGAAGTGTAATGAATGATTTTTACAACGATGAACGAAAAATGTTCCGTCCCTTAATGAAAATCGTTAAGTTGGACAGTCTGAAATGGACGATGAACGATTACAAACTACAAGTGGGAGCGCGCTTGAAGGGATTATCGTTTATCGTTATAACTCAGAAACTGAACGATTTTTTGAACGATAATGACGTCGTTAACGACAAATCGTTCAAAAAATCGTTACGTGTGTATGCACCTTTAGAGGTTGTTTTTTCACATCATGGATTGCAGCTCAATGGAATTGATACATTTTAAATCTTACATTTTAAATTGTTATTTAAATGTCTGTAATATATATGTGATATTGGTAGCTATTGGAATGTATTATGCCTATAATGCAAGGATGAGATGCATGTGAATAGATTTGATTTAGGCTGAATTAGCTTACAGTACTTGAAATACCAGAAAATGTACTAACCACTTGCAGAAAAAGGGTTAACAGCTAATGATGACTGATAGAAAAAGCCTTCTAGTGTCTTGAGTGAGACAGGCCCACTGACAAAGTCTGTGCGACAAAACATGTTTGGGATTTGGACAGAGTGTCACATATGAGAGCTGATCTGGCACTGGGATCGAGACCAAGGACTGCGCCAGTCACACAGAGAGAAGCAGATTGCCTTGTACTATGTTATACCGTTATTCTCCTTGATGTGAGTGTTCAGTTATTGTTTAATAAATTTGCTTCTAATTGATTCACCATTGTGCGCCTCCCGGTTCTTTATATATATATATATATATATATATATATATATATATATATATATATATATATATACTGTATAGAGAGAGAAAAATGTCCATTGCGCACAGTTCGTGTGAGGTGTAGTAAGTCCACTTTATAAAAACTTTTCACTCCTTTCATGCAGCTCTCCTCTTTAGGCTCAATCTGTATAAAGCACAAAAGAACCGGGAGGCGCACAATGGTGAATCAATTAGAAGCAAATTTATTAAACAATAACTGAACAGTCACATCAAGGAGTATAACAAAGTATATGCCTGTATAAGACATGACAAGCTTCCGTGACTGCAGGAAATTAGATGCTAATTGTCATTCCTAGCAGGAGATCTGATGAATAGAAAGACTTGTTGTGGTCAGTGCACTCCAGGTGAGGTCTGGATGGAAGTGTTCTGTGTGAATAGTGTCAAATGGCCAAACTCTGCTTACAGGGAATGGGTTCGATTCCCGTCAGCGGCAGCCCAACAGGAGCAGAGTTAGAAGCAGCGGAAGCCCGACAGCGCTGGAAATCCCGATCGTGGATAGGTAAGTATACACTAACCTAACCTAATCCCCCTAACCCTCCTTAGGGGTGCCTAACCCTAACTTCCCCCCCAAGTGCCTAACCCTAATCCCCCCTCTAAGTGCCTAACCCTAACCACCCCCTTCCCCGCTGCCTAAACCTAAGTCCCCTGGGGGAGTGCCTAACCCTAAGTCCCCCCCCCAGGGTGCCTAACCCTAACCCTCCCTCCCCCTAGCCTAACCCTAACCCTCCCGGGGGGGTGCTTATCCCTAAGTCTCAACCGGGAGCCCTAAACCTAGCCCCCCCCCCGCGGCTGTCCGCTCGCGGTGCCCGGCAGCACTACGATCGCGATACCGGGCACCGGTCTCCCGGCGTCGAGGAAATGTGGGCGTCTACATCTAGACGCCCGGCATTTCACCCATGCCGGGATAAGACAGTCGGGAAGCCGGCTGCCGGTATTTAGGCAGTCGGCTTCCCGATTGCTTCCCGTTTACAGCACTTCCTTTGAAATGGCTTTTAGGAGTGTTTGTGTGGTTGGGGGAAAAAACTGTTTGTTTTCCATGATATCCTGCACATTACAGGAAGACGAATGCTAATACTATTGCTGGTTATCCTGCATAAATAGTTTGACTTTCTGTGATAAATATATCAAAGGATGAAGGTAAATTACCAGTTCCTGTGGGATGCGAGTTGTAATTACATTTGCGACAGATGGTCTGTTTGGTATACAAGACCAACTGTGGGAGGATTTCACCATGCTGTATTATGATTTCTGACTATATATACAAGACCTGCAAGCCTTATTTGAGTGTATCTTTTTGGACATCAAGGACTGCTGTAACATCTTTGTATGCTGACCCCCTTAAGCTGAGGGAAGAGTCTTTAAGACTATTGAGCAATAAACATTTTTGCCTTTACAATGACAACAAATGTGTCCTGCGACAACAGAATTGCGTCAAACTTTATTCCGTTCTCCGTCTGTTCTGGATTGAGCCCAGGTGTCTCCAAGCTCAAGCCCTCTGCCAGCTACCGTGCAGAGCCTAGTCCATTGCAAGACCATCAAGACCATCGCGACCATCAGCATTGCAACGAGACCCTGTGGTAGGGTCTCAGTGACCGCAAGCCCAGGAGTGATTTTGGCTATATCAGTGATGTCAGTGGGGCCGGACCCAGACGGTAGGCGTTCCCATGGGAACGCCTCCATCTGGCAGCCATGCCCCCGGCACACTCACCAAAGGGGGCGTGCTGTCAATCAACATCGACAGCACACCCCCATTGGTGCGAGATCTGGAGCGGGGGCTTCCCCGTCGCTCCCCAGGTCTCACGCATGCGCACGACGGAGCTCCCTCCGTCGTGCGCATGCGCACTAGGGCACCATCGACCCACTTGCGAGCGCTCTGCGCTCGCGAGCGGGTCTGAATCAGGCCCATTGTTTCCATGGATTTCATCATCTACCTACCCAAGGTAACAGTTATGTTTTGTTTACCTGATAGCTAACTTCATCTTAATCCCTCATGATGATGTCTCCAACACAGCCACTTTTTTACTCATGATCCTTTCTCTAAGGACTAAGCAGTGTGGCTGAAAATTGGGGATAGCTACCCCAGCTAAGTAGTTCTCTACTATAAGCAACCAGCAATTTGACAATAAAGAAAAATAGGCCAAATTATAGAAGATTATTACTATGAATTGACAGAACTAAATGATGTTTGGTATAGACAAAATCAAAAACTGGCAAGCATTTTACTGGGAACAGGGTAAATGGGATTGAGCAACAACATTTTTAATTAAATAACTTATACTACGAGTAAAAACACCCCCAATTTTCAGTACTTATTGAAATTTATGAAGTTTAATGTTTCAATGCACTCTGAAATTAATTATACTGTATAAAAATAAACAATTGGATATATAAAGAAATCATAGAATTATTTTGTTTAATAAAATTCAACCTACATTTTTGACTCATCAGTTTCATTTACTACGTAGCGGCTTGCAAAAGCTAGCACTTCCTGGAGTGTTTAAGCCTGAAATTTAAAAAGACAAGGCTTTTAATAGCAATAACCAACACACAAGGTTGTTTTTGGGCTGACCAGCTAGCGCTGAGAGGCAAGAGTGCTACACATAGTATCTTCATATGCATGCCTAGAACTGCCAGTCACAATTCTTATGAACCTGGTACAGAACTCCACTGAGTTGTCCCCATGCTACCTTAATTATTTTCCTTTGGTGGGTCATTAATATCCCCACAATTTCTCTGAGGTTCATTCTACAGGCAATGATATTCAGGATCTGTAAGGACTGTATAAGAGTCTGCTGGAGCAGCTCAAGGCTGTCCTAGATAATCAAAAAAGGTTTGTAGACCTGAGGAGTTGAGAAAAGCAAGTATTTTCAGTGAGCAATAGTGTGCTTTTCCATATGCAAAAATGTGCTGATTATGCCCTCAATAAAATTAGGGAAATACTTCAGTCCATACCTAGTCAGCAGGAACATAGATTTGACAGTGCACAGACTACAGCTATCGCCTTCTCTCCAGTTTTACCTGGATTTTCATGTCACCACCCTGAAACCATTGGTGAAGGACTTATTTATGAAATGAACAATGGTTCCTCCTCTCACAGTACAGAGTGAGGACCACCAGGAATATATCCTCCAGATGATCATTGACTCCAACATACACTGTATGGCAGAGGTACAAAGAACATGGTGCACTAGGATGATTAAGTTGACTGATGTTCATGTTCACACACCTGTTCTGCTCATCAAATTCTTCAGGCTGCATTGTGCAAAACCTAGAGAGATATTTACTAAAGTGTGGGTTTATAGAAGTGGAGATGTTGACCATAGCAACCTATCAGATTCTAGCTATACTTTTTTAGAAGGTGCTAGATAGATGATAAGTTGAAACTGATTGGTTGCTATGGAAAACACATCCACTTCTATAACCCCACAATTTAGTAAATATACCCCCTAGAGTCTGCTCCTACAGGGAGGGGTACTGTGAGTATCTGCCACAATACCAGCTACAAAACCACATGTTGTAGTATAACGAGCACAGCCATAGCAGGGGGACACACATCATGGGGTCCCGCTGTCATCACATTAACTAGCCCTAAACTGGTTACCTCAGCCCTGGGACTTCTCAGAAAGAAGCCCAACAAAAATGAGTCCCGCCTCCTGAGGATACCAAAGGGCTGTGGTGAAGCCCGGGGCTATTACCTGGTGATGGTGGGTGCAGGGTTAATGTGTGATAAAGAGTAAAGAATATTGTTTGGTACAGTGGGACTATATGTCCCAGCAAGTATTGTGGCACTTGGAGAAACACAAGTGCCACCATGCCTGGACCCGGTGGCACTGGTACCCTCAATGTAAAGAAGACATTTAAAAAGACACACACACTGAATGTTAACCATTTAGTGACCACTCACTCACACTACATATTTATTTGCTAATCCACTTTCCCAAAGCCATGGACAAGCAAGCACTGTATGTACATACTGTACATACAGCACTTCCTGGAGAATGACAGGACCCACATGATTTCTTGCAC
This sequence comes from Taudactylus pleione, assembly GCA_031769625.1. Lineage (NCBI taxonomy): Eukaryota > Metazoa > Chordata > Amphibia > Anura > Myobatrachidae > Taudactylus > Taudactylus pleione. The sequence goes on from JAUIMM010000052.1 coordinate 28,552,603, forward strand.
CTTAGTGCTGATAGGCTAATTGTCAGACCTCTCAGCCAATCAGTGACAGCTTCCATAGAAACCAGCTGCTGATTGGCTGATAGCCAAAATGTTGATACATGAAATGGCAACACAGTTAAAATGTCAACAGGGTTAGGCTCAAAATTGAGTATTGACATTATGTAACTGTCAACATTTTAGTTGTTGACATTTACAACATGTGGACCATTTTGCCAGTGTCAACATTTTTCAAATTAACACATGCCGACATTTTGTATATTGACATATTGTACCTGTCAACGTAATGGTGTCTATAGAATGACTACCGACATTGTGATTGTTGACAAAACATAACCGAAACCAATGTTGGAGATTTACAGTATTAATAAATAATAATAATAGTAGTATTATTTACAGTATTAATAAATAATAATAATAATATTATTATTATTATTATTATTATTATTATTATTATTATTAATAATAATAATCCCTTTAATATGATATAACAGATGTTTTCAAATTTTACTTTGTGCCCTAATGGTAAATAAGATGGTTTCTCAGTAAAGTTGGAAACTAATATTACATGGTCAATATTGAAAACAAATATTGTATATTTTTTATACAAAAGTTAATTTTATGCTGTAGCTTTTTCATCCTCTGCAAAAACAGGGTTTTAATTAACTTTTCCCAGCTTTCAATGTTTTTGCTAACCTTAAAACTGTGAGGCTTTTAAAGGCAATACTATAATAAAAAGTGATTTTACTTACAATAATAATGAATATATAATTCAATTCTTTATTACCTGTAATTCTATAAAACTATTTATGTTGTAAAGTACTTGGGAAAAAGGTATAAATTGAAAAAACTATTAGGAAATTAGAAGTTTGTATTTTAGAACATTATAATAGTATATTATTGGCAGAACCAATTGAGAAAGATAATGAAAAACCTATAACACATTTACAAAAGCACTTTTAAATTCCCAGTTTTTATGGGGATTGAGAATATCTCTAAACATGTTATTTTAACAAACAATTAACTAAAGGAAAGCAGAAATCAAAGTCTAAACTTAGTTTAAAATATACTATTGTATTTAATTAAAGAGTTCAAGTCTTCCTTTGGGAAAAGCCACTTCTGACTTTAAAAATAAATATACAGTATCTAATGTAATGTATTGCTGAGCTGTATATAGCCTGACCAGCCCTTAGGTTGCAGTCTATGGTGCCAGGACTTTGGATGAGCCACAGAGGTGACAGCTGGGGAACAAAATGAAGACCTAAATTTGTTTAGACTCAAAGAAATTCCCACACCAAGATCAATTCTTCACAAGGTATATATTTCAGGGATTTTCCAATATATTATAGCAAATGGAACAGAATATCTTTAAATCCAAAATTGAATTGGACAAAAAATTACTCATATGGTGGACTCAGATCCCCTAAACACAGTATAATTAATTAGATAAAACTATTTATTTTTTAATATCCTTTAAAACGATGTCAACACAACTTTAATCTATGAATATGTAACTTAATTAGTAGCTATAATAAATAATGAGATCTGTATGTAAATATGCCCAAAATAGGGCTAATAGAGCGAAGTATTATAAACAGTACAGAGAAATTGATAAAGAAATGTGCAAAAAGGAAGTGATATAAAGATTAAGGTTAAGAGCTAAAAGAAAGGCTGAGCACTGCTAATTTTCACAAATAAAGCTTCATCAAGTTATGTGTATGTGTGAATTTTATTCCACGAGACAGTATCTTCTAATATATACAATGTATATAATGTATCACAAATTAGAGCTTCATCAAAACCCTAAATTTACTCATGTTGGCAGTAGCCGCCGAGCTTAGTTAAAGTAACTTCCAAAGCCAATAACCACTACACGGCTTGTTTGTGTACCAACAGTCCAAAGACGATGTTGATGGGAAATATATGCAATTCTCAAAGTGACCACTGGATGATTGTTCCGATGTGATCAGCAACTCACTGCTAAAACTTTTATTTTATGCACATTGGGCCTGATTCAGCAAGGATCGCTGTTGCGATGGCAATAGCGATTATTCACGCAGTCTCACTGCGAAGATATGCTAATGATTGCAATCACAATGCTATATGCATAAGGACACCTCCCTTACCTTACACACATCTGTTATACTTAGCAAGTCTGCAAAACCATCGGTAACATTGAGTACAAACGGAGCCTCACACATACTTGCACAAGCTCTGACCTTACTCAGAAATTGCTAACCTCATCGCACGCAGTGAAAGCCCAAGCTGTGTATGGCATCACAATGGCTAATTTATGCACGCCCATGCAACGGCGCTCAAACACACTTGCACGCCTACGTTTTGCCGGCCACCCCTGTCACCTCCCTCAAACAGTACTTCCTGGCACTCACTCTATGCTGGGTCTGCGTAGTCACCGCAATCACAGTCCCGATCACAGTAGAGTGTTCGCACAACCACACTGTGATGCATACACATGTGCAGAACACAATAATCGGCTGATTGCATGTGTAATCGCAGTTGTGATCGGTAATGAATCAGGCCCATTGTACTACAGTGTCCTCTGGGTTGCTTATAGAGATACATAATTATCTCTGGAGTCTTCCTCGCATTTCTCAGAAGCCAAAGTCTCCTTTACACTCCATAAACATCAGTAGATCCTACAATCAAACATAAGTTAAAATGCTTTGTTATATGTACATGTGCATTATGAAGGACGATTTCCTGAGCCCTATGGTATGTGTTTAGTAATATTACAGGAAAGTAGTGAATGAAACATGGGGTGAGTAGTACTGTGTAGAGGGAATAAGTGTAAGCTAGTACTTTTCTTGGCTAATTAAGACAGCAGCATTGAAAAGTTAGGTTAACATTTAACAGTGTATTCTACCTTTTATGGTTCATAAGTTAAAATGAAATATATTTATATCTGTGTGTAGTTTCCTTAGTATTTGTGGGCTGGGATAGGTACATGAATTCAGTCACCAACACCACTGGAGAGTCAGAATCCCATCGTGCGGGATGCCAACAGGGGCAAAATACCGGCACCAAAATCCAGACAATGTCGGGATCCCGGGACCAGAATCCCGACCGCCGGCATCCCGAAGGTAAGTATCAGGCATTGGGGGATGGCTAGGGTGCAGGGTTAGGGTTGGGAATTAGGTGGAGGGTTAGGGTTAAGCATTAGGGGGGAGGGTTAGGTTTAGGCTGTGGGGAGGTTAGGTTTAGGTACTAGGGGGGGTTTAGGCTTAGACACCAGGGATGGAGGGTTAGGGGTAGGGCTAAGGATTAGTCTTACCTGCTTTCCTTATGGGTGTCGGGATTCTGACTGTCGGGATGCCACTGTCACTATTCTGACCAGCGTTATCCCGTCCGCTGGGATTTCATACCCAACCCACACCTACATCTTCCTCTGTCCTTGCCTACAAGATACAGTAGGTAATCAACCAGAGAGATGTTCCTGCACAGGCAGGTTTGTGGATATGACACAGTCAGATTTAGTCAAATTAAGCACAAAAATATCCGCACAAGAACTTATTATTTCTAACAATCTATTCCCCTAAATTATTGCATCACCTTTGAATATAATTTAATATTATGGGGAGGTGCACCAGAGAATAAATGTAACATGATTTCAACCAAACAAAGAAAAAGGTATTCTCATAACGGGCACACGCAGATTATATTGAATTAGTGTATAAATACAATACAGTGCGAGTCTGGATTATCTAATTAAAACATAACTTTTATTAAGGCGAAATATGTAAAAATAAATGTGTATAAGAAAATAGAGTGATTAAAAATATTGACAAAAACCTGTTGTTTATTTGTCTATTAATTCATATATTGTCCGCATACTTTGCTGGGATTAATAAATATCATCAGCCTATTATCAATGCATTTACCAATATGGAAAACAACTGGTGAATTTACTCCTACTTACATATCCTATGATAATATTCTAATATAATATCAAAAATTAATTAGTGGAGTTCATCGGTTGTTTGGATAAGTAACTCATAGATCACCAATATTCTATTAAACTACTAGATAGTTCATAACTATTATATCGTACAATTCATTGACACTCTCTTATTTTCATATCTCAGCCATATACATTAATTGTACATCATATATAGCTATGTTAGTGCAATGTATAGATAAACATTGCTGTGTATTTTACATCTACCGTATCGGGCTAAAGGTTCCTATATACTGAGAACATATGAATGGAGTGAGTAGGAGATGGTCCGGACTTAATTTGTAACACAATATATATCTTGCTCATTAACCAGATAACTCCCCTAAGTGATTTCTTTTATTCACACGAATGATTTAAATGATGATGCACATTGAGGATTTGACATTCATCGCTGCGTGTATCTTTTTCAGCAGTATTGTATGAGGGTGACCCCCATATCATGAGAGCAATAAATAGTGAGCAATATAAGTTTCTTGTCTAAGATACAATGTACACAAATTTCTATGCGTTCTATCGTCTACAGCACTGCATATTGAGAGCTGATAACCACATATTCGGCTTTCACCACCACGTGTATCTTATCCGGCAATAATGCACATGGGTACTCCCCACATACTGAGAGTATCGTTTAAGATATAAAATATGCAAAATAACCTCTAATATTCTGTGATTTTCATAACTATTCCGCTTAGCGGTATTGCATAATAACAGATGATTTCCGCTTATATTGTACTCAGATAAATCTAGCGGGTGACAGATCGTACAGGTTTAGCTTTCAGTATAGTGTGAGTTTTTCCATTGTAATCAACTTTGTATAATAATACGTGATCCACATATATTGGCAATGATAAACAGTATTCAGCGGTATCTTATACAATGAACTTACAACACAACATAGGTTTTGTCTTTTAAAACGGAGGAGACGCCAAGCAGCGTGTCCTCCCTACCCTGACGCGCTTTTCGCCAGATGGCTTAATCATAGGGGCCAACCCGTATTGCGGGTTGCCTCTCCTTTTAACAGGTACATAACCAATCATCATTATCTTAGGTGATTGACAGTTAATTCCTCCAATCAAAATGTATTTCATGGTAAAACCTCTATCCTCGGGTCCAGACAAGAATAGCAAATGGAAACATAATGCATTCGAATCAAATGATGATGCCACGAAACCTCTATAAGTCTCAAAATTATTCTTATACCCTTTCATTATAAATCAATTAATAAAATCGCTATATTATATAAAACAATAATATCAAATATTATAATTCATAATCTCAATGTGGGATTTATGGGTGTATAACCAAAACCTAGTGAAAATTAAATTAATATTATGATCATCCACATTAAAGAGGATAATTAAAGTGCCAATACTAGTGCCATAAATAAATAATATAAACTGTTCTTATACCCTTCCATTATAAATCAATTAATAAAATTGCTATATTATATAAAATAATAATATTAAATATTAGAATCTCAATGTGGGATTTATGAATGTATAGTCAAAACTTGGTGAAATTATATTAATATTATAGTCATCCACATTAAAAAAGAATAATTAAGGTGACTATACTGTAAATAAATATTATCACATAATCAATTAACATTCAAAATACTAACAGCTTACTTTATAATATAAGTAATAAGTGATATTGTGATTATATAATTAAATGTGCATAAAATTAATTATAAACTACAAAATAGTGAAGAAAATTGTGAAAAATAAAATATAAGAACCCACCAAATAATTAATTAAATCATAATTCATAAATAAATCTCATGCATATATCTATATACACATGCATATATATATATATATATATATATATACATATGTATACACATAAATTTAACAGACATTAAATATCATTAAAAAGTAAAACTATTTGTTTTAATACTATGATCTATTTGAAGGTATTCCTCATAATTAGGTTCATAAAAATGCTCCAAAATTAATATATTCATTGAGTCCTTCTGGATTGAGGCCTCCCATTTGATAAGTCCATTTACTCTCTCTATGTAACAATTCCTGTGTCAAATCTCCACCCCTAATACCCAAATGAACTTTTTCAATACCAAAAATTTTTAATAATTTAGAATCATTCTGGTGGAAGTCATGAAAATGTCGGGCAACAGAAGTCAATTTTTTCTTTTTCGTTAAATCAGAGATGGAGTTCCTAATGTTGCCCACATGTTCCAAAGTTCTTTGCTTAAGGGGTCTCATTGTCATGCCAATATAGTTCTTCTCGCAGGGACATTTTAAACAATAGATGATTCCTGACGTGTTGCAATTAATGTAGTCTTGAATTTTGTGTATTTTGTTGAATTTATCCTTAAATTCCAAGGTCTTTGTCATAAATTGGCATGCCTTACATCCCCCGCATTTAAATGATCCAGTTATTGCCGGTTGTTTTTTATTCCTCTTGGTAAAATGGCTATGTACTAAGTGGTCCTTAAGATTTCGTGTTCTTCTCCATGATATCTGTACTCTCGGTTTCAAATTTGTCGCTAAATCAGGATCCAACATTAGTACATGCCAATGTTTTTGCAATACTGATTGGATCTCCTTCCACTCCTGGCAAAAATCACCAATAAATCTTACTTCTGTAGATTCTTCCTCTGTTCTCTTTTGGGGTATATGAGTTCTTGTCTGTTTTTTTGGTCTGCTTCATATTTTGCCTTCTTAATAGCTCTTTTGCTATATCCTCTGTCTATAAGTCTTTGGCTAAGTTCTTGACATCTCATCTGATATTGTTTTTGGTTAGAGCAATTACGTTTAATCCGCATAAATTCACCCTTTGGTATACCTCTCAAAATAGAAGGAAAGTGAGAGCTACTATGGTGCAATACACTGTTTGTTGCAGTGTGTTTCCTAAATAAATCAGTGACCAATTGCCCATCCTCTGCTACTTGTATTTTCAGATCTAAAAAACTTATTTCTTGAAGACTCATTTCTGAGGTAAGTTTCAAATTGAGTTGATTGGCATTTAAGATGTCAATAAATTCCTTCAACTCCTCTTCAGAACCCTCCCATAATATTAGAATATCGTCTATATAACGCATCCATAATAGAAGATTTTTTGTGTACTTTTCATTCTCTTCATTGAATACCATATGTCTCTCCCACCAGCCGAGGTAAATATTAGTGTACGTGGGGGCACATGCTGCCCCCATCGCTGTACCCCTCAGCTGGAGAAAAAATTGATCGTTAAAGACAAAGAAGTTTTTGGTAAGGACAAAGGACAAAAGTTGTAACAAAAATTCTCCAAAAATGTTCATCCCTTCCATTTCTAGAAAGAATCTAACAGATTGAATTCCTATTTCATGTTGAATGCTAGTATACAGTGACTCCACGTCACAAGTTACTAACCAGGTATTTGTTCCAATGTAGACACCCTCTATTCTCTGCAAAACGTCCAAGGTGTCTTTGGTATAAGAAGGTAATTCCGTTATGAATTTCCTCAGATGGGTATCAAGGAATATACTAGCTTTCTCTGTTAAGCTTTTAATACCTGAGACGATTGGCCGTCCCGGAGGCATAGTTTCATTCTTGTGAATTTTAGGGAGTAGGTAGTATGTTGGTATCACAGGGTTATCTGTTTTCAGAAATTCATATTCCACTTTAGAGATGGTTCCGTCATCAAGGGCATTATGAATAATGTGGTTATATTGTCTATGAAAGTTCTCCATGGGATTGAAGGTAAGTATCCTATAACATGAGGGATCAAGAAGTTGTTTCATAGCTTCCTGTGTATATTTAACTTTATCCCAAACAACAATATTGCCCCCCTTGTCAGAGGGCTTGATTACCACATCTTCCCATTTTTCAATTTCCTTGAGGATATTCCTTTCCTCGTATGTGATATTGACAAATCCAGGTCTCATACAACTCTTCTCATATAGGGAGTCCAGATCTTTTGAAACTAAGTTCATATAAGTGGTGACCTCAGGGCATATATTAGGTTGAGGTACTAGGGGGAGTTTAGGCTTAGACACCAGGGATGGAGGGTTAGGGGTAGGGCTAAGGATTAGTCTTACCTGCTTTCCTTATGCGTGTCGGGATTCTGACTGTCGGGATGCCACTGCCACTATTCTGACCAGCGTTATCTCGTCCGCTGGGATCTCATACCCAACCCACACCTACATCTTCCTCTGTCCTTGCCTACAAGATACAGTAGGTAATCAACCAGAGAGATGTTCCTGCACAGGCAGGTTTGTGGATATGACAAAGTCAGATTTAGTGTAATAGATCATCTGACATCTCTCCTGTATAGTTCATAAATTGAGATGAACAGAATGAACAATGGACATCTCCTTTCTCCTCCAGCACAGACATTGCAAATATAGTTTAATTTAACATACTGTATCAGCATTGTAAATAACATGGGTTTTCATGTTATGTAGCTCTGTCCCAGCAGACCCTCTTTGACATGTCACTGTGAGGTTTCACACAACAAAAATGTTATTCAAGATGTTTATTAAATGTGTGAGAACAGAAACAAATGGGTAAATTTACTAAAGACTGGATCTAACATCAGTTTTTTTTTTCCAAGAGTCTGGAAGATACATGGTACAAAGAGGATGTGACTCCTTCATATTGTAAGTAATAAATTGGTAAATGAGGGCTGTGTTTATAGATTGTTTTTTATAGGTACTGAGATGTTCTCTGTATTATATTGCAGACGCTGGGGTGTTTTCTGTACTGTATAGTGTTATCTAGAATGCTCCATGTATTATATAGCGGTGACTAGCACGCACTATGTATTGTACTGTATGATAGTAGCTAAGATGGTCATTGTATTGTATGGTGGCCTCTGGAATGCTCTCTTTATTGTATGGCAGTCACAAGGATGCAATATTGTACGGTTAAACAGTATGGCAGTTCCTGGGACGCTCACAGTGTTGTTTATAGGTCCCTAAAATACTTACATTGGTGTGACTCTGAACATACACAATGGCGGTGGTTGGGGGCGCCGCGCCATGAGTGTATTATCCTAACTTAGGCCCTGTGCAATGGCCAGAGTAGTGCCTGTATAATTACGAAGCACCAAAGCAACCGTTTAAATGCAGATTGTAATTTACACTTAGAGATGTCAAGTCATATAGTAGAGGTATCTCCTGTGTGACTACATCACTAATAATGAAAGATGTGCAGTCTTTTATTAGGAATGGGTTTTTTTCTACCTGAATTCCCATGTCTAGTAAGTGTGATAGATGAAGGTCTTGTAAGGTAATAAAAGATTTACCTTCATTTTTTGTCATTTCAGATATGTTCTTTTTTTCTAGCAAGAGAATTACTAAACACACACATCTGTTATAGACTGTTTATATACAATTTAAAAATCATGTCTTTTCTGTTGCGGTTGCCTATTGAATACATTTATTATTCATACATATTTTGCAGTCACATATTGAACAATGAACCCAATGTAAGAGAGATGGTTTCAATACATGTATGGAATATATGATGGACATTCATACCTATACACAATAAAATAAGTAAAGTATTCTGTGTATTTGTCATTGTACGATTTGTTTTCAGAACAACATAAAAGGATTTTAAAGAGTTGATTCTGTTAAATTACATCCTATAGCTTATAATATTGTTCCAGTGTTTTCGACATTTGGACAGTACAGAGTATTTACCCTTCTATGCACCCGGTTTGTAGTTTATATCCTGTGTGAGGGTGCCGGCACTCAGAATGCAGGCACCGGAATCTCGACACCAGTCAGAACCCCGGCGCCAGCATCCTGACCACCGGCATATGGACAGTATTAGGGTTAGAGAGAGGGTTACGCACTGAGGTTGAAGTTAGGCTGCAGGGGGGGAGTGTTAGGGCTAGGCTACGGGGGGAAGAGGTTAGACCTAGGCTGCAAGGGGAGGGTTAGGTTTAGGCTGCGGAGATGGATGGTTAGGTTTAGGGGAAGAGGTAAGGTTAGGGTACTTACCAAGAGGTGTTGGTATCCTAACCCAGTCGGGATTCTGAACGCCGGGATCCTGAGCACCGGCATCCTGTACCCAATCCATGCACCCCTGTATTAAAAGCACCTTATACAAAAATGGTAATAAAACTATATTGGGAGAGGACAAATATCTAGTTACGTCTTTTGCTAATTGGAAAATAAGATAGATAGATAGATAGATAGATAGATAGATAGATAGATAGATAGATAGATAGATAACTAAAACAAACTGCAGCAAAAAATATGCTTTGTTCCAATTGATTAGCATACCATTGTAACTAATGTTTCAATATGCGCTGGTCAAACTCAAAGTCCTGGCTGGAAATGCCTAAAGGGACGTTAGTCAATTTGATTATAATATCTGTGTCTGTTTCTGCCCTCCCTGGTAAAAAAAATAATCCAGCAGGGTAAGCTCATCATAACAAGGATCGCAAATACATACTGTACTCGCTTTTTTGGATGTCTCAGCAAAATCTTTATGCAAAATCCTTTGCAGGTTAGCAGTGTATGCTGTTGAAAATTTTAATGGTGGAAACAGTGAAATCAACACTTTTTAGGACTGCCTACTGTAATATGAGGAAATTACGTCATTGGGCCTGATTCAGACCCACTCGCGAGCGGCTGTACGCTCGCAAGTGGGTCGATGGTCTGCACTGAGCATGCGCACGACGGAGGGAGCTCCGTCGTGCGCATGCGCCAGACACGACGAGCGAAGGACTTTCCTTCGCTCGTTGTGTCCGATCAAAGGGGGCGTGCTGTCAATGTTGATTGACAGCACGCCCCCTTTGGTGGGCGTGCCGGGGGCGTGCCTCCCTGACGGGGGCGTTCCCACGGGAACGCCTCCCGTCAGAAGCCGGCCCACTGACATCACTAGTGATGTCAGTGGGAGTGATTTTGGCTCTGATAGAGCCAAAATCACTCCGGAGCTTGCGGTTGAAAACCTCAACCGCAGGCTCCGGCTCGCAATTTCGATGGTCGCGATGGTCACGACCATCGCGGCCATCAAAATGCACGCTCGTATAGCCTGTGGGTGGTGACCCACAGCTATACGAGCGTCCAGGAGGACGCTCCATGAAAAAGGAGCCCGGCCCTCATGCAGAGCGTGCGCTCTGCTCAGAGCGTACGGCTCTGAATGAGGGCCATTATTTGTTTATTTTATTTTTTCTCTCTTAAGGCAGTGTTGATGTGTCCTAGTGGTATAGAATCTAGGAATATACTGTAACAATTGGCAGCAGCGGAATTGTGAAATCAACTTTAGGCCACACAATGATCCTTAAACAGCCTTGCAGGTTTATTGAGGAACAGCGATAACAGTGATAACATACAAAGCAATGTTGTGACCATGCAGTCGTGGTGATCAGTGGCGTCACTAGTGGGGTGCATGGGGTGTGGACCGTACTGGATCACACCATCCAAAAGGTTGACACCAAAATAACAAAGTTGTTCTGTCACTAAGAAGTGGTGATAGCGGTGATTGATGTGCGAATGTGCACATCATTCACACTGTGTCCGTAGAGGATGGGGACTGCCCAGGATGACAAACAGGGGAGTGGCATCGTGGGCATGATGCCATTGGCATAACACCCCTCTCCGTTGACTTACCCCTCCTCCGTGGTTGCGTCCTCCCGGTCGGCTCCACCACTGGCTCTCCTCGTAGACTGATACTGGGAGGAGGCGTGGCCACTACCTCCCAGCATCAGTCCGTGAGGAGAGATGGAGCCAATTTGGAGAGGACACGTGCCTGCCCTGCGCAGCGTGACCACAGAGCAGGTAAGTCGAGGAGATGGAAATGAGGAGGGTGAGGAGGACCTGTGAAAATTTTACTATGGGGCCCCCCTAAGTCTAATTATGCCCCTGCATGATGCAACACACTTTTGGCAAGCACAAGGAGATTACAGCTATGGGGTGAAAGGTTAAGTAGTCACACTGGGTAACATCAACCCAAGTGACACCTCTGGTGGTGATATCAGCAGTAATAGCAGTGATAGCCACTCACAGCCTTAAGAGCTAAGTTTTGCATGTATGTGCAACACTGAGCTTCTCAACACAGTAAAGATAGTGTGATTGTGCATGTGCAGTAATACATACATGCACGCAGGGGAGGGGGGGTTCTGAGTATCCAGAAACCCCCCATGCCCACCAATCAGTAAGTATAGTGTGGACCACAGTGAGTGCGGTCTGCACTATACAGTAACAAGCACACCGCCGGTGGGTAGTACACTCATGAGCTCCACCTTCCGGCTCCTGCAGTTGGTGATGGGAGAGAAGTCATGACGTCATGACGTCTCTCCCATAGTGCAGAGCGGTCCGTGAAGATGGAGGAGTGGACAGCGGCAGACGCAGGGATTCAGGTGGTTTTTCTTCATTGTCCTATATATGTAAGGCGCACTGCATAGGGGGAATTACTACTAGGGGCACTATATAAGGGGCCCTGCTGGGGGTACTGCATAGGGGGCCACTACTGTGGTAACTGCATAGGGGGGACTACTACTGGGGGCACTGTATAAGGGGCACTACTGAGGGCACTGTATATGGGGGACTACTACTGGGGGCACTGTATAAGGGGCACTGCATAGGGGGGACCCATACTGGGTGCACTGTATAAGGGGCACTACTGGGGGCACTGCATAGGGGGATCACTACTTGGGCCACTCCATAGGGGGGCACTGTATATGGGGCACTACAGGGTCCACTGCATAAGGGGCAATACTGGGGGCACTGACACTACTGGGGTCACTGTATAGGAGGCACTACTGTGGGCACTGTATAAGGGCACTACTGGGAGCACTGCATAGGGGGACCACTACTGTGGACACTGTATAAGGGGCACTACTGAGGTCACTGTATGAGCACTACTGGGGCAATGCATCTGGGGACACTGTATAAAGGGACCTACCAAGGGCACTGTATAAGGGGCACTACTGGGGGTACTGCATAGGGGGACCACTACTGGGGGCAATGTATAAGTGGCACTACCATGTCTTTAATAAATCATGCTGGCTGTATTTATTTACTGAAAAATTGAGCAGTATTTAAACTGCAATTCCTGGTACTGTTAATAATTAGATACTTAATTCAAATACCAGTTGCAAGTAAATGTGGTCGGGTTAGGACCACACGGGTATATCCCCATTAGAAAACACAAAATTCCCATATAGTGATTACTGCGCTAGGTATGAATGGTAATGGTCACGTCATCTGACATGAGACGTGGTGAAGTCTCCTGCTTGTTCCAGAGGCAGCGATACCCGTGAGGTTTTAGAGATGGCTGTTTAAGGACTGTGAACCGGGTGATACATTTGTATTCTTACCTTGATGTACATGAGCTTTGTTCTTAGTAAATATTTCTTGATATTATACTCTTGACTGCGCTCTCCATTTAATTTTGCATCCCTAGAAAATATGTTCCTTGTGTCCAGGGAATCTTGGAGATCTAGCTGCAATACACCTGGAAATATTTATCTGGACATATTGGGACTTCATTGCGCTGAAGTATACTCCTTATACACCTAATATATATAAATATATATATATATATATATACACACAGCCATACATGCCCACGCCATGACACTACCACCACCATGCTTCACTGATAAGGTGGTATGTTTTGGATCATGAGCAGTTCCTTTCCTTCTCCATACTCTTCTCTTCCCATCACTCTGGTACAAGTTGATCTTTGTCTCATCTGTCCATAGGATGTTGTTCCAGAACTGTAATGGCTTTTTTAGATGTTGTTTGGCAAACTCTAATCTGGTCTTCCTGTTTTTGAGGCTCACCAATGGTTTACATCTTGTGCTGAAACCCTCTATATTCACTCTTGTGAAGTCTTCTCTTGATTGTTGACTTTTAGACATATTCACCTACCTCCTGGAGAGTGTTCTTGATTTGGCCAACTGTTGTGAAGGGGTTTTTCTTCACCAGGGAAATAATTCTTGTGAGGTTATGGTTTTGTTGTGGACCTGGGGTGGTATCAGGAGCAGACACTGAAGCAGATTTAAAGGTAAATGTGGAACTTTTAATGAGTGGCTTAACAGACATGGGAATGGCAAAGAAATAGTCCAGGTATAGCACTAAAGTGCACTTGATAACTGTAGTGGAGTAAATGGGAGAATGTCCAGAAAGTGACAGGCAGGAACAGTCCAGTATGCAGGTATGGTGAGCTGTAACAAAATGCAGGCAGAGGTAACGAAGTCCAGCTGGGTGTAAGTGGAGGCAAGATGAAAGGAAACAGCAGGTTCAGGTTCTCAGGCAGGGGAAAAGGTAAATGGAGGGTGCAGGGTAAGTCTAGCTGACACAGGTGCTCAGGCAATAGGGAAGGTAATTGGAGGAGGCAGGGGAATCCAGCAGGGTTGGAGCAGGTCAGGTGAAGCAGGCTTAGGCAATGAAAACAATAGACAGGTGAAAGCACAGGAACTCACTCTCTCAGCTCTCACTGAGAAACACGTTGCACTGGCAATGCAAGGGAGCTCTGAACTCCTTTAAATCCCCAGTGCTCAGCCGTGACTGGTCAGAGAGGAGCATGTGACACAACAGGATAGGGCAACTAGGTCACCTGACCGGAGACAAGATGGCGGCGCCCATGCCAGAATGGAACGGAAGCACCACCAGGCCTAACCAGACCAGAGTGACAGTATGCCCACACGGAACCACGCACAGCCAATGCTTCCCGCCAGGCACCAGCAACACCGCCAGACGCCCCTCGCCATAGCAGCCTCACAAGTAATACCCGTCGACTACCATGCCGAGAAACCCTGGTCGTGACAATTCTTCTGTCATCCACCACAGTTGTTTACCGTGGTCTTCCGGGTCTTTTGGTGTTGCTGAGCTCTCCAGTGCGTTCTTCCTTTTTAAGAATGTTCGAAACAGTTGATTTGGCCACACCTAATATTTTTGCTATCTCTCTGATGGGTATGTTTTGATTTTTCAGCCTAATGATGGCTTGCTTCACTGATACTGACAGCTCTTTGGATCTCATATTGAGAGTCGACAGCAACTGATTCCAAATGCAAATTTCACCCCTAGAATCAACTCCAGACCTTTTACCTGCTTAATTGATAATGAAATAACGAGGGAATAGCCCACACCTGTACATGAAATAGCTTTAGAGTTGATAGTCCCTTTACTTTTGGCCCCTTAAAAAGTGGGAGGCACATATAGAAACCGTTGTAATTCCTACACCGTTCACCTGATTTGGATGTAATTACCCTCAAATTAAATCTGAAAGTCTGCAGTTAAAGCACATCTTGTTTGATTCATTTCAAATCCATTTTGGTGGTGAATAGAGGCCAAAATATGAAAATTCTGTCAATGTCCCAATATTTATGCACCTGACTGTGTATATATATTTGTGGCTAGATGTTTATTTATTGGTTCGTGCTCCTCTGCAACAGAAATATCTATCTTGGAGGAAATAAAGTGAAAAAAATGCCCAAAGTAATCAAGCACAGTCTAACTGTCATTTCAAATACTGTGCTAGATAAGTGATCTAGATCATTATTGTTTTCTTTGATTAACTTCTCCAGTGTATCTCTCTTCAAGGCTTAATACATTTCCCCCATATATCTTAAATTAATCATGGGAAAGATGGTATGATGTATTTCTTTATGTTCCATTTGCATGTATGCAAGTTTTTGTTACATTGTTAGAAATGTGCTTCCTCATACGAAGAGGAAAGTTCAAAAGGCTTCCCATGTAAATCAGAACTGGAGTCTTAGGACACGATTTTGATTTTTAGCAAACTGGGTATTTGTTGGAGCCTGCATGCCACTTAGAGTAATTATGGGTGATTAAAAATATCTCCACTTGCAGCTAAGTGGCTTTAACTAGGCGATGACTGCGTGTTCGCATTTAAAATAAGTGTGCCTGATTGGTTTTGTGGCATGTTGATGGAACTATGGGCCTGATTCAGAGCCGGACGCTATTTGCGGTCGTTCGTTCCGAAAAAAGGGGTGGCTATTCAAATGAACCGTTCGCTCTTTGCGGTCTGTTCACGCCTCTGTCTGAATGAGCGAACAAAACTTGCGGTCGTTTTTTGGATAACTACGCCCCCTGGCCGCTCGCATCCTACGTCATGTCCGCTATTTAGTAGATTAATCGAGTACATCGACCAGCGTATGAACTGCTCGCTATTCTTGTGGTTGGTTTTTCCTACCACAAATTTGCGAGCAGTTCTGACTATAAAATAACCCAGTGACGTGGTCAGTGATGCTGCTGTATTAATTATGCACACCCATAAAACGCCCGTTTTGACCTTTAAGCACGGCTGCGTTCTGATCTCCACTCCCCGTTTTCAAGCACCTTCCCCTGTTACCACCCACATACGCCTCCTCCTGTCACTCATATTAGCAGGCATTCGCTATTTAGTGAACAAATGATTTTCGGACGCACTGACTGGTTCGCGCATGCGTATTACGATCCGTACGCATGCGCAGTTGGGCAAACATTGCTCGGAACGAACGAGCGGCCGCTTACGAGCGGCTCTGAATAAGGCCCTATGAACCTATACAGATATCTGTCTGATATCAGACAAATGGCCTAACCAAGGACAGGGCTGGTGCAAATGTGTGATAATAGTGATGACAGCTACTTTCATCAGTGGGTGGATGAGGGCGGTGCGTTCACATAAATGAGTCAGGGCCTTGTTTCCTACTAGCTCTGACCATATTTCTGGAAGAAACATTCTCTGCTGTCTCTTGCTAAGCAGGAAATGCATCCTAAATGCACAAGCTGGCAGGGCTGCAACAGGCAGCAGGGCACACAGATAAATCCATTTATAACCAATGACAGTGGTTATGGATCTATTTGTGGGGTCTGTGGACTCGGAGCCATTGTCTCCTCTTCAGGCACCACCAGTGGCAACTGGTTGCAGTGCAATACAATTTTTTTTGTTTATTGTGAGTCACAATAAATAAAAAAAACTTTATTGAACCAACTGCCAGTGGTGCTTTCATATAAGCATCGTGGCAGTAAGAGCTAAGCCACAGCATGTAGAGGAGCAGGAAGACACAGCCAGAAGACCTAGGAGAAGGTAAGTGGAGCCAGAGGGATATGGGGGCTGGTTGGAGCAACAATTGGGGCTGGCTAGAGACACAATGGGGGCTGGCTGGAGAAACAGAGAAAGGGGGGCTGGCAGGAAAGACAGGGGGTGCTGGCTGGAGAGACAGAGAGAGGGGGCTGGCAGATGAGACAGAGAAGGGCTTGCTGGAGAGACAGAGAAAGGGGGGCTCAGTGGGGGCTGTCTGGAGATACATAAAGGGCTGTCAGGAAAGACAGTGGGGGATGGCTGGATAGACAGAGAGAGGGGGCTGACAGATGAGACAGAAGAGGGCTTGCTGGAGAGACAGAGAAAGGAGTACTGACAATGGGGGCTGTCTGGAGATACATAAATGACTGGTTTGTGCAGTAATGGAGCAATAAAACAACATGGTAACAAGGTCCATTCCAGGTTTTCCTGGACCTTATTGTAAGCCATAAGCAAGGCTAATTAGCAGCACCTGTTGGGTCTCTTTAAGGCTGTCAGTGCAGGTATACAGTGATCCTGACAGTGAATTAGTCGCCCTGGTTTTAGGCCCGGGGATGATTAGTGTTAGGGATCCTGGACCTGTGAGTCCACTAAAAGAACTGTTTTGCTGTTTGGAAGATTCTGTGTGCCAGCCTGTAACATCTTGTCTGTGAAAAATGCACTGTCCTGTATACCTGCCTGTGGTGAGGAAATAAAGCTTCTGCTGGATTTTACCCGGTCTATGTGATTCTTCTCAATATATATATATACTTATTTTGTGAAATATGTGACCACACTAATTACTCATTGTGTCACAGCAGATAAAAGTTTAAAAACTAATGGTCTAGTTGTCCCTTGGATGCCATCCTTATTACACAAAAGGGGAGTGGCCTCATGGGAAGGGGACATGGTCTCACAACATGCCCCCCCGTTTTCATCACTCTGGGGGAGTGTGGAGCACTCCCAGAGATTTTGGGCTGCCCCCAAAGACTCTCCATGCACTGCCGGTTCATACTCTATAATGGGAGCCGGATGCTGCACAATAAGATCACAGCCCAGATCACGGTCACTGAGGAGGAGCCAGCATCTTGGTGTCATCCAGGTTCTCTCTGCAAGACCTGCACCCTCCTGGTGACTATTAGTGCATACCAACAATACATTAAATTATAACTACATAAGTTTATTTAAAAAAAAACCTGAATAAATAGGCCCCTAAGTTTTGTTAAGCAATATTATTTAAAGATGATATGTGCTAGAGATTGCGCATTTACAGGAGACAAGGGGCAAAATCTTTTTTAAATGGGCATGGTATAGGCAAATATTTTATATTTTGGGTGGTTTGGAGTGATATATAGGGGTTGTACTAAATTATCATAAAGTTTCCATTGGGGATGTTTGCTAGTTTAAAAATGCCCTACAGTAATGCTCTTGATGGGTCTTTAATTACTGCTGACAATCCTATTATTCATCTTTTCCAGACAAGCTTTGTGCATCTTCACT
Organism: Taudactylus pleione; assembly: GCA_031769625.1. Lineage (NCBI taxonomy): Eukaryota > Metazoa > Chordata > Amphibia > Anura > Myobatrachidae > Taudactylus > Taudactylus pleione. The sequence goes on from JAUIMM010000052.1 coordinate 28,571,044, forward strand.
TAAGTTTTTCAGCAATCACAATTTTCAAGAATACTTTTAATAGCTTAACTGTTGATTTTATTTGCAAATAAGTTATTGTTATACCAAACGCAATAGCTGAAGAGAACGGAAAGGGACTATTTATACTAAACACAACTCACAAAATGAAATATTAAAATAAAGCAGAATTCACTATAAAGACTGCATCATCCAGAGTTGCTGGACTACCAGTAACCTAACTTAGGGCCTCATTTACTAACAAGTTTTATTACCAAAGCGAGTGATAAATTTCACTGTGTATGATAAATGGTGTTCCAGCCAATCAGCTCCCAACTGTCATCTGTTAGAAAAATGACGGGAGCTGATTGGCTGGAGCACCATTTATCATACACAGTGAAATGTATCACTCATTTTGGTGATAAAACTCGTTAGTAAATGGGGGCCTTAATGTACTGTACAAATTCAGAAAGAGAGCTGGACTAAATCTATACCTAAAACTGAAGTGACATTTGTGTATGTAGACTGGTGGATCATGATGAACTGAGTGCCTGATTCAGCTTTGGGAAAAGAGTGAAAATTAGCACTTAACTGTGTACCTGGACAAACCATGTTGCAATGCAAGGGGTGTGTAAATACATACATTATTTTGCATGTAGTGTAAATACTGGCTGCTTTTGTATGTAGCCCACAAATACTGCACAGCTTTATTATTACACTGTACTTTAGATGTCAGTCTGGACACCACACCACCACATTTTTAATCTGCCCCTCCTGCAGTGCAGCATGGTTTTACCAAGATGATCAGTTGAGTGCTAAATCTCACTCTATCTCCAAAGATGAATCAGGCCCTGAGTGCCTAACAAATAAATTAACCCATTACATTTCTGTCCTGTTTTTCCTATGTAAGAACCATGGACATATTGCTTCTGACTCCTGACTAATAAACCAATGCAGTGTGATATGGATGTCTCTAGTAAATCTATATTTGCTTTTATGGATTGTACCAGTCTAGCAGATTGAGATATCAATGCAAAAAGTGTTTAAGCGCTTGTGGTGATCTGAGCGGACAAACAAAACAAACATACAAATAACACATATATGTTTATGCTCTTTTGTTACTAATGAGAGTGGCAGCTTGCTGGTATCTTATCAGCATTGCTGTGGGTGGGAGTCCGTATGCCCGTTCCTCTCCTAACTGTCCCTTACTATACCTCAGAGTGTCCGGTGATAGCGGCAGTCTTCTCCCTTGCACGGGGTGCCTTCTCACTCCGGAACATGACTCTGCTTGCAGCGCTGTAAGTGCGGCCGCGGCAGCCGGGTATCTGCAGGCTCTAGCGGTGAGGACTGTTCCATGTGACTCCAAACTCTCCTGCTCCAACGCGTTTCGGACCTCGCTGGGTCCTTTGTCAAGGATAGGGATTGGGCTGCTCATTGCCTCTATTTATACTGTTCTTTATTAAGTGCTAAGTTAAAACAGGAAGTCTGTACCTTGTGACTTCCTTCTTTTTTTGGTGGCAACCATGTGTTGTCAAAATTTTTTTATTTATTTATTTATTTTTTAAAATAAAATCCACTTTAAAATCCATATATTAGTCATTTGTATTTCTTGCCGGTTCGCCGCTCAGTCTATAAATACTATGTGTGTGTAAAATTATTAAAAGCAATAAAGGAAAAACCAGAAGCTTGAAACACGGCACATTCAGTGTGCAGGTTCCTCAAGCCAAAATTGACTATATATAATATTTTGGGGAAAAATATACTTTTAGGGACTGTTTATGAACTATGGAGACAAGACCTTTTTTATCGGAATTTGCACAAGCTCTTCAAGTATGTATGCATATATACATACATAGATATACTGTATATATATCTCCAGATCTATTTCACAGGACAATGCAATTACAGGTTGAGTCTCCCATATCCAAAATGCTTGGGACCAGGGGTATATTGGATAATGGAATATTCCGTATTTTGGAATATTTGCATATTATAATGATATAATATCTTGGGAATGGGACCTCAATATACACACAGAATTCATTTATGTGTTATATACACCTTATACACACTGCCTGAAGGTCATTTTATACAATATTTTCAATAATATTGTGGCTCAAGCAGAGTTTGTGTACATACATAAAATGCAGTTGTTTCATATGCACCTTATACACACAGCCTGAAGGTCATATTATACAATATTTATAATAATTTGTGCCTTAGACAAAGTTTGTGTACATTGAACCATCAAAAATCAAGGTTTCATTATCTCAGTCATGCCAAAATTATTCTGTATTTCGGAATATTCCGTATTTCGGAATATTTGGATATGGGAGACTCAACCTGTATATATTAAGCACAAATCTGACATCTTATCTTGACTCATGAAGTTGCAGTATATATAAATCCAGTAGATGGCGAACCAAGACAAATACTACATATCATAGTCACTGCTCATAATACTTGCAACCTTTTACTGTTACTGTAGGTTAAGTGGCTTGCTCATGAGTTAGTAGCCCCAAGTATCTTTTTGTGTTAGTCCCTGAAGGAAAATCTGCAATTATTGTTTTCAAAGACAAATTATGATCAATGTCTACAATATAAAATATACTTCACAGTATTAGATACCACTATTGTCTTTGTAAAATTAGTTCCACTGAGCAATAACAGACATCCACGCGAGTGAAGCTGTAGGCAAACACTAGCAATATATATAATTAAACAACATTATTATCTACATAATTTGCACTTATCTTATGTTTATATACAGTGTGTGTTATAGGATAATGTATTATCAAACTCATATCAATGATAAATACTTTCAGAAACGCAACCTGTTTTTGTATTTTAGGTATAAAATGGCAGTTTTGATTTAAATCAGCAACAATTGCTCTGCAACAGCACAAAGGATTTGGGTGCATTATCTTGACAAATCTTGCTGTGTGCAGTCCAAGCTTTAATCAAAGAACTATTAAAAATATATATATACCTGTTTACTTCTTCCTTTTTTCCCAGTGTCAAAGAACAGACTTTTATCAAGCTAAAATAATGCACATTCATGTCTGCAGTACATGATAAAAGAGTTCAGTAATATCCCAATCATTTCAATGATCAATGAACAATTGTACCTGCTATTGGCACAGACCTCCTACTTTATCTTTTAACAGATTTAGGCTTCGGTAAAGAAGTCAGCCTAGTAGTAGAAGTCAGCGGTCTAGCAAACAAGTATTTTGCAATAATATTTATTCATTGCACTGTACTGCACTGTAGTTAACTATTGCTAGCCTTGAGCAGAGAGAAAAGAGTTTTCTGCTAATCTAAGTGAATGTATAAGTATGTATAGCATGTTAAATATGATTAACACATGGAAAAGACAGGGTAAATATACATACACATATAAATAAACTATATGGGCACCAGATAGAAAACATTTGCAGCTGTACAAAGTAACTTTTAATGCAAGGGGTGAAAATGCTATTTTTTTGTATAAAGGTAAAATATTTTATAGTAAAAAATCGGCATTGTCATTAGGTCGACCACCAATATACAGACATTTATTTAGGTCGACATGTTTAAATGGTCAACACATTCAAAAGGTTAATATTTAACATATTGACTGTAAAATGTTTCTTGATGAATGTTAGGGTTAGGTTTAGGGTTAGTATTTGGGTCAGGTTTAGGGTTAGGGTTAGGCTAAAATAACCAGAAAACCATATGATGACATTTTGTGTTGATTTGTTAAATGCTCTTAACTGCTCTGGGCCCTGGGCAGTATATATATATTATTGTTGCTTATTAAATACTAAAGCATTTTTTCTACCATTGGAGTGCCGCTTTCCTTCCTTATCGAGCCTGGGTGCATACTCAGGCCAGAGGGATTTGTTTCTATATATATATATATATATATATATATATATATATATATATATATAGTGCAAATGCTGGATGGCACTCCGGTAATAAATAGATCAATAAAGCAGACCACACGAACGTGGTGTCACACCATACGAACGTGGTGTTCAACGTTTCAGAGGCTTTTCCTCTTTTATCAAGATATCACAACAAATGTAAGAAACAAGGACATATAAATAGACACTCACCACTGTGCACCACTCGCTCACAGACCCCGTTCAGCACTGATGACGTCATCAGAAACAGCCGCCCGCTGACGTCCCCATCACTGGCAGGGGGCATGGCTAAACCTAAGTGGCCATCACCATGACAACCGGAACCTAGGATACGGAGACGTGCATAGCACTCTGACAATGCTGTAAATAGACAAGCAGTCCTAAACAGTCAATAAATAATCACATAAGCACATAATGCAACAGGAAACAGTAAGGACATATATACAGCAAGGAGACCTTCTAACATAAATACTAAGTGTACTACTGACCAAAAATAATGGCAGTAAAGCTCATCATGAGTAGACTTTGCAAGGGACTCTAAGCAGATGACCTAACCCTTGACTGATGGGCGACCTACTGGGAAGCAAACAGGGCCAGATTAACAATGGGGCGGATGGAGCTACAGCTCCAGGCCTCCACATAAAAATAGGCCCATTAACATGACAGCATGATTACCAGCTGTATTTATTTAAAAAGTTTTTCTAGTCCCCCCCACCTCCAAAAAAATTATGCAATTTTTCTAATTCTTTGTAGTTAGTGTTCATAGTGTAGGGGATATAGACACCAAGGTGACTCGGAACACACTCATACAGCACCGATCACAGCTCTTCCCCTTCTCAGTATAGGCCTTTGAACATTTTCAGCTCCAGGCCCATGTGGGCCTTAATCTGACCATGGAAGCAAAGGCAATATACTGCAAATTGGAGGCCTGTAAAACATTATAAAAAGCAGGCAAATGAAAGCATTTCATTGAGGCCGGTGGGGTGCACAGTGTGCAGCATATGTATCCACCTAGTCTCTTTCTGCAATAAGATGTGACCTCTGTCGCCTCCTCTTAGGTTGGGGGAACCCAATCTATCATTTTGTAGCGCAATGTGCTCAAGCTATGCTTGAACTGACGAAAATGCCTGGCCACAGGTTGTTCGGATGGTTTGCCCTCTATTGCTGCACACCTTATGAGGCACATAAGAGAAAATCTAATATGGAACTTTTTGCCCAATCTCAGGTGTGCAAATGTGTCCCCTAATTCAAGGAAACTGTATGTGATACAACCCGTGCAATGGTAATTACCAGCTTGTGAGTAAGGTTGTGGCTAGTTTTGGTACTTTTAAAAGACTTTTAAAAGATGAAATTTCATTATGCACGACATAGTCTTTAACATTTTTACCCCGCCTACTGTATATGCGGGCATGATGGAAGTATGTTTCAAAACTTGCAAGGAATCATCGTTAGAAACAATTGGCCACAGTTCCTTTGCTGTTTTCATAAGACTATTGCTGAGTGGGGTGTAGTCTTGCGTCCAAATAATTCTTTGTGTGTTCTTCTTCCTATTGGGGACAGAATTGAGGGCTTCCATTCTGTTGACAGAGAGAGCTTTGCACATAGCCTTCCCCAGGACTTTTGGATGGTATCCTCTGGCAAGGAATTTGTTTGTCATAAGTTCCATCTGTACTACAGCGTCCACTTTCCTGCTGCAAATTCTCACTATACGTAGGAATTATGAGAACGGGAGACCACTTTATGAGGCTTGCGGGTGATAACTGGAAGCATCCAGATGTTTATTTCTGTCAGTGTCTTTGAAGTCTCAATCGCTAATTGGTCATTAAGTATCACTTTGACATCCAGGTAATGGACTTCATTATGGCTGTGCTCAAATGCAAATTTCACATCTGTATCCTTTTCATTGATGTTTGCCATAAGCTCCACAAAAGATTGTTGGTCCCCTGACCATAACATGAAAATGTTGTCTATATAGTGACAAAAGAATGCTATATATTTTGCAATGATGGGGTCTGAGAATAAAATATCTCTCTCAACTTGGACCATGAAGAGGCTGGCAAATGAGGGGCCCACACATGACCCCATCGCGCAACCAGAACACTGATTGTAGAACTTGCTGTTGAATACAAAGTAATTTCTAGATAGAGTGAGACTTATCAGGGTGATGAAAAATTCAACATCTGGTCCCGTATAAGCTGGATTGTTGCTTAGAGCTTGTCTGATGGATTTCCAAGCCCCTATTGCACGGGATGCAGGTATAGAGGCTCACCACATCAATAGTGCACATCAAGCATGGAGTCGGCAAGGGTGACAGATGTAATTTTAGTAAGAAAGAAGTAGTATTTTTCAAACAGGTAGCTTCCTGTTGAACCACTGGCTGTAGGAAAAATCCAGAAACTGCAAAATTACATAGTAGAGTGAGTCTCTGGATGCAATTATGGGCCTCCCTGGGGGGTTCACTGGGTTCTTATGCAGCTTCGGGATGGTATACAGTACCAGGACTTTGGGAAATTCCATCACTAGGGCCTCTCTGCTTTTTCTGGAAATTATGCCATCTTCCACAGCTTTGTCTAAGATCGAATCTAATTCCACTTTGTATTTAGCTGTGGGGTCGAAGGTCAGAGGTTCATATACCTTCTGATCAGCCAGTTGTCCATATATATCACTTTTGTATGTATCTAGGTCCAAGACCACCACACCGCCCCCTTTGTCAGCTGGTATCACTACGATATCATGATAGCTCTCCAGATCTTTCAATGATTTTAGTTCCGGTTTCAACATATTCCAGACTGGTGGTGAATATGTGTTATATGAAACATCAATGTGTCTATCCATATGTGAAGAGAAGTATTTGAGGGCTTGATTGTTTGAGACTGGCTCAAAGGTGGAACGTTTATATACAGGCTGTTGATCAGTGGATGTTCTATCAGACTCCCCAAATAATTATTTGAGTGTGATTCTCCTATTGAATTTAAATAAATACATTTTCGAAGAGAATGTGTCTGGGGAATTGGTAGGAACAAACAATAGTCCCTTATTTAAAACTTGTACTTCATCTGGGGTAAGGATGTGGGATGACTGGTTAAATATTAAGTCTTCCTTCTGCGCCCTTTTCCTCCACATCCTTGTCCACTGGCCACCCCTCCTAGTGCACTTTCTTTTGGGGACCCAATCTGGCCCCTGGTGATAACCCCTAAAGGGGGCTTTTGAGTGGATATTTTTGAAGACTCGCCAGCACATTCTTGGTCACTTTAGGAATGCTGCCACGACTGGAAGTTTCGGTCTCAAACTGAAATTTACGATTGGGTCTTAGACGGAGTTTTCTAATGTTGGGTTGACCTCTGTGGTACACCCAACTGTAAACCTTGCCTGCCATGTAGTCTCTGTTAACTGTTTCCAGTTTGGACTTCTTAAACTTGATTAGGTCAGTCTTGAATTTCTCTACTTGTGAGAAGAGTTTATTCAGCCATCCATTGCTGGTATCTGCTTTAAATTGGTCAATATGTGCCACTTCAAATGTTGTAATCTTATCCCTTACAGTTGTTAGTTCCTTAGAAGACTCAGCTAACACTAATAGAATGAGGTCAAATGAGCACTTGTTTAAGATTGCTGCACAGTTCAAGAATAGCTTGAGCACATTGCACTACAAAATGAAAGATTGGGTTCCCCCCAACCTGAGAGGAGACGACAGAGGTCGCATCTTATTGCAGAAAGAGACTAGGTGGATACATATGCTGCACACTGTGCACCCCACCGGCCTCAATGAAATGCTTTCATTTGCCTGCTTTTTATAATGTTTTACAGGCCTCCAACTTGAAGTATATTGCCTTTGCTTCCCAGTAGGTCACCCATCAGTCAAGGGTTAGGTCTTCTGCTTAGAGTCCCTTGCAGAGTCTACTCATGCTGAGTTTTACTGACATTATTTTTGGTCAGTAATACACTTAGTATTTATGTTAGCAGGTCTCCTTGCTGTATATATGTCCTTACTGTTTCCTGTTGCATTATGTGCTTATGTGATTATTTATTGACTGTTTAGGACTGTTTGTCTATTTACAGCATTGTCAGAGCGCTATGCGCGTCTCCGTATCCTAGGTTCCGGTTGTCATGGTGATGGGCACTTAGGTTTAGCCACGCCCCCTGCCTGCGACGGGGATATCAGTGGGCGGCTGCTACTGATTACGTCATCGGTGCTGAATGGGGTCTGCGGGCGAGTGGTGCACAGTGGTGAGTGTCTATTTATATGCCCTTGTTTCTTAAATTTGTTGTGATGTCATGATAAAAGAGGGAAAGCCTCTGAAACGTTGAACACCACGTTCGTGTGGTCTGCTTTATTGATCTATTTATTACCTGAGTGCCAACACTGTATACAGCCTTCATTGTCAGGCTATAGGAGGGGCACCCGGATCGTTACTTTTATATACAGGAGTGCTGGGCATCCAAACATCAGTGTATATATATATATATATATATATATAGGCTTACATAATAGCCTGGGAGATATAGGCAGGGGCCTCATTCCAGCGAGTCTGCCCATATTTTAAATGTAGTAATTAGTTAAAAGCAAAATGAGGCTTGCATCTCGCAGGCTATTACATAAGCCCCATAATGCTAGAAGCCTTTTGCTTTTTTAACTCTTGTTAGCCAGACAACACTCATGTTGCTTATGTATCTGTATGGACAGGCTATAATATGTACACTGCACACTGTATACTATTGCTCCATATGTTTAACTCACGAGATTAAAATGTCTATTTGATGTATCACTCTACACTTCCTGATTGTATCAGTTCCATTAAACCAGTGAAGCACATATAGCAGATTTGGTGTAGAATCGGATTCAATTTCTTATGTCTGAATTGAATGACCTTATTTAGTTTACTGAAGAAAACTATATTTTTGTAGGTAGCATATACAGTTTTTAATTTATTTGTTTTGAAAGATCAACATATGTAAATGTAACAATTAGAAACACTAGCAGGGGTGCGGTTATACTTCTCAGTGTACCATGGAGTGGCTGACACAAAATGGAGGAGCACGTAATGGGAGGCGTGTTCAAGGGGTTCCTGTAAATATTAAGCATCTCTAGGATGTTAGAAGGAGGGACTTCCCATGGACCTTCCATTTCCATCAGAATAAGCAGCCCCCATAGCTGATCCTCCAGTTCTCTCCTCATCAGCCCCTGCTAAAACATGACCAGCCTGATGGTTGTGCATGCGCATTAGGCACACAGTGAAACCGGAAGGAAAAGAATAGCAGGAGAGTTAACATTGCTTTTAATCCTTCACCAGGACACCGCTCACTTGCATGCACTGTCCAAACACCCAAAGATGATACTTACAAGCAGTAATTTACATGACCACATTGTGATTATGGGCAATATTTTCTTAACCGTATTAAAAATGTAGGATGTGACAAATACAGTATGCTCTTTAGAGTGAGATGATTTAAGTTAGTGCAGGACATGCTAGGATTTATACTGATGCTTCCTTTATTTCACTGCTGAATAAAACTAGCTGAGGCTACTTTTACTAAATACTATACTGATCCAAATGTGAGGATCCCGGGTTTATGCGTACATTATTTTCACCCTCTCGACCGTTCACTGCCTTGAGAAAGGCAGAAAGGTTATAGCTCTGTCTTGCACAGTACCCCGGGTCCTTTATGATTCCCTTTAGATCGCACAGGAAATTACACAATAGCAAAGGTATAACAATACCTTTATTTTGCACATACACTCTACTGCTACATGTAAAATCAGCAACTACATCTATGTACAATATATATACAGAAATGCCAGTAGTATTAGCTAAACCTTGGGGACCCCAAACACATGTCCCTATAGCAGCACAGACGGTGTAATGGTTAGCATTACTGCCTCACAGCACTGAGGTCATGGGTTCGATTCCTACCATGGCCCTACTTGTGTGGAGTTTGCATATTCTCCCTGTGCTTACGTGGGTTTCCTCCAGGTACTCCAGTTTCCTCCCACACTCCAAAAATATACTGATTCGTCAGACCTAGCCACCTTCTTTCATTGCTCCTTGGTCCAGTTCTGACACTTACTTGGCCATTATAGGGGTTTTTATTGGTGGACAGGGGTCAGCATGGGCACTATGACCGGTCTTCAGCTACGCAGCCCCATATACCGCAAGCTGTGATACACTAAGTGCCAACACACAGTTGGAGGAGCAGCAGACAGCTGTGCATGGTCCCCACCCTCAGTGGGATCACCAGTATTTTCAGTCCCTTCATGTTTCAGGCAAGGAGAGGCTACATTGTGTCCCAGGCTGGATCAATCGCTGGCTCCACAGAGTGAGGAGCACGAACTGATAGAGGATGCTGGGAGCACACACTGACAAAGTAGGTTAGGAGCGCACAATGGCAAGCATGCCGATGAGAACAAGTGTCTGGGAAGTAGGCGGCGTGCTCTGGAGCATGCCCACTGAGGGGCTGACAGTGTGCACAACTACTACAAACATGACTTTTTTAAGATGCCAGTATATTTGGGGAAAATTTAATATTTTAAATTAATAAAAGCAAATGTCTAAAAATAATAGTGAGAAGAAATTTCAATTGATGTTATTACTTATATGTAAAGGCAAGTGAGAGAACATCGGCACCCTGCAAAATGCTCTGCAAACTAAAAAGCTATACCACCCACAACCAAATAACAGTTCCTTTAAAAATGACTAATAAAGTAGCTAAAAAATGTATACTTTACCTTTAACATAATTCCCTCAGACATAATGTATCTTTTTAATGTTAACTATACAGTCTAAATCCCATTCTGGAGATGACAGCAGTGTTTTGGGTGAACAGCTCTGCGTTCATGTCTGTTATGTTTGTACAATGTGTTCTGTGGATAACCTTTTAATATGAGATTCTTTTATGGAAAGTCATAATTTTATTAAAACATATTTTTCTCTTGTCTATCTTTACTGTGCCAGTAAGTTGTGCAACAGGTTTTATTTTAATAGAACATGCTCATATTATTGTACATTCACTGGATTTTGGAGCTGATCTCCACATATTCAGTAGCTGTTAAAATCATTGCAAAGAAAATACTGAAAGTGCAGAATTTTACTTTGTTAATATAAAACTAGAGATAAGAAGACAAAGACTTCTTACAATTTATCAAATAAGCCTAATAATTTCAGTTTGCTGTGTAGTTTGAGATTTGACAAAGAACTCAAAATACCTCAATTTGCCAACTGCTACTCCAGAGGCTTTACTGCACATAATGCAGAGCAATTGGCCTACTTCTGCCTTCTATAGCTTGGATGCACAGTTTAGCTAATGTTCCCCGTCAATCATAGTCAGAAAGCACTGAGCTTTAGTGGATTACATGGAAAAGGGAGGGTTGTCAAAGTACCAGCAGTAATTGGAGCATTGAGCCCCCATTAAGGACAAGGGATAGAACTTGGCAGTATGAACAGAAGAGACAAGCCTGAGGCTGCCAGGACACCAGTTCCAAGAAAAAATACTGTCGCACTGCCAATAGATAGAGAATAAGGCAGGCAGTTTAGAAATATATACCATAACTCAGTAGCAAAAATATAAGTGATATCAGAGGACCAGCATGGGTTCAGAATTTACACATGAAAGGCATTTAATATCTAGTAATAGTAAAAAATATATACGACTGTCCTGGATAGATAAATGTTATAATAAAGCGTTTTCTCTAGTTCAGACAAAAATTGATGATTTAAAAAAATAATAATTAAAAACAAATTTAAAACAGTATTGCATGATAAATTATGACATAATAACTGATATACCTAAAAATAAAGCATAAAATAAAGAGTAAAAATCTCAATTGAATTGTGAAACATTTTGCGACATCCCGTCACTTCATCAGACAGTTTAACAGTGCACTGTATATTTATTTTTAGGTATATCAATTATTATGCCCTAATGTTTTTGCTAGTTTTTCATCAATTGGCTGCATTAGAGAAGACGTGACAATAATACAGTCTCACTCCATGAACCAGTGCCCCGGGTGAGCAGACAGAAAATATACTTGACCACGATCATGATAGGGAGCACACTGGGGACATGGATATATTGGGGTATCATTCTGTGCTGCAGAGGCCAGGGGAGGAGGGCGCAACACGTTCCCTGGCCAACAGGAGCCGCGGTCAGATGACAGATGATGGTTGTTCAGTGTGTATGATACTATATATCTGCAGATTACTTGATCTGCAGATATATCTGTTAGGTGTGCTTGAGGGGGAATTCAATTAGATGTGATAAAGCAAAAACTTTACAAATGACTGAAAAAACGCATTCACACGAAAACCGTGGAGTAATCTGTGAAAAGTACAGGGGGATTTGGGGAAATCTGTCTGAACCCCTTAAAATAAGTAACTGACATAGGTAATCAGTTTAGAAGTGTATTAGTTGCCCTAATAAAAGTATATGGGGTTCTTAAATTGTGTCAAATAACTGTTATATGCATATTTGCATAAGTGTGGAAAAATTATAAAAAACATTTTGTTTGAGAAAATAATTGCTGCAGTTAAATTGGGGGTACATTAAAATGGGTGCACATATATTTTTAAGTCCAGAAAGTGGACTTTTAAAAATGTTTAACAATACCCAATACACCAGGTTCAGCCACCTGCAATATTTTAAACCCATGTCCTATCCATACAGCCCCTCCCCCCCCAAAAGACCTGACTTACTACTTTAAACCTATTTTCCACTATTTTTATTTTTTCACTCCAAAATTGACATGTCGTCGTTGGCCAAATTAAGCTAATTTTAAAAAAATTGCCTAGTTTGTCATTTGGAGGGTGTCCAAAAGGTTCTGAACAATGTCCTGCTCTAAGATGGTGAAAATAGTTCACCGTTTTTTGTCTATGGAGCATTTGCACATGTGAAAACTTTGTTAATAAGATTGCACGATACACATTTTTGTGTGAGAAGTTTGCACCTGCGGAAACTTTTCACCAAACCGCGGCTTTTCATGGCTAATTGAATCCGGCCCTAAGGGGGAGATGTACTAAGCCTTGGAAAGAGATAAATAAAGTACCAACCAATCAGCTCCTAACTGCCACGTTACAGGCTGTGTTTAAAAATGACAGTTACGAGCTGATTGGTTAGTTTTCTATGGTCTATTTATGTAACAGTGAAAAGCCCCTTATCAGTGATAACAGGGCTTCACTGCTTTCTCCTGTTCATAGAAGGGGTCACCATGGATCTCTGATATCCCCATAAGTGCCCCTGATTGTTGCAGATATCACTTCCCCAGACATTTTTACAAGGAGAGTGATTCACAGAAGCACGGAAAGCTTAGCTTTCCATTTAGTTTCTAAGCAACATTTCGCCAACTCAGGATAGCGTAAGGATGCTTGTTAGGGGAGAATAGCAATGAAGACTGTTGTATCCCTTCATTCTTCCTATTCAGGTGTGTTTAAAGGAGCATTTGATGCAGTGAAGTCTGGTAGGCAGTTTGATAGGGTGGGTTACTGAGTTCCAGAGGAGGGGAGCAGCACAGGAGAAATCTTGGATATTGGATCAATGCAGAGGCAAAGTGACAACAAGGGGAAGAGTGGAGAGGACGAGAGGCAGTGTGGACTTAGATGAGGTCAGAGATATACTGTAGGAGGAAGAAGAGTGATGAAGTGCTTTGAAGGTTATGGTGAGAAGTTTAAGATGGATTCTTGATGAAAAGAAAAGGTCAAATAAAAGCCCAACAACCTCATTTACTGGTGAAGGTCAGCTCTTTTTTCTACTACTGCGGGGTGATGCACCTATTCATTTAAGTGAAATGTTTCTCAGGAAACTGAGTTCAGCAAAACCAGCTGTCCCACTCAATGTATAGACTGCATTTCAATCAGCACATTGGTTAATTTAGCTAACAATATTGGAAATAAACTGTTATTTCCTAATTGTCTTGCACCCTCTATCCTACTTCTTTACAACACATAGACACTTAGGTACAACACTGATATAGTAATGGTACTAACCTTTTTAAATATCATATGATATTAGCTGCACTGCTGTGCTACAGGCGACTAGATGTCCCCTTTCTACAGGTCCCTGGGTTTTGTATAATGTCCTTAAGTGTGCATTATATTTAATTTACAAGTGATTTTAGTGTATTCGGCTCATTTTATTTCTTACTGCATGTTTGGTTATATTATAGTTTGATTTAAATAAAATTAAAATAAACAAAATATATAAAAATATATAAACTGTATGAAGAGATACAGAGGGGTATTCAATATGAAACGTAAACTTCGCTGTCGAAGTTTACGTTTCATATCAGAGCTTTTACCTGCGTTAAAGTATTGGGCGTGCGCCCGCTTATCCCCGCATTCAATATGAAACTAACAAAAACGGGAACCTGCGAAGTGGGATTTGCGTAAAGTTACGAAATTTTCCTTAAAATAATTGTAGGACCCCCCTAAAGTTGTAAAAACGTGGGGGATCACTATGGGTACCCCCGTTTTAGCCTTTAAATGAAAGTCGGGGATTTAAATAGCCGCAGCAGGTGTTTTTTCCCGACATTGAAGAAGTGTCCCTAAAGTAAGTTTTTAAATATTCTGCAATTGTGCACCTGCCGCTATAAATCTATTCTAGAAAACACCTGCCGCATACTTGCAGAATAGCCCTGAACCTATTTCCCTATTGTTAAACAATTTTTTCCCATTTTTTTTTTTACCCCAATTTTTAAATGAATTTTTTGGGGTGTCCCTATTTTTTTTAAAACTTTTTTTGACACAGTTCTTTTTTAAAAGTAATTCCCAGGGGTGCAGGCTATTTTTTTTAAGCCTGCACCCCTAAACCCCAATTCTGCACTTTTTTTCGACACCTATTCAATGGTGAAAAGTTATCCCCATTTTTTATCAAAGACTTTTCGAACCTGCGAAAACTCTTTGAAATTTAATACAGTGTAAAACTAAAACCTGCGATAATGATTTCATAGGTGCGATATTAACGCTAAAACAGAGTTTTCGCTCCCATATTGAATACCCCTGTAAGTAGCTGAGGAAACTCACTTTTCTGGATTACAAAAAAAATCTGTGCTGCTTTATTGCTTAATTGTTAAGTAATAGAAGTAAATAAATAAAATATATAAAAATATATAAAATGTATGAAGAGATACAGTAGCTGAGGAAGCTCACTTTTCTGGATTACAAAAAAATCTGTGATGCTTTTTTGCTTAATTGTTAAGTAATAGATACAAGATTTTTCCTAGGAAGTTTATTTCAGATGTGAATTACTATCAATTTTATGCAACCTTTCAAAATTCTATTCGATTCTACACTACACAGCCTCTGACAGTGTGCCACCCATATATAAACCTCTGGTGGTATGCTGTGCACACTAGTAAAAGTTAAACCATGTGGATCTTCTGGACATGCACTTGGGTGGTATTAAATATGACTCATGGGTGGGGGCTAGACACACCCAGTGGGTGGAGCAGAAAACACCCATTTGAGACCTGCTACAAACTATGCTTTCATTTTACTTCAATAATCTCTGTAAAATGACCCAAAAAGTTTAATGTATAATTGGGGGTTGGTTGGTGGACTTGACTTATTTGAACTTTTTTTATTGTTTCTTACAGAATGTTATAGGACTGCACTTTGTAAACATTTACATGTCTCATGTAAATTAGCAATTTATTTTTTGCTGCAAAAGAATTTGTATATAGTAGATTAAAGTAGCAAATTTTAAGAAAAATTACAAGACATGGCTAATTTGCAGAGTCCATAACATGCCAAATTAGGCCATATGTATGTGGACACAAGTGTGGACACATGTGTCTCAGTAAAGGCCTGTAAAACCCTAAAAGGTCAACATTGGTGAACCCTTTTAGTATATATAGAATACTTCTGCAGGTTATGATGTTCAACTTTATAACCTGAGAAATTACTCCAATACCCGTCAGCCTATGCCTGATTCTAGTTCAGCTTTCCTGTCCAATCTATCCCTCCCTGAGCTTGACTCCCAAACTAGGGCCTCCTCCAATGCTCCATGGATAGAAATGGAGTTTAAAACCATCATAAGCTCCTTGCTAATGGCAAAACCCAGGCCTATTTAGTTACACTAATAATTTATATGCCACATTAAAGGCTAAACTGACTGGTCTTGGCCAGGGTGTTTAGGCTGGATCTTCCTCAGTTTCCTTCCCTTCAGAAATGTTAGAAAGCGAGATAAGTACTTTTCCTAAACTTGGCAAAGACCCAGCATATGTTTAGAATTATCACCCAATTGCTTTCTTGATTACAGATATTAAATGTTATGCTAAAATTATTGCTACCAGAATTAAACCCTTACATCCCCATTTATTTAACTCTGACAGGTTGGTTTTGTCATGAGAAAATAAGCACCGGACAACACCCAAAGGGTTCTAGACATTACAGAACATCAGTTGCAGTGTTGGCCTGCTTGTTTTGCTTTCTTTGGATATGGAAGAAGCCACTGATAGGTTTCACTCAGGTTATATGAAGGTAGTTCTCCCAAAGTTTGGTATTTGTGGGTGATTTCTTAATTCAATCCAGCCTTATATACCTACCCTGAGGCAATGGTATTTGTACTCTCATTGCCCCATTAGCAATGGTACCAGGCAGGTTATTCATCCTCCCGATGGCCTTGGAGCCATTGGATGAAAAAAGTCATAATTGAGACATAATGTGTGATCCCATGGTCCAGGACTTACAACATAAGTTATTTATTCTTGTTGATGATGTGTTGTGGTGTCCTGCCCAGCCTGAGGGTTTGCTACCAGTCATTCCCTCGATTCTGGATGAATATTTCTTGACCTCATTTTATAAATATAGCTCATTCGAAACAGAGGTTCTCCTTGTTAGCATCCCCACAGACTTATTATTATAGCTACAATGTTGGTACAAATATAATTGTCAAGAAAAGTCCCTAAGCCCTCTTGGTATTTTCACTTCTGCCAAGGAGGGCAATGTGCTTTATTAATTCTTGTTCCATTATTATGTAAATTGGAATCCTTTACAAAGGACTGGATGAAACATGAGGTCTCTAAGCTGTCAATATTTTGTTTCTCCCTAAAATTCTATATTTATTTCAATCCATCTGTAAACTCCTCCCTGCTTCTTGGCTTAACACATTTTATGCTGTTTTATATAAATTTATGTAGAAAAATTGGAGGGCTTGGCTGTCCAGGAAATACATGATGTTACCCAAATTAACATTTCTGAAGCTAGAACTGTACAAACTCTCTTGCTTTATAAACCAGGTAGTGATTGGTTGTCTTTACTTCAGACTAAGCCCTAGGTGATCCTAGAGAGTAAAATGCATAGGCTTTCACTACACAGCATTCACTGTGTATTCCAGCTCATTCTCTAATCATTCTTCACTCATGTCTACAGCTATGATTGCTACTCTTAAGATGTGGATAATTTTTTTTCCTTAGGTTATACTCCACTGTCCACCTCTTTTAAAGTTAAATAAGGGGATTTTTCTGTTCGCTGATGTTCGCATGTGTTTCTGTTGCTTATATGGAAGTGTTGTACCCTTTTATCCCCTATTGTTCTTTTTGTTTTTTTCTGTACCCCATTAATGCTTTAAAAAGTAATAAAAACTAATGCTATAAAAATACCATACAAAATAATTTCCCAGCCTTAAGAAGAGTCACCTAGACATGTTCATATAAAGTGTAGGGGATTTTTGTTTGTTTGTTTACTTATGCTCCTCCCTTGCCCTGGGCCATCTGTTTAGCCTTAATTGAGTGATGTTGGCATGTCTTTCAGATGTGTCCATGTTTTGTATGTTGCCAGGATACCTAGCAGCATGTGGTTCACATGATATCTTGTAATACTAAGAGGCCTTTTTGTCACTGGGTGTTCTTTGACCAATCCTCTATGGCTCTTGATAGATCTTCAGCCAGAATAGAAGCAGATAAAAGAAGACTCTTTGTTTTGGTCACTCTTGTATAATATAAAGAGTCTTCTCTTCTCTGTTTCTATGATATTCAATATCTGACTCTAGGAAACACCACCAACGCCTTATTCTCCCATAGTGGACAAAATTCATACAAGTTGGTTTACAAAATTATAATTTTTCACATACAGTACTATAATCAACTCAGGCCACTTTGGCTGATTCATTATAAGAGAGGTATTTTGAGCAGAATCCAAACCCTCCCTTTTTATATCTTCAGCCAGCAACCTGCTAACTTCCTTCCCTGAACCACAAAAGAAGATTAAGTCTCTACACTCTTATCATCTTCCTACTCTACTACCTATCCTCTTGATCCTATATCCTCATAAATCAGTACAGCTCTGTCTATTGTGCATATCCCAACCTTAACTAAAATATGTAATCTCTCTCTCTACTAATATAGTTCCATCATTCAAGCATGAAAGTGATTACTCCTATTCTGAAAAATAGAATTTTCACAAATTAACGTCCCATCTCTCACTTCTCATGACCCTCCAAGCTACTTTAGAGACTTACCTACACCCACCTCACAACACTTTCTTCACTCACACAACTTATTGGACCCACACTTCAGTAAGGGATTTGTTCTGAACACTTCACAGAAACAGCACTAACTAAGGTAGTGAATTATTTGACCATTGCTAAATCTAAAGGCCAATTCTTGCTATTTATTCTTGTAGATCACTATGCTGCATTTTGCACTGTTAACTACTCTTTCTCATACAAACACTTTAATCCATAGGACACACCCCTTTCCTGGTTCTCATCCTACTTATCAAATCGCTCTTTCAGCATTTTCATTCCTCTGAATCTGCCTCCTTTTTGCTTTCCCTAACAGTTGGAGTACCACAAGGATCGGTCCTACGTCCTCTGCTTTTCTCAATCTACAGTATACCACATCTCTTTGCAAACTTATCATCACCTTTAGATTTTGGTATCATCTGTATGCAGATGATCATCAAATCTTCCTCTCTAGGTTTGTCACCATCTGAATTGGTCTGCGTTGCTCAAAACCTTTCTGCCATTTCATCTTGGTAGTCATCTCGACATCTCAAACTTAATCTTTCCAAAACAGAATTAATAATATTTGTACTGGCTAATATTACTGATATCTCTATCACTGTTGATAAATAGTAAAACGACCCTACCAGACAAACATGCTGGCTAGGTGTCATCCTTGACTCTGAACTATCTTTTGTTCCCCACATTCAATCTAATTCCAAATCATGTTACATACATCTAAAAAACATAACCAGAATACACCCATATCTTACATAGAGCAAAAATTCTAATTCATGAGCTCATTATCATAACCAGAATACACCCATAACTTACATAGAGCAAAAATTCTAATTCATGAGCTCATTATCTCCTGTATTGATTACTGCAATAGTCTCACAGAATTTGAAACATAGAAACATAGAATTAAATGGCAGAGAAGAACCATCTAGTCTGCCCTTTACTCCTTACTGGTCTTCCCCAAAAAAAGAAGTACAGGTGCTCAACTCCAAATTAACTAATTATATATAAATAAATAAATTTTTCAATGAATAGAGGTTTTTGGCATAATCTTGGCCAAGGTTATGGGCCTACCCACAGTCGGGTAGGTCCCTAACGTACAAAGATTCAGATCCAGAGCGCAGGACACCCCCAAACTGGCCCAGCTAAGCTGCCCCAGGGCACCACCATAGTAAGAAAAGTGCAGTGTAAAAAAGTTACATATAAAGAATGAAAATAAAAAGTGAAATACATATATAATAAACAAACAGTGAAGGGTTAAAATGTGTTATAAAGGAAAAATGTGTTATGATGCGGTGCCCTGCACTTTTCTTACACTGCACTTTTCTTACTATGGTAGTATGTATGCCAAGATTTTGCCAAAAACCTCTATTCATTGCAAAAATGTATTTATTTATATATAATTAGTTAATTTGGAGTTGAGCACCTGTACTTCTTTTTTTGTGCATATATCAATTGTCTCCACAGGTAGCACCTCCAATTATATATATATGTTCAAGGTGTGCAGTCTGAGGCCCACTTCCTATGGTCTTCCCCAAAACAGACTTTCATCACCACAATCCATTTTGAATGCAGCTGCAAGGCTGATCTACCTCGCTAAACTATCATTGTCTGCTGCTCTGCTCTGTCAGTTCCTCCATTGGTTAACTGTATTCCATTGAAATCAATATAAAATACTTTTACCTACACATTAGACTATTAACCAAATTACACCAATATACATCTCTTCACTTATCTCAAAATATCTCGCAGCTTGACCCCTTTGATTTGCACAAGATTTCCATCTCTCAACCACATACATTACCTGCTGCCATTCACATTTACAGGACTTTTTTGGACTGCATTCACTCTGCGGAATGCCCTCCCATGCACAATAAGAATTTCCTCTAGTTACCAATCTTTCAAGCTTTCCTTGTAAACTCACCTCTTCAGACAAGCCTATCAAATTTCAGAACCACCCACATAACCTCCATAAGTTATCCTGCTCAAATACAACTCTTTTATACAGTCCACATATAACTTTACATATTTTCTCTTTTGTCACATCCTCATGACCCTAGGTCAACATTCCTGTTTGACTGGATGACACAGTCCACAAAGAACCTCTGCAATCTGACTGGACCAATATGTAATAACTATGTAGCACTGAGAAAAGTATAATACAATACTTATTTATTTGTATATGACTTAAACTATGTTATTGTTTATCATCATAATATCCAACAATAAAATAATGAAAGATCATGTGAATAAAAACTTGGTTATCCATGTATACTTTCAGTGTCTTCATTAATTGATTAGTATATGAGTTGTTGCCAGAAAGGATGTATTTAGTTAAAGAGTATTTATAACATAATAATTCACCAATATATAGTGGGTACTAACAAGTTGTGTTCACTCACGTTTACCCTGATATTATAATATTACTAGTTTTGTTCTTTACCAGGGAAATAGAGATTCTTGTTTTTACAATATTTCTTAGAATATGACAATGATGTCTACTTGGTGCTCAAATGACTCCCACTATGCTATCATATCTAGTGTGTATATTAGTACTCAAATTGCCAGATATTAGCTCACTATGTTAGGTAGTGTCAAGTCTCCAATTTGACAGATTTCAACAGTACACAATTATAGATACAACAAGGTTAAATTGAAAAAATGATGCTTTATAAATGAGAATATGTATTCAGAAGTCTTTGTTATAAGTTACTTGCATAAGGTTTTGAGCACAGAGATTATACTTTTATCCACATGAATTTAGCAGTTCAGAGTAAATCTGCATGCAGTGGGTATAAAGCTCGGTACTGTGCTTATATTGAACTGGTATTGATGATGATGCAAGTAATTATTCCGTCCCAATATTTTTGGTTGTTTTGGCACCTAAATTTGTCTGCGATTGATTATAACAGAAAGCTTTTCTCTACATAAATTTATGCCTAACTCCAAGCCTCTCGCCCGCAGCCTAACCCTAATGTCAACATACTGACATTTCACCTATTGACATTCTGAGAATGTTGACAAGTTACCTGTCAATATTTTAACAATGTCAACATCATAACAGTGACATTGCTGTAACCAGAAGGCACTGCACCATGTGCCAGCAATGCCCCCTAACCAGATGTCATGATGTTACGCTGAGGGGGGCGGGGTCTTTAAGACCCTCCGGGAGGCTATACAGGCTGCAGTGTGTATGTCAGGGTGGATCTGCAGCAACAATCCTGGCTGCAAGGTGCAGTTACAGACACCCTGCTAGCCAGAAGTAAGGGTCATGGGGCAACAATAATATCACCCAGTGCTCTGTGCTCTGTACCTCTCACACACCCATAGTTACAGACATTTCTGGTGACATTGTGGTGTTAACATTGTATTTGTTGACATTATTATTGACAACCTTTTGACTATATCCTAGACCTGGCATATGTTGGGTCACTTCAGCCAGCCCAAGCCCACATCCAACCCCTCCACATCCCCTACCCACTATACTTACCAGGGACACTAAGAGTAAAGAGGGATGCCAGGAAAATGGAGAGTAAAGAATGAAAAAAAATCAGATGGTTTCCTATTATACTAAGGTATGTTAGACCCTCTTATGTGTGCATATCAGGATTGTACTAATTTTGATTTAATTCCTCTAAAATAGTTTTAGTGGCTGCTAGGGATAGATTCTCAGAACCTGTACCCACTGCTGGTTCTGCCACATACAGTAAGTAACCCATGAGACAAGGACATCCTCTTTGTTTACATTAACAAACTAGTATATCACCATATCCTGGCTTTGATCAACAATGTCACTGATTACTGTGTTTTGCATCATACTACACAAGTAGAGTAAATAAATCAAACTAATTGGCAACCAAATATAGTATTTACATGGTTAGAGAGTTATAAAAAAAAATACTCAGGTACATCAGGTTTAATCTTTAAAAAAATGTTGTGCTAATAAGAGAAAGGCAAACAAAACACCAATGTTACTATTTCTTTCCAGACCCAAATGATTACCTTGATAAATTCCCTGGATGAAAAATCCATATAAAGACCTCTAGTAAGTATACAATAGCTACAAATACCATCACTATCAATTCAAAATCAAGAGTACCATTATAAGGCTTATAGTGGAAAATGTGATCAAAAGATATTGTCCTCCTGAGTGTGGTCATCATCTGGCTGTAACAGAGTCTGAATGAATAGGGATTATAGGCCTGAAAAGGATGAAAAGCAACAACTCATCTGATTCAAACACTCATATGTTACACAATGTTACACAATTAAATGAAAACAATTTCAGATTTCCATTTACAGTGTCTGTAGCATAGACTTTACAATGCAAAACCCTAAATATACCTACTGATAAAAAGATTGACAAGAAAGGGTCAACACTGATCCATGTGTATATAATTAATAACTTTATCCAACTCTGAATTTGTTAAATTTGTAACTGCCATCTGTCTTCTATACTTCAACCTGTTCTCTATCCATGTACATACTTATCAAGTACCAGTGATGTGCAATCAGGTGAGGCAGCTGAGGCAGAGCCTTTCCTGTCATACTTTAGTATACTCCAGAGTTTTGACTATAAAAATAAGAAAAATGTAAAGAAAATATTATAAATATCTTCTTTGTATTATTCTAATCAATTTTATAGTCAAAACTATGGAGTAAAAAGTGTATGGCAGGTGAGGCACTGCCTCCCCTATCTACCTTTTCCGCACATCCCTGATCAATCCTCACCAAATTTCCAGCACTATATACTCCTGCACCTTTGTATAAAAACCCTTGGGTTCATATATGTATCTGTAAATCTGGCTCTGATACTAGCCAGTGCCTATCTCACTGCATGTCACTGTAAATGACTGACTTTACTTAGCACACATTTATGTTAATCTTGTTTGGGGGTAACAACACCTTCTGTGAATGACAACAAGTAATGGTGAGCATAGGTTACTGCTATATAACATATTTCATGGATCTTTTTCTTCCTTTATAAATACAGATTGAACATTAACTTTCTATTTATCTTCTACAATTATTCTCCTTCTCTATTTATTATATTGTTTTATTTTTCACACTACAGTATTTTTGAATATGAAAAATATTTTCGGACTAAAATTGCTATCTCTAGCGATATATATATTTTTCAGCTTTAATCTTTGTTTATCTCATTTCTTTTTTACAGTTTTTGCTAGTTTCCATTTATTGTAATGCATTTTCACACCCTTCTAGTTATAACAATTAAAATGTTTTTCTTACATTTTGCCTTTAAAAAGTATCCAAATTGGTTGCCTTTTATTCCTGGAAAATGTTTTGCTATAATACAGTATATTTGCTACACTGTTTAAACTATTTGAGAGAAAAAAATCCCACTTGGCTTCAATGCTTTTATTTAAAAGTAAACGTTTCCAACCTACAAGCTCCAATGCTTTTCTAAATTGAATAAAATCTGCCTGTCCAAAAAATCAGTTTCTGTAGCTTTCATACAAAACATTACGTAAAGTTAGATAAGGCCAGATCACTAACTGAGCACTTTTTATCAGTCACCAATTATTTTAATTTGCTACACTAGAAGGTGTTTACTATTTTTTTTTAATCATTTTGAATTGTTACCCTGGTTCACAGCAGTCTATTAAAAGTCTGTCTACCACCTACAGTAGTTCAATTTTCACAGTTCTTTTATTTATTTAGTTACATACTGTATATACTGGATGGGCCGGCACATGTCTCTCTCCCTGGCTGCGTTGTCTCTCAATCACTGCCTGGCTGCTTCCAGGCTCCCCGCCACGGGGTATCCGTCTGCAGCAGCATCACTTCTGGATCTCGGGGCTTGCTCTTTTCTCCAGGCACTGAGAGGGGAGAAGAGGAGGAGGGCACAGGATTGGCACAAAGGTTTTATTCTGTGTGTGAAGAAACTGAGCAATTAGCTGCTGAAAGCACTACACACGTAAAAAGCACTGTGCCCACTGGAATCTATAGTTATAAATATACTTCCCATCTGCACAATGGTATACAGTGGGATCAGAAAGCAGCATTTGGATGGACTTTCTCCTCATGAGTTTGGACAATCTGGGTATATGAATTACCATTTCTGAAATGTATACCTATTGTTGGAACATTACAGAGCATTCGTTTCCAGTAGATTGTCTATTGGTATTTTTATAGTATTCCTTTGTGCAAGTGGCTGCTAGTTTTGAGCGCCTTGGGACTTCTCCATTATTTACTCTTCAGAGTTACATATATGTCTGTTTACTTACTCACAATACAGATTTCCATACTGCTCATATGCACTAAAGAAGTATGCTTCTTACTAAATGTAAGGAAACGTGGTAGGTAAGGGGCGGGGAAGGCTCAGTACAGTAATAGCGTGTTCACACAATTGCAACTTAAGCAAACCTGATGCGGATAAACCTGTTCACTCTTTGACTGCCTGCAGAAGCAGACTAGTGCAGTGAAATACTGTATGTAGCAGATTTTAGTGAGACTTTTTACGTTAATTTTTATTTTATACTTTTATTTTTTGCATTTTATGCCATTCATTTTTTTTTTGCTATTTAATACTCTGATCTTATTACCATTTTATTGTTTAATGTTTTTTTATTTACTTATTTTATAACTTTTGATGTAATATATTATCTGAATAGTGAGAAGAGTGTGCTTTTAGATATTTGTACACTTGTCTCCATAACGATTTGGTAATTATTTAAAAGAGACATGTATATTCCCTTTATTCTAATCAAAATAAACTGTTGTTTCAACTTTTATTCTGTGTGTGGACATTCCCACTTTTATGAGATTCCGCTCAGTATCTGCAAGCTGAAGGCAGTGCCACCCATTGTTTTTACACAGTCAGCACAATGTCTTGTATCTTGCATGGAACTGGCACTTTACGCCATTTACATGCAAGGTATAAGAGATCATTCAGAAACAGGATTCCTTTCCCACATGCATGACTAATAATTGCACAAAGCTTTTGATAAACACCTGCAACACTCACGTGATTCTCCCACAAGTCTGGGCAGTTGTTGTTGATTAGATTGTTGCCGCCCAGTTCCTAGCACAAAACACCCAATTTCATGGGAAGCCAGAACTGGACGTGCATAGATGATAAAATTTGCTTCTGTGCATGACTGTCTGGTGTTGCATATTTTTCAAATTTGTAGGGTAACTCCTGCCCTACTAATGGTTTTATGATTGCGTGTGCTCTTAAGGGGTAGTCTTAATCGATGCTGGTTCTAGAGGACAGGCATCAGCCTGTTGTCATTAATTTATTGACACAAATTCTGATGGTTGTCGATGGCATGTATTTTTCTATATGAACATTTAGCTTTACTTAAAATGGCCTTTGCTATTGTCTATCATGGAGCAATTCATGTTAGTCACCTGTCAAATCCAAGTCAACTTTACTCATCCGGGATGTTTTGGTGCAAACTGAGATCTCTGAACTACTATTATCATGTAAACAATAGAAAAGAAAAAAATCAGGTGCTAAAGAATGAATATGTCCAATGCTAAAACAAACTTTTAGAAAAATATATGGTGATATTGCTCCTGCAGCTCACCTAGTGATAAGAAGGAGCTGAACCTTCAAAAATATGAGCAAAGACAAAGAAAGGGGAAGAGCTGGAGAAATTCACATGAATATAAATTTAATACAATAATAAATACAATACATATACCAGAAAACACTAAAAAATACTAAGAAATATTCAATTCATAGACAATTGTGCATGAATAATAAAAAAAAAAAAAATCTTGTGTGCACACAGAATGGGTATATTCTAGCAATATATACCACTGTCTTAAGAAATAATCATAAAATATGTAAACAAGTCTCTTGACGTCTCCAAGCCAGAGAAAAAAAAATACCTACTACAGGGCAAAATTATAGATGCAGGAAAAATGAAAATCAAACATCCACATATCCAGTGATTAGTTCAAATATGCAACCCTACATTTACTTGAAAAAACAATCTGGGTTTTAATAGCAGCAAAAAAGTCTATCAATCTTCAATGATGAAAAAAATCTTGTTAGTTGCAGCAAGCATGTGGGTTAGTAATCCAGCATAAATATATTAGATAGCCAGCATCATAAGTTGAAAGTTCATGCAGCAATAGGGCTAGTAGCAGGCACCTTTGCAGTTAAACATGTAAGTTAGTAGTCAAGCGTCAGCTTAGATAATGAAAAAGTTCAAGCAGCACTATTTAACACAGCAGACAACCACTGTAAGTTTAATGGAATAGGCACTTCATATGACGGTCAGATCACTTAGGCTCTTGAGCCTTTACACAGAATCCCCCAAAAAAACAAATAGTCAGTCTCACATCTTGTTATGCTGTCACCAGTGTCCCGGCTAGCAGAGGAACAACAAATTCAGACCTTGGTATGCAGCGGTTCAATGTCCTGTCACTGAGGACTGAGCACATGTTCTGTGATGGATGCCTTTTTGCTGAGCTGCGATACAGACTCCCAGCGTCTCCTGACAGGATTTGTACTGCTGGTTTGTTAAGCTGCAATAAACATGCCTGGCATCTCCCGTCTCATGGCTTGCACAGCACTTCCTGGTAGCGATCACTGACGCGTTTCACGACCAGAGAGGCCATTTCATCAGAGGCAGAGTCTATGAATTGAATATTTCTTAGTATTTTATATTGCTTTCTGGTATATGTATTGTATTTATTATTGTATTAAATTTATATTCATGTGAATTGCTCCAGCACTTCCCCTTTCTTTGTCTTTATTATCATGTAAGTCTCTTTTGCTGGTCATTTGCTGTGTGCTGGAAGAATTTACTTGTTTTTTCTAGTCTAGATTAACCCATCCCTTACAGACATCTGTGATGGACCAATACATTTGAACAACTACCATTCTGTGTATCACTGTTCTGAGAGGAATGGATGGGATCAGTAGTTGGATATCTGCAAATCTTTGTTGTGCTGTATTGGAGGATTTTATGGTGCCTAAAGGGGAGTTGGATGTCAATTTGGAAATATATAAATGTATAACCCAAAGTGGTGCTGTTATCATGTAGTGTCGGATCACCAGAGCAGAGGCTCCTTGCCGTGGCTGATGGCTTACCCATATGTATGCAAATGTTTGTAACTGAGATATCTGCATTATTATTATCATGTAGGATGTATGTCTCTTTTGCTGGTCCATTGCAGTGGGCTGTGGGAATTACTAGTCTAGATTAACCCCTCCCTTACAGGCACCTGTATTGGACCAATAAATTGATTTGAACAATTACCATTCTGTGTATCACCTCCCCCTATTTTTTTTTGAGTATACTCATTATTACTATTATTAATATTTTTCTTTAATTTATTCTTTACAGAAATTTTTGCTGTTAAGACCATTTGGATCATTGTGCAATCTGTGTTTTTGGCTTTTAGTTCAGCAGTTGATTTTGATCATTGGCTTGGTTATCAAAGTATGTTGTGGTGGAATTTGAAGAAGTGTCTAGTGGTCATTACCAGGGCTAACGCACGTCTTTAGATCTCTGCTAGGTTATAATACATGACTTGGACTTGTTACAGTGGTCTTGGCCATTTTGTAGGTTTGCATGGTCAGACATCATTGCACGCTGCAGGAGGCAAGCATTGAAACTGGGTGCACTCATAGATGAAGCACTGTTGAAGGTCAACTCTGCCATGGCTCATTTTCTCTGTTTGAGAAGTGCTGTGGTGATCGGGTACATCTTTTTCATCCATATGGAGTTTATTTGACTGATGAGGGTCTTTTTCTATTTACTGAGGATGTGTTTAGTGACTTGATGTGGCAGCAGAATGGCTGCATGCTTTTGAACAGTTATTTAGATTAGTGGGTGCACTCTCCTTGGTTTTATGATGGCAAAACCAATATCCCTACCAGGAATTCAACACAAGACCATTCGGGTGTGTTTGCTGATTTTGGAGAGTTTAACACAAATGTTTGAATTAGTATGAGTGGTTGTTATTGTTTTTTATTCGATCTTGGTCCGTCACCATACTAACCTTAATCATCAATCAGAAAATCAATTCAAATTTAGTTACATTTGTTTAAATAAATATGATGTTAAAGAAAATGCCAGCCCCTGTGTTTGTGTCTTCATTTTAGTATAAATTAGAGCTTTAAAGTATTAAAAGGTGAGGCATATGTGAATGTGGTAACTTAGAGAGTCTAATATAGTGTCATAGACACTGTCTTTAATGTTTTTTATTTTTTAAGCAGAATCACAGTGTCATAGACATGATCCCTAGTGGATTTTGAAATACATTGTATCAGTGTTCCTATAAGCTCCAAAAAGTACTTCTCTTTTTACAGACTACCAAAGGTCTAATTGGGAGACCTTTGCTCTTTAGGCTGCAAATTTAAATACATATTTGTGAAGCCAATCCCGTTTCTAATTTGTTACACTTCTTACAGCGGGAGTGTTGGAATAAGGGAGGCAATGGGCAGTATGTGAAGACCCATTGCCTCCAGTAACAGCATGTTAACGTAATAGTAACTTAAGCGAACCTGATACAGATAGAACATACAATGATGATGACTAGCTGTAACACTGTCTAGCCTTTTACTATTGACTGATCGCGTATTGATGCATATAAATCACTAGCATTGCAGCTATCCTATATGAAGTTGCAGCTGTCTATTTGCATCATGTAATTGACATTTCTATATGGACTATATGGTTTCCCATTGCATTTTTAAAGGTGAAAACAGATGTATTTATTTTTTTCATTTGTAATTGTAGTTTGGATTTGGAATTGTAATTTTGTACATAATGTACATTTTATATGGAGCATGCTACTTACATATTAAATAATTACTGTCCACACAGTATTCTCTCTTACTTAAAGTACATTTCAATACATTAATATTGTGTACAAATAGTAATTGTAGAATACTACATTAACCTATCACCACTGTGGAACCAGATCTCTGCGCTATCATGGGATGTATATATATATATATATATATATATATATATTCAAAAAATAGGGTAGTACACGGCGCTGAGTCCTGAAACAGTTAATGTGATTCCAAAGTAATATCAGTCCATCAAAAGTCGCACTCCCCAAACGTATAGGGTGGCTGCTCCTACTCCCATATACTGCTGCCCAAGCAGCGTCAAAATCTGTAAAACAAAAAAGGGTGAAGAAAAGAGCGCCTCCTAGTGCATTAAATATGTAAATGATGTAACCATCACCAAAGATAATCACCCTCTGTGTAGATGGGGGTGTACCTTATATAGTGGAATTCACCACTTATTCAACAGCAAGAACAATCACAATGATTCCTTATTTGTCCAACTTCTGGAAACCCTCAGGCTTTTCCCTCCATATAGACCAAAGTGAATATGTGATGAGACTTGCAATTTCTGAGACAGGTCAGATGGATAGTTGATATCTAATTGGGGGTGTTAGTGTTGGTTCCCACTGTGGAAAATAAACTTTTGGCTAAATGGCAAGGGCCCTTTGAAATCTTAGAAAGAGTGGGACAGGTCAATTACAAAGTTTACCAGCCGGGGAAAAGAAAGCCGGAACAAATATACCATATAAATCTGTTAAAGCCCTGGAAAGATAGAACGGTACTGTCGGCCGTCCGAGCCCCTCCAGTAAGTCCAGGGCCCTTAGTTCCCGAAGTGACAGTGGCAAAAACCCTGTCGGCAATTCAACAACAAGAGGTCAAGGAGTTTCTGATCAGAAATAGGGTGCTGTTCACTGACGTACCTGGGAAAACCTCAGTCGTTAAACATGACATCATCACTGACCCAGGGGTTAAAGTTAATCTAAAGCCCTATAGGTTACCAGTAGCACAAAGAGAATCGGTGTCGAAAGAAATTAAAAATATGCTAGAGTTAGGGGTTATTGAAGGATCACATAGTGAATGGTCAAGTCCCATTGTGTTGATTTCAAAGCCCGACGGGAGTGTGCGTTTCTGCAATGACTTCCGAAAGTTGAACAGTGTTTCAAAATTCTATGCCTACCCGATGCCACAGTGGAGAAGTTGGCCATAAGTGGGCGTTAGAGGCTCTCAGGTACTACTTGGTTGGAAGAAAGTTCAAATTGATCACTGATCATGCCCCTTTGAAGTGGATGTCCGAAAATAAGGACAGTAATGCGAGAATTACGAGATGGTTCTTGGCGTTACAAACTTTTACATTTTCAGTGGAACACAGGCCAGGAAGCCAGCTGGTCAAGGCTGACGCGTTGTCACGCGTTCATTGTTTGGGGGCTTCAGTTGTTCCGCCCCAAAGGTCGAAACAAAGGGGGGGATATGTGATAGAATCACTGGTAAAGTGGTCTGTGGCAGGTACATTTGTCCCAGATTCCTGTCTTATGTGTTTTAAACCCCCAGGAGAAAGTCTGCAGTGTAGCAGGCTTGAGTCTCGGCTTTTTGAAAGGCCAGTTTGGGACCTGGGGGTTGTGGGTGAGAGGAGAGGGAGGGCTCCACCCACGGCCACTCCAGGTTTTGGTTCTCGCAGCCTGGTAACAGGCTTGTCAGGGTTCCCACCTGAGAGTGGCCAATATAAGCGTAGTATGTTTAGGGCTGAGTGTCTCACCTGGGAGAGCAGGCAGTGAGTTTGCTCAGAGACACTTGAAAACCTAACTGTGAGTGTTGTGCTGTGCCTTGGTTGCTGGTGAGGGCATTAGGCACTGCCAGGTTCTGGTAGTGAGGGAACTACCTGTGAAGTTAGTGCCCCAACAGGGTTAGGATTTATGTTTATGTTTTCTTTATGTTATTTCTGACATTGTACAATAAAGACTGGCGCCGACCAGCTTGTACTGGCATCAGGGCAGCACAGACGGTGTAATGGTAGCATTACTGCCTCACAGCACTGAGGTTGTGGGTTCAATTCCCACCACGGCCCTAACTGTGTGGAGTTTGTATATTCTCCCTGTGCTTGCGTGGGTTTCCTCCGGGTGCTCCGGTTTCCTCCCACACTCCAAAAATATACTGGTAGGTTAATTGGCTCCCAACAAAAATTAACCCTAGTGTGTATGTGTGTGAGCATGTGGTAGGGAACATAGATTGTAAGCTCCACTGGGGCAGGGACTGATGTGAATGGCCAACTATTCTCTGTAAAGTGCTGCGGAATATGTGTGCGCTATATAAATAACTGGTAATAAAATAAAAAAATAAAATATAATGCAATCATAATACCGACCACAGGGATTCCGGTGCTCAGAATGCTGGTGCCAGAATCCCGACACCTGTCACCAACCCATATATATAAAATCAAATGTCCAGACTCACTGACTGACTGACTGACTCACCAACACCCAGCCCAAATGCCTGGACGTAGAAACATAAAAATCGGGGAGAATATTCCTTCCATGATGAGGGTAACCACTAAGATGGGGAATTTCAAAATTCAAGGGATGAAGAGGGCTAAAATGTTTCCTGCCCTTATGCAATGTCTTGACCTACTGTCTCATTGTGGCTGCAGCAGAGTTCAATATTTAACACGAACTGTATTCCCAATTGCTGCCAAACATCACTGGCAGTTGATGTGGCTCCCCTATTTGAATAGTGTGCTACTACAGAGGTGAGAAAGGAAAATGTGTAACGCTGGGTACACACCTGAAAGATATATCTGCAGGTAATGGTTGTTCATACACACTGAAATATAATCACTGCCATCTGCCCGGGGTCCCACTGGCCGGGGGTCGCATCGCACCTTCATCCCTGGCGGCCTCTGCAGCAAGTGTCGGGCAGTCTGCTGTCTGTCCATGCACACAGCACTATGTACAGATATATCTGCATATAGAAACATAGAATTTAATGGCAGATAAGAACCACTTGGCCCATCTAGTCTGCCCCAAAATATATATATCTGCCACCGGCTGTGCTGCACAGCCGACTCGATAGGTCTGTGAATGACTTAGTTCACAGACATATCGTCTGTACACACTGGCTGACGCAAACACAATATATCAGCTATTCAATTGAATGGCCAATATGTTGGCCAGTGTGTACCCAGCATTACAACAGCAGTGAGAGGGGAATGTGTTACTATAGATGTGAGGGAGGGGAATCTGTTACTAGGTAGGGGAATCTGTTACTATAGAGGTGAGGGAAGGGAATGTGTTACTACATAGGTTTAGGGAGGGGAATGTCTTACTACACAGGTGAAGGAGGGGAATGTCAAATGTGTTATTATGGGGTGAGGGAAGGGAATGTGTTACAACATGGTGAGGGAGGGGAATATGTTACTACAGGTGTGAGGGTAATGTGTCACTACAGAATTGAGGGAAGAATTGTATTTCTACACAGGTGAGGGAGAGGAATATCGAATGTATTACAACATGGGCGAGAGAGGTAAATGTGTTACTACAGAGGTGAGGGAGTGGTATGTGTTAGTACACAGGTGAGGGAGGGTAATGTCTTACTATAGTAGTGAGGGAGGGGATGCATTACTCTAAAGGTGAAGGATTAATGTGTTACTGGAGTGGCGAGAGGGAAATGGAAACAGTAAATATCTAAGGTCTACCCAGGTTAAACCGGGTACTTCAGCTAGTATACTTACACATTGTATACTGTTAAAAAATCACAATACATATCAATGTTGATGATTAGTGAAATTACTGTATTACCTTAGTTCATTTCACCCTTACTGTATCTTGATTATAGCTATATAAATGTTAATATATTCCCTAACTTTTTGTCTGTTTTAATTATTCACACATAGCTGTTTCTCAGTTTTAGTTAATCACTTTTTATGTGGTGGAAGTTTTAGGCTATACCATATTTAAATCAACTTTTAATACTTTTAACATAAATAACCCATGAAATGTTGTAAGAGCACATGACTCCCCTACTTGTTTAGATAGCATATTCACATATGTAAAGTTTCCTTATGTTCCTTAACTACATATTTGCAAATACAACAGAACATGTTGCAAAGCAAGCACAAGAAAAATAAAACAGTAAACAACATTTGTCTGGCTGAGAAGACTACATTTGCTGTAGACCATCAGAGCTCATTCTCTGTACACAGCTATTCCCCTGATTACTGAAGAAATGAAAATATAAATGTGCATCAAAAACACGGCAGTCGTGTGCCTATTAAAGTAAGATGTCTCATTTTTTTGGGAGGTAAGTTGCCTGCCGTAAACAGTTTTTCATCTCCCAAAAGGCTGTTAACATATTGAGACTGCTGTGCTTGGTTAACTATCATACATTTGCATTTTGCCTTGCAGCATCATTTTCCATTAACTTGAAAGAGATCAGAAATAATTTTAAATTGCAATTTTAGTCTAAACAATGCACTTGAAATATTCTTACCATGAACATTTAATATTGCATTTTTATATTTATACGGTTGAAATGTTTTGTCAGCGAAAGTAAATTTCCTTGTAACATAAAATGTATTTTGTCAACTATTACAAAAAGTTGTTAAACCGAGATGACTTTTTGAACTAAAAATATTTATCAGTGAATCTGAATAAGAAGAGTCAGAAAGTTATTGTCGGTATGTAAACTGGATACTCAAATGCATTGGTTTAACAACCTATTTAACAGTAACAACTGACGTTGTAATGAGAATGTCGTTGACTTGCCTGATTACATTCGGGTTGGGTATTAATGAAATAGGTTTTCCAGGAATCCATTCAGAACCAGACATCCAGGCTACTAACAAGGTCTCACAGAAGTGTGAAATTGCAAACAAGATATAGCTGGCATATGATTCACATCCATGGACCGGAAAATCACAGATGATAGATGATCAACATAAATTATTATTTGAAAGTAAAATATGTTATTGAAATGGCAACTAGCCTATGTTGTTGTATCCATATAATTTTCGCCCAGCTGAAAGCATTTATTGAGCTGAAGATATGTACTGCACCATGATTAATTCAGCTTTTGTGATGTGAAATGTTATTATTACCTTTCCAATGTGGTCATTCATTCATGATACTATTTCAATCCATTGCAGCTACTTAGAATACAGGCAGCTTCATATTGGCCCAGATAAGCATGCTTTATACAAGCAATTCCAAATAATAGGCGATACTAAATAAACAGAACAGAGATATTCTCTGCTTAATAGCATTCTTTGTTCAGAAAATGAGTAGTATACAAATAAAGCTAAATAATTAAGTAATAGCTTAGAAGACAGGGCCGTAACTAGGGTAGTGCGACCAGTGCCATGGCACAGGGCACCGCAGGGCAGGGGGCGCTGTTTGGACCTGTCAATTTTCCTGTTTATCATCATTCTCACTTGTAGCTTCCTCTTCTTTTATCCCCAGCATCTCCTGGCCTCCCCTATCTCTTCCCTGGCCCTTCCTCATGAGGCCATGGCCCTCTTTCAGGTGTACTATCTTATGTCTCTATTTAAAAAATGAGGGGAGGCACCAATGCTGCTCTGGCACAGGGCACCTAAAAATATCTAGTTCTGGCTCTGCATATATGAATGATGTAAATCAATGCAGCTAATGAAGACACTAATCTTATATTGCAGCTCTAATCCAGATAGGATTGGGTAATATATGAATTCACATTCTGGGTCTGTTTTTGGGCTACAATAATTTCAACAGCTGCTTGAGATGATTGTATCAGTAGTTAATGAATAGCTTATTTATGGACATCATGGGCCTGATTCAGAATCACACGGAAACCGCACACAACGCTGATGTATGGCATACTAAGATGCCATATAGTTAATTTCATAATAATCAGCATGTCCTTATCAGACCAGCATCTTCATTAGTAATAAACATAAGAATTGAGCACTATTCAAAGAGCCAGCTTATACTGAACAATTCTTATTTGTTGTAATGTATACTATTTAACTATTTGCAACTTGCAGAGTTAGCTTCCATATGATATAATCTCATTATACTTGGGTCATCCATGTTTGAGTGTCTTCTAAATTGTTAAAAGTAAACATTACTCAAAATAAAACCTAATCTCA
Source organism: Taudactylus pleione (assembly GCA_031769625.1). NCBI lineage: Eukaryota > Metazoa > Chordata > Amphibia > Anura > Myobatrachidae > Taudactylus > Taudactylus pleione. The sequence goes on from JAUIMM010000052.1 coordinate 28,606,268, forward strand.
AACCATCATGATTTATAACAATAAACAATGTTTTTTAACTTCGTAAAACTATCAAAACACATAAAAATAGGACAACAATAGTAATATACTCCAAGCTAAGGTGCGCAACCAAAGCTGCCTAGGGATCCTGACTGGGGGTATCTCAACCGCACTGTAAAAGACAGATAAAATACCAAATAGTGTTTGAAAAATAAATAAAATAAATGATACTATGCTTGGCACTTTGTAGGTGATGACATGCAAAATCCAGCAAAAAAAATGCACAATGCTGCAATAACTTTACATGTGAACATAAAATAGAGATTAACAATTTATTTATATAAATTAGCTCTGAATCAATAAAATAGATAGGTAAAGTGTGGTACCCCTTGTAATGGGTGTTCGTGTGCAATGTGAATTGTACCATGCTTGCCTACTTTTGATAAAGTATTTCAGGGAGATTGTGAAAGCAGCATCTATGAGCGTGGCGGTAAAGTGGGCGTGTACTGCTACATCTGAGAGGCGTGTCATAAAATTGATTTACATCCACATGTAAATGAGCCCCAAAGCAGTTAGTAAGATCTACTTGTTGATGAAAACACACTGATACTTCTCAGAAAATACATGTAACCATAGGGATCATTGTGCCTTATAACCAATGCAGGGAAATTATACTAATGATCCCATTTGAATGTATATATCTCTGATTTTTTCTTTTATATAACAGTTTCATAAGGGGGTATGGTAAAATGATGGAGATTGGTAGACTCTTCAGGGAGACAGGGAGATTGCTGCTATTTCAGGGAGTCTCCCTGACAATGAGGGAGAGTTGGCAAGTATGAATTGTACCTGTTGTCACTTGAGGCTCTCCTTCCTATCACAGCACGGCAGAGAACTGATAAACGTGGGCGCTGTCATGGGTTACTTCAGATTAAGGGCCGTATTCAATTAGCCACGATAATTTCGCAGCCATCGGCAGAATGTACTTTTCGCTGACTTCACGTGTTTTGGAGGCGAAAACTTTTCGTGCACGGCCCGCTTTTCGCCCTATTCAATTCCAATGGACACAAAAACGGGACCCAGCGAAACTCAAACAAGTGAAAAGTGCGGTCTGATTTGGGGAAATGAGCCTGACACACCCCAAAGGATGCACCAACATTGGGGATCAATCTAAAAGCCCCCAACTAGCCCTGCTGAAAGTATTTGGGGTACTTAAATGCTCTCAATAGCTGCAAATTAGCATCTTTGCACAAGAGGTGAAGAATAGCATTTAGCTGTTTTTTTTTAAATAACTAGTCCCAGCAAATTGGGAGTACATGAAAATGGGTGCTAGCATGGTTAAAAATCGAAAAAGTTAAGTCTTAAAAAAGCACCTGCAATCAAAAAACACCTCCCCCATACTTGCAGATCCCTCAAAAGCTTATTTTGCTGATTTTTTTTTTGGCCCCCTTTTTCAAAGACATTTTTTGGGGTGTTCTTCATTTATTTTTAGTGGTTTTAGTGGAAAAAATGTATACACATAGAAATGTACCACTTAATATAATATATATGCACAAACTTTGGATGAGCATACTTACTGCCTTTGAAAAAGCTGTCTGGAGACAGGGAAATGCTTCAGGCTTTTAAACTATTTACACCAGTGCTGCTACACATTGAGGACTCCAATGCACATGTCTCTAATCTAAGGACTGCACCTTCACCAAAGTACCAGAGAATTGCAAGTCCACTCCAGATAATTTTCTACAAGCTGTAGGATTCCTTTTCACTACAACAAAGGGACTGCACAGGCTGCAGGATATTTCCAACCCATATGTAACAACAAACATCCCTCATATTGGACTATATGGAACTGGTAATTACTGTATATCATGCAGATTAAATGACTTTGAGACCTATTGCCTAATACAGAAGGAGTGCCTAACAATAACAGCAATATATGGTGGCTAATCATTTCACATTCGGTATGAAACACCGGCTGACGCATGGCCGGCAGTTCAATTCCCGGCAGCGTCAGCATGACAGATGGAGAGATCCCGGCAGAGGCAGTCCGACAGCGCTGGAAATCCCGATCGTCCCTAGGTAAGTATAAACTAACCTAACCTAACCCCCCTAACCCTAACCCTCCTTAGGGGTGCCTAACCCTAACCACCCCCGTGCCTAACCCTAATCCCCCCTCTAAGTGCCTAAACCTAACCCCCCCTTCCCCTAGCCTAACCCTAACCCTCCCGGAGGGTGCCTAACCCTAAGTCCCCCCCCCCGCCCGTGCCCTAAACCTAACCCTCCCCCCGCGGCTGTCCGCTCGCGGCGCCGGGCATCCCTTCGATCAGGATGCTGGGTGCCGGTCTCCCGGCATCGGAAAAATGACAGGCATCTAGAACTAGACGCCTGTCATTTAACCCTCACCGGGATAAAGCAATCGGGAAGCCGGCTGTCGGGCTTACGTCAGCCGGCTTCCCGATTGAATCCCAATCATTCCAATATTAAGTGGTAAATTTTTATGTATATACATTTTTATGCATATGGTATTTTTATTGTTTTTATTGATACTATATTTGCTTCTGCATTTTCTGATGTGGTCTATTCATAGTATATTTCCATCAGTTTTTTAGGATTGTTCATAATCCTTTATACGGTATATCATTAAATTGTGTACTTTTAAGTTTTCATGCTTCCCTCATTAGTTTTTTTTAGATTCACAGTGTACATTGCCTTATTGCACACCCTGTGCCACTCTCTTTGTATATGAACAGAGAACTCTGTAATCCCCAACATCAGGATGACACCAATAGTAAAATGGTGTATAGTTTATTAAACGGGATCAGTCCATCGTTGCTCAGTGCTGACTGAGTGTCTCTGTAATGAACTATGATGGAGCTGTTCAGTAACTCCGGTATCAGAATAAAGGAATGACTATGTACTATCCAGGTACAATGGAAATACGATTAATTGTCAGTGCTGCCTACACTCTACTTAGACACAGTCTCTGTAGATTAAAGGAAATGGCAGTGTTATCCCTTTAATTTCACATCTAATATGTGATGGACTGGAGTGTACTTTACACACAATGTGGGCTGCATCAGGGGTTTTCACTTGCATGCACAATTCATGAATAAGTGGTATCAAGGGATTAGGCTAATTCCAGGCACTGAGATCTGAACAATGTATTTTGCTTGTTAACAAAATGTTACTGCAGTAAATGGCTCACAGTCTCCATGTGCAGGGTCTACAATGGTGAAGGTAAGGGCACTTAGCTTATGGGCTCAGTAGGCATATGTGTGAAGTAGCTGCGCATTACACTGAATTGAGGTTGAAAACACAGACCTGTTCCACATTGTTCTGGAAAGTGCTGTTCAGCGTGACTCTGTGCCAACTCCTGCTCTCTCTCACTGCAGCCACAGCTCTCCGGCTTGCAGCACCACACAGGCTCTTCCAGGGGTGGTCCGGCTTTTCACATGGCCCCACAGCAGCAGCTCTCACTCATAGTGTGTCCTCCATCCTCAGAGGCTCCTGCAGCACTCCTAGACTTCTTAAGCTCTCCCCACAAGACCCTAAGCCCTCACTGTCCTCTAGGGGTCCACTGAATCCTAGCGTCCTGCCATTAACCCCCACAATGCTGAGATATCCCAAAAGGAGAGCTAAAAAGGTATAAATTCCTTATTAGTACAATATACAGTTAATAAAAAACACAGATTCAGCTCTTAAGTATATAAAATCAGTTGACCCCATATCAGACCATAAAGTTAAACAGCGTTCGATTGCAAACAGAGGAAGTTCCGGAATTCCTCTGTGTGACTCACTGTTATTGTCCTCTGGAAATGGGTAGTAGAAAGCAACATGTACAGGCTTATGCATCAGGGGCGTATTAAGAGAGGAGGGAGCCTGTGTCTTCTCTGACCGGAAGCCGGTAGTGCACTGAGCGCAGCAGACTCCGGGCACTAGAGTAGACTCTAGTGCTATGCTAATGTCTACTGTGCATGTGCAGGTCACCGGCAAAATGGCGCTGCTGCCTTTTTACCACTTCATAGCTAATTTTGTGTTTTTGCTTATTATCATATATTATGCTAATAAGGATTTTATACCTTTTTAGCTCTCCTTTACCTGTCCATTTTATTTCTTCAGAGCTAATTTAGTACCACACCTGGTACTCTCAAGGGCAGGAGCAGGGGCATTTCTAGAGAGGAGGGGGCCCATGTCCCCCTCCTCTCCATCCGGCGGCCAGCTGTGTACTGAGCACTTATAGACTCTGGGCAATAGAGTGTGCCTGGAGTCTATAGCACATGCACAGTTCACCGGGAAAATGGGAGCGACGGCCATTTTCCAGCCATTTTTTACAGGTGCAGACAGCCAGACACCGGAGCTATGATGGGACACCGGAGAGGTAAGTTTTATGGGTGCAGGGTGTGTGGTGCGGGCTTCCCCTGGACCCAGGGGCCCCTGTGCCCTGCACTCCCTGCACCCATTATAAATACGCCCCTGGGTGGGAGGAGCAACCCATTCAAGTAGTGATGCAGGGGAAATCCTGTTAGCTCACTATTCATTTTATTCTTGCACATCTTATCTCCATGTATTGCTTATTTGTACACTGTAAGCTCACCAATGTAGTGAGCCCAACATGACTGCCTCGCCAGATGATCTGTGTGGAATGAAAAATGCTTGGGTCTGATGAACTCTCAAGGATCTCACCTAGTAATTTTCTCTCTCCCAATATGTTGCATCCATTCCAGGCATTGCCTATTTTGCCCAGTATGATCCTATGCAGTGCACCTGAAATGGTTGCCTCACCAGGATCCTTCATGGGTAGGAAGATTAATCCTGCAACTAATAACCCAAAATGTTATTTATGTTATATTATATTCGGTAAACCTCTGTATCATATTATTTCTACCTGTTTAGTGCCTTGAGTCTTGTTTTAGAGAAAGAGAGCTATATAAATACAATTAATTATTATTATTATTATAATTATTATTATTTTATTATTATTTTGTAACAATAAAGATTTTATACCTTTTATCTCTCATTTACCTGTCTATTTTATTGCGTTATTGTGTTAATCTCTATCTCTTTTAAGTTCACAGTTGAAGCTATTGCACCATTGTGCATTTTTTCTTTGCTTGATATTACATACTGTATCATCATCATCTGAAACACAACCTACAAACTACCAAGTATAGTATAATTTATTTTATTTGTGTTTCAAACACACAAAGGAACAAAGGAACATTTGGTACATTAAATATAAATTTATATATCTAAGTATCCCATCAACATATACAGAGCATTCTGTTTCATATGAGTCAGAGTATAAATTAGAATTAACCTCTAACAATTGTCCTTTATTACCAAAATCTCCAGACTCAAAACTAAATAATAAGTATAAAGATGTCAAATATAGTTAGCACCTTCCACTCACTGTAATATAATGTAAAAACATGAAAATAAATCTCCTAGTCTAACCATAGAAATACAATAGACAGTAGAATAATAATTTATTGTGTAATCAGGGGTGGGCAATACGATGCCATCCAGCTGTTGTTGAACTACACATCCCAAGATGCCTTGCAACAGTTTTAGCATGGCCAAATAGCAAAACTGTGGCAGGACATGCTGGGATGTGTAGTTCTACAACAGCTGGGGGCTGCTTATTGCCCACCCCTACTTTAAAGTATATCCAAATTGAAAATAAGCCTCAAGCTTATCTTGTTAGACCTTTAATTATTGATACAAAACTACTTATAATACTGTATATAAAATTGTTCAAACATAATAATGAACCCAAATCAGTAAGTGCATAAAGCAACTAATAATTAAGTCATATAAAATCTATAGAGTCCATCTACACAAATAACCAGTTTGTGAAAATAAAATATTTTTATGCAAGTTTAATTTAACATCCATTTTTTTTGTTTTAATCATAATTATTTTATTTTTGCTTTATAATTTTATTTGCAGAAAATGGGACTGCCATGAGCACTAGATTTGCTCCTAGTCCAATCTGTTTATGGGGATCTTTGAAGAACAAATATTTGAAATGGCACTTTTGGAGCAAGCCTAATGCTCTATGGAAGGTATATAGATAATTTAGGTTTTATGGGACAGAGACTGTACAACCAGTTAAGCATTTGAAGATCATCTTAATTAAAAACACATTCTGCAGGAATCAGTTTCTTGGACATTGGCCTGCTGGTGGTAAGGACTAACATAGTTATGGAGACTTTCCAAAACATAGATTGTAATAATTAACTGAATTATAATCCACCTAAAGACCTGGATGAACAAGTTTCCTACAGGTCAGCTTCTTAAACATCAAAGAAATTGCTTGATGAATTGACTTAATTGTCTTCTTGATATTACTTTTATAGAGGTGTCTATAGTTGAAAGATCCTTTTTTTTTGTTGCATAAACCAAAAATGAAGACATAAGAGATGAAAGATCTGTGGCATTTATCTCCAATATAATTAATATTCAAGAAGCAACTAAAAAAATTGCCTTTTTGAAATTGAATAAAACATTTTTTCGTAGAATAAGCACAAGTAATATTAGATAATCATATAACCTCTAAAATAAACCAGATAAAAAAAATTATTCAATTAATCAAAAAGATTGTATTAAATCAGTCTAGCTTTCTGGGCAAGCCCATTTTTTTCAATGTGGGAAAGAGTGCTGCATTATTTGCAACTTCACCAAATATAGAAGCATAGAGTTCCATTTAAACAACTTGTACCCTAAATGTCAGGTATTTGGATAATTCGTGCAATCTGGGGAAAAGGCACAGTAGTTGAAAATGTTGTTATGGAGGCATACATGGCCTGATAATCAAAGGTAAAAAAATGGAAAGACAAAGAATTGTATATTGTGGTGCACAAAAGGTCAATTTAAATAAAATATAGCTTTTATTATATATATATATTAAAATATAATCTAAGAAAGACTGTAAGATAGTATTAAAAAATAAATTATGTGAAATAAAGAAAGAAATAGTGGTTTAAAAAAATGCTGTGTGCAGGGATGCCGCTGTCAGTCTCAATAATTATTTATTGTATCCAAGATTAATATAGCACCGTCTAATAGGGATGACGTATGTTACAGAGGATGTTTACAATGTAATCTTCTATCCACTGATGCTGAGAAATTATTAAGGTAAATAGAAATCAGATTACCAGTGTAGGTTTATACATAATAGATCTCTCTTTGTCACTCAATCTCTTAATGTGAGTGAATGCTAATGATTTGATTGTTCACAGATCGTGCACCGTGAATGAATCAATGTTCAGTCCTATTATATAATAAATCCCAGATTTATATTACACCTTCTAGTAGGGATGACATGTGTTACAGACAAGGTACACAATATAACCTTTTATCCACGAGTGCTGAGGTACTGTCAAGGTGGATGGTAATTAAATTACCAGCATGGGATTTTATATGGCAAATCTGTGACTAAATCAATTTTACTAATTATGGTGTGGATAATATTGCAATTATAAATGGGTAACTCTCCAAATAATATATCATATGTAATGCATTGCCAAAACCCAGCACTCATGTAATTGAAATGTTGTCAGATTCCTTATAATTATTATATTATTGCAATCTGTGCTATTAAACAGTGGACAGCTATCCTCTGTCTGCAATCACATCCCCTTCACACTGTGTGGACACATCAAATCCTCCTCAGGTTTGATAACCACCATCAGTGTGGATACAAAGTTACAGTCCTATTAACACATTTGTAAGGAGTCGGACACAGCATTGAATAACCAGCATGGGATTTTATATGGTAAATCTCTGTGAATAAATTAATTTTATTAATTGTGGTGTAGATATTGTAATCATATATGGGTCACTCTCCAAATAATATATCATGTGTAGTACATTGTCAAAACCCAGCACTCATGTAATTGAAATGCTCTCAGATTCCCTATGATTATTGTAGCACTGCAATCTGTGCTATTAAATAGTGGACAGCTATCCTCTGTCTGCAATCACACCTCCTTCACACTGTGTGTATACATCTAATCCTCCTCAGGCTTGATAATCACCATCAGTGTGGGTGCAAACATACAGTCCTATTAATACATTTGTAAGGACACAGCAGTAGAGCCCACACCCAGCTTCTAAAAGCCGCGCACGCTTTGCAGTGTCAGCTTCGTCAGACAATCAAAGGTATTGAACACATTAAGCACAAACAAAGATGTTAGGATAGATACATGTATGTAAGAAGGAAGGTTACTGGATTTTCATTCTTAGGTCTCTTTCTCCACAGGGTCATAATGGCACAATAAAATTAAATAACAGTTAATAATACACACACCATTTGTTTCTCTTTGTTTTCCCATTCCCATTTTAAAAAAATGGTTTCACCAGATGGGTGAACACCAATAATATATTTTACTATTATAATTGTATTATTAGTCAAATTATGCACTTAATGATTTTGGTGATTTTATGTACTTTCTTTTCTGGTTCTGCCCTGTAGACAGCGGCAGATGGGGAGTTTGACTGGGGTGGAACACTTGTCAAAGTATTACTCAGGTTTCCTAAGCCAAGCTCAGGGAAGACAGAAACACCTGGTGGAGCAAAAGAGCATAATTCAATATTATCAGTATTACTGTATTAGTTACACTGTTCAACAATAATTTTTGCCCAAGGGTTTTATGCTGAATCTAAATAAGCAATTAAATTTTTTTCTATCAAGCTTAGTTTTCTTGTGGTGCCATATTTATTTCCTCATTTAAGTTGAGAAAAGGGGTGTAGTAGGTAATACCGCCGGCCGCATTCAAATCCCGACAGCAGAAGCCCAGCAGAGGTGAAGATCCCGATCGCTAATAAGGTAAGTATACTAACCCTATTTTCCCTCCTAACCCTCCCTTAGGGGTGCCTAACCCTAACCTCTCCCCCAAATGCCTAAACCTAACCCCCCTATCCCTGCAGCCAAACCTGAAGTCCCCCTGGGAGCCCTAAAACCTAACCCCCCCCTCCCGCAGATGTCCGCGCCCAGTGCCCGGCTTACCATAGTTCGGTATGCCGGGTATCGGGCTCCCGGCATAGGTTTAATGACAGGCGTCGGCATTTTGACACCTGTTATTAGTACTTTGCAGGGATTAGACTGTCGGGAAGCCGGCGGTCGGCATTTAGACCATCGGCTTCCTGACTACATCCCGAGTCCAAAAATTATTCTGAAATAGTGGGTGACCTTCTTACATCTTACAAAGAAATTGGGCACAAATTGTAATTAAAGGTTAATTTCTTGGACTCTCACTTGGAATTTTTCCAGAATACATGATTGCATCAGGAGATTTCTAACATGGAAAAGCATTACAAAGGCAAGTGGTACCTTCCTTTACTACTATTGGACTCTTAAGAGAGACATCTCTAAGGCAAAGTACAGCACAAAAATCAAACAAAGACAAAGGTCATTAAATCAGTTTACAATGGAAGGAGTTAAATGTTATTGATATCTCTGTCCTAGTGATTTAACTGGCTACTGTTATAATTCATATCACGATTACAATCTACAGTACTTTGGAAAGTTTCCATAAAAATATTATTCCTTACTACTGACAGGGCAATGTCCAAGAAGTTGTTCTCTAAGTAAGTGTTTCCCAAGCTCATTCCTCAGGGAGCACTACAGTGCATGTTTTCCAGTTCTCCTCACAGAATCACGAGTGAAATAATTAGCTCTCTGTAGATCATTTACAATGTGTCAGCCAGTGATGGACATATCTTTGCACCAAGTAGGAAAAATTAAAACCATGCACTGTTAGTGCTCCCTGAGGAATGGATTTGGGAAACACTGATCTAAGTTATCAAACCTTCTAAAAGTAAAAATTGCAGGTTTTGTCCTTAGCATACATTCAGATCCTATAATCATTATCTAGAATGTACTACATAAATTAGAGCTAAAATCTGGTCATTGGCTAAAGGCAACACCCCCACCTCCTTTTAATTTGCTAATACCTACTAATACCAGACTACAAATACAGCACAGAGTAAAGTCACAGGAGCAATACTCTGCAGAGATTTTATACAGCGTGACACATGCTGGGAGGTGTGGTACCTCACATACAAAGGCAAGTTCAAGTGGTGTTTTGTCTGCACAGTCGTGGGAACTGTTACATTTAAAGGGCCATATGCAAGGCAACAGCAAATGGCTGTTGAGGAGATACAGAGGCAAAAGTACCTAGACCGTGAGACCCTTAAAGAGGTGGTGCAGCATCTCGCAGCCCAGCCTGGAAATGCATACTTGAACCTCCCAAACAGCTCCAGCTCTATACAAGCCAGTTACTTTCTTCAAAAAATTACTATGGCTCATCTGGGAGTTACACTGTCAGTTCAAGCGTAATGAGTGCACCACTTGATCCAGTTCCCATCTGGTTCTAGCCTGGGTGAAGTTACCAAAGCTCTCCTTCATCTTGTTTACCTGCACCTGAGTGCTGAAATACTGCGTTAGTTGATGGACGCGAAAACTTATCAGAAGTTACCTTCGGATCCTATTAAAAGATTTCAAAAAGAATTGCAAGAAATATTACAAGAAGTAGTTAGTAAATCACTTATGGTGTTAGAACCAGTAAAGCTCTAACACCTCAATGCCCTATAACTCCGGTACTATACACCATACCCAAAATCCACAAAGACTTACGCAATCCCCCGGGACGCCCCATAGTCTCGGCAAGAGGCAGCTTATACCAACCTGTAGCCGAATTTTTGAATAAATTATTACAACTGCAAGTAACAATACGACCAACATATTTAAAGGATACCACAGACTTTTTAAAAGTTTTGTCACAATTTTCCAAGCGAGAACATTCTGGTTTACACACTTGACGTTAGTTCCTTATACACTTCCGTTCCACATACTGAGGGCCTCATAGTACAGACTTTTATCAACAATCTTCAAGTACCCTTCCTATTTGACAAAGATTTGTTTATACAATTGTATCGACTAGTACTTACCAGGAATTATTTTTTATTCAATGGGTAAAATTATTTACAAATAGCAGGATGGGCAGTAGTGTAGCTCCGGCGTACGCAAACATATATATGTTTCAACAGGAACATGAATTTTTATTTTCCAACAGCAGGGACAGTCAACATATAGTCGGATATACTCGTTATATAGACGACTGTTTTATGTTGTGGAATGGAGGAGAAGACTGTTTCCATCAGATGAATGACCAAATTAATCACATGCCAAAGCTGATCAAGTTTACTTACCATACCAATAGAAACTCCATTTCCTTTCTGGATGTTACAGTAGAACTTAAACAAAACCTGTTAACCTCCTCCATGTTATATAAACCGACTGATCGCAATACTCTGTTAGAGGCCAGAAGTCATCATCCTAAACCCCATAAGACTGGCTTACCATACTCTCAGATGCTAAGAGTGGCTCTTATTACTAGTGACCGTTCCCATTTGCCAGAAGAATTCCACATAGTAATCAACAAGTTTAAGGAACGTGGATACCAAGGGTCACAATTAGTGGCCATTAAAGACAAAGTACTTGCAACTATGAGATCCACACTATTAAAACCCAAAGAGCGTCAAGAAGAACAAACAAAGATTATATGGTCTACGAGATTCACAACCGTGAGCCCCATTATTCCTAGAGCCAGTAAAGCTCTATGGCCCATTATTTCTACAGTTCCAGCCTTGCCCAGTCTGCAACACGTTAAAACCATGACTTGTTACAAAAGGGGCAAGTATCTCCGAGACCACTTAGTGAAAGCAGACATACTGTAACTGAGTATAAACCACAAGTAGGCCCTTCTGGACAAATAAAGAAACCCAGGTGCTACCACTGCCCTTCCTGCACTACCTGCACATTTTTACTCACAGGATCTTCTGTAAGCATCCTCATAAAGAAATCCTCTATAAAATTCATCAATTGTTGAATTGTTCTTCAAAATTTGTCATTTATTACATTACCTGCCCATGCGGCATTTATTATGTATGACTAGCACAATGTTCAAAGAGCGTGTGGAATTACATCGATCGGCCATTTCTAAAGCATTGTCGGGCAATGACATCGATCAACCAGTGGCCAGACATTTCGACAATTTCAATATCCTTTGTCAGCACTTCGCTATCAAACCATAGATCAAGTACATCCTATGCGCAGTGGGGGCAACAAACATGCGGCTTTACAAAAATTGGAGTCTAGATGGATTTACAAACTGGACACTTTGCAGCCACAAGGTCTCAATGAAAAAATCAATTGGAACACATTTTGATTTATTTTTTACCTTCCTCTTTTTTTGCAAGCCAATGACATTTGTGCAGTTCCATTTGGTCACAAATCTTTCTAGATATATTTCTTTGTGTTTGACCTTGTTATGTTACAGCTTTTGATTGATAACCAGTCTCTACTTGTCCCCTTCACCCCTCATAACTTATCAGCAGCTCCGATTGTATTTACCTTAATCATATTTGTCTAGTCTTGTTCATAATTTTTTTGTTTCATTATACTTTGGAGCTACTCTTTTTTACTCTTACCTTTATCTCTTTCCCTATGATTGATATATATTTATTTAGTAACACATTAGAGCACTGCATAGTAGATTAGCTTTCATTTTTTATTTGCTTAGTTTCATTTTGACATCTTTTCCTCTTTTTCATTCTTCTTTTTATATTCACTGTGTAGCGTTTGCAGGCTCTATGTAGTTTTAATCATTTTCTTCATATATTTACTTTGTCTATCTTTCCCTGCTCATTTTGTTCACGGCACTCTCTTTGTTTATCTTTTTCCAGCACTGAGGTCCTGGATGGCATCTACGGTTGCCGTGGCAACTGATGACGACATAATGTACACGTCATCGTGCTTGCGATGGCTGGACACAGGACGTCGCTCCACGCCCTTCGGCGCTGACTGCCTCACTTTCTTCTGGTTGTTTAAAGGTAAGTTTTCCATGGGTTGTACCTGTTTATCACTATCACTTCTTACAGACATATTCTGTACATCTCCTCAGTCCTGATGACAGGGTCCTGCATGGCCCAGAAACGTTGACTTTTTTCTTAGAGGATTATGATGTATGATTGACCTGTTTCACAATTAATATACACTATAAAAAATAAATTTTAATACCAGCACAAATCCTGTAGTGCCGTGCTTCTCTCTGTTTGGGCCGAACAGTGAGACATAACATGCATACTGGTAGCAGCAAGGGCAGACAGGTGGCTGATAACAGTTTTTACAGAGTTGTTGTTATTAAATGTTTTTTTCTTGAGAGAAGCCATTTGTGTTTATTTGATAACAGGTATATGTACTAGTACCAGATTGAATTTTACACATCAGCTCAGTCACGTTATGTTTATTTTTAGTTTTTTGTTTTAAGACTGTATGGCATTCAGTCTGCACTCGCTAATAGCAGGTGTTAGTATTATTATCAATTATTATTTCATTATTTATTCTATATATATTTTTAGTGCCTAGATTGGGGATCCTATTGTCCCCTTGTGTGTGTTTTGTGATAAGCCTACTCTTACATCAGACCATCACCTAATCAACCCATCCATTTCCTGTACACATCAGGATGCTCCTACTTGTATTACTCTGTGGGTCACTTCTTCTTTTCATAAATTGACTACTTTTTAATCTCAAATGCCCTGGTTTCCAGACTTTGGAATGTTGTCTTGCATGATAAATCACTTTCTGATGAGGCATCCATCTCTGCGGGATCTCGGTAGACTTTTCTTTGGTATTTCCCTACTCTATTTGCCTTGGTGGATTTTAAGGACTTTTTGAAAACAGGTCGTGTGCAGTTTCCAAATGACAATCTGTATCACTGGGGCACTCTGGTTCTTTTCTGGGACATGTTGACATGTTACTGTTTTTGTTTCCATTATGGCTTGTTCACCATTAGTTATTTTTCATTTCCTTTTAGACTTCTATCTAATAAATGAAAGGTTATAAGATACCACTTTGTTATTTCTGACTATGGCCCTCATTCAGAGCCGCTCGCTATTTGCGGTCGTTCGTTCTAAAACAAGGGGTGGCTATTCAAATGAACCGTTCGCTCATTGCGGTCTGTTCACGCCTCTAAGTCTGAACGAGCGAGCAAAACTTGCGGTTGTAATTTTGAAAAATACGCCCCCTGGCCGCTCGCATCCTACGTCATGTCCGCTATTTATTAGATTAATCGAGTACATCGAACAGCGTATGAACTGCTCGCTATTCTTGTGGCTGTTTTTTTCAACCGCTATTTTGCGAGCAGTTCGGAGTGAAAAAAAAACAAGTGACGTGGTCAGTGACGCTGCTGTATTAATTATGCACTCCCTTAAAACGCCCGTTTTGACCTTTAAGCACGCCTGCGATCTAATTCCACACCCCCGTTTTCAAGCACCTTCCCTTGTTACCACCCACATACGCCTCCTTCTGTCACTCAAAATAGCAGGCATTCGCTATATAGCGAACAAACGATTTTCGGCCGCACTGACTGGTTCGCGCATGCGTATTAAAATCCGTACGCATGCGCAGATGTGCGAACATCGGTCAGAACGAACGAGCGGCCGCTTACGAGCGGCTCTGAATCAGGGCCAATATTCCTGTATACATTCTTGATCACTTTTTCCATAGTATCATATAGTTATCCCATTTGTTACACTACTATTGAGTACTGTAACTATTTCTAAACATGATTCCTAGTTGCATTATAGCTAGGGGCAGCTGGAGAATAATTACAGGATAATTCTATATGTTCAATTAAATTAAACAACTTTAGTAATACTCTTACCCAAGTCATTTTCCTCTCACTCTTCAATGTCTTGTAATGCATCCAGTTTTTGATGTTATCTTACTAACTGACAGAAGAAGAAAGCACAGATGGACTGGTCACTCCGGTCTTCCTTTAGTTACTGGATGCATTAGTATTGTGGAGGTAGAGATAAAATAAAGCTGCTTGTAGACAAAGTCACAAATTAGCAGGTCGACAAATAAAATAAAATACCTTAACATTTAGAACTGAGCTGGTCTCAGCAATTCATCTGTATACTAAATAAGCTGAAAAGGCTGGGTCTTACCATGATAAGTGGACCTTATTCTGCCATTCCACTGTTTAAAGCTATGCACATTATAAAATTATTAGGCTGCTTTACCGATAATCGGATGATCTGCCTAATTTATTGCATAGTGTGCAGGCATGAGCTTTTTGGTGTTTTGCCGATAAAGTGGCTGCAAAAACTTCTACAAATGCATTTCTTAAATTATCTGATCAGTTAGCCAAGACAGAAAATCTCAGCCTCACTCTCCCGATATCAAGCACTGTGTGTGCATTCTCGATAATCTGCCCATATTTCCTATGTTTTCCTGTGACTACATCATCCTTCTTGTTGGTGGACATATGCAAAATAACAAAAAACATAATGTGTAGCACAGGTATTGGGGCTTTAAATTTGTCGAAAAATCAGCCCATTTGTCGTCCCGATCAAGAAATCAGACAGTGGGCCTGATTCAGAGCCGCTAGCAAGCGGCCGCTCGTTCGCTCCGAGCGATGTTCGCACATCTGCGCATGCATATGGGTCATAATGCGCATGCGCCAACCAGTCAGTGCGGTCTGAAAATCAAGCGCTCGCAAAATAGCGAGTGCCTGCTAATTTGAGTGAAAGGGTGAGGCGTTTGTGGGTGGTAACAGGGGAAGGTGCTTGAAAACGGGCAGTGCAGATTTGAACGCAGGCGTGCCAAACGGTCAAAACGGGCGTTTTAAGGGTGTGCATAATTAACAAAGCAGCATAATCGACCTCGTCACTTGGTTGTTTCTTAGCATGAACTGTTCGCATGATTGCAGTAGGAAAATCCTACCACAAGCACTGCGAGCAGTTCAGACGCCTTTCGATGTACTCGATTAATCAAATAAATAGCGGAGATGACGTAGGATGCGAGCGGCCAGGGGGCGTCTTTGCAAAATAGCGAGCGCATGTTTCGTTCGCTCGCTCAGACATAGAGGCATCAACAGACCGCAAAGAGCGAACGCTCAATTTAAATAGCTGGCCCCTTTTTCTGAACGAGCGAGCGCAAATAGCGTCCGGCTCTGAATCGGGCCCAGTGTACCTAGCTTTGGTGTGATCTTCCTTGTCTGTCATAGCCTGGTACTGGTTACAGATTTTGTGGGATGACCATACTGCAATAACAGTAACCAGTCCAGAGACTATGAATAGTTGTGCTAAGTTTGCTTTAAATGGAGGGAGGAACCTGTTTTGTTTATTTTACAACTGCTATATATATCCGACAGATACCATAATCACCCAGTTGATAATGTATTTCTCTCTCACTCTCTCTCTCTCTCTCTCTTTCTCTCTCTCTCTCTCTTTCACGCTCTAAAGTTTGCTAACATTTATCTGATCTGAGCTACAGTATTTCACCCTGGATTTATTGGTCTGCTCTCCAACACAGGGCTGACTTTCTAACTCACTTCACGGTATCAATTAATTAACTGCAAGAGGATTTTTTATACAACTGTTAATTAATTGAGCTAAGGATAATTAAGTCAGTAAGTTCTACATTTTGGGATGGACAAATATTTCTCACTTTGGCACCTCTGCCTGCATTGTTGCATCAACATCAGTCCTGATGCATGGAGCCGTTATTTTACATAAGCAGTTATGCCACACAGATCTGAACTGATGGTAATGCAACCATGCACTGCGTTTTGTTGCAAATATAGGGCGTGATTCATTACCGAATCGCAACTGTGATTACGCATGCAATCAGGCGATTGTTGTGTTCTGTGCATACGTATGCATCGCAGTGCGTGTGCGCGAACCAGCCACTGCGATCGGGACTGCAATTGCTGTGACTAGGGAGACTCATAGCAGAGTGATTGACAGGAAGTGCCATTTGTGGGAGGTGACGGGAGTCTGGTCGGCGAAACGCAGGCATTTGAACACCGTTGTAGGAGCATACATAAATTATCCACTGTGATGCCATACGCAGCTTGTGTGATGAGCAGGGACGACGCTACCATTAGGCAGAATTAGGCAGCTGCCTATGGGCGCCACTGAATCAGACTATCATAAACATGAAGGATGTCTCTGATCGAGACATCCTTCATCTACAATCATCATGCTGCCGGAAACTGCAGGTGCAGTCACTGCTCTCACCTGCTCTCTGTCTCAGTCTAGCTAGTCACATGGACTGAGACTTAGGGGTCTATTTACTAAGCAGTGTTAGGAGACAGAGTGAAAAGTGATACAAAAGTGATAAGGTGCGCGCCAGTCAGCTCCCAACTGCCATCTCACAGGCTGTGTTTGAAAAATGACAGTTCGGAGCTGATTGGCTGACACATTATCACTTTCTTATCACTTTTCACTCTGTCTCCTAACACTTGTTAGTAAATAGACCCCCTAGCCTGTGCTGTGACTCTTCACACAGACAGCGCTCCTGTGCCCCTGCTGATTCCTCCCCTCCACTTCCTGTTTCCTCACTCGAGTCCCAGCCAGAGTAACTAGAAGAGAAAGATGTGGAGCTGGCCTGTGCTGGGATGAGAGCTGCAGTGCAGATTCACACTGGAGAGAGACACACTGGTGGTAAGTGCCATGTGACTGTGTCAGAAATTTAACTGACACCTGTAATTTAGTTTTATGTGCTATGATTTGCAAACACATCTGTGTCACTCTCTCCCTGTTGGTGCTGGGGGCACTCTCTCTCTGTCTCTCTCTCTCTCTCTCTCTCTCTCTCTCTCTCTCTCTCTCTCATATCTACAGTATGTATCTCATATCTCTCTCTATCTCTCATTATCTATCTACCTACCTATCTTTCTATCAAATAATTATTTATCTTTGCATATGCTGCAGTTTTTCACAGATGCAGTCTGTACTATTAGGGAGCTGGAGTAGATATGTATGTGAGGACAGATGGTTTGGAGGAAGCAGGAGCGGCTTATACCCCTTTTAGACATATCGAGATTCCCGGGAATTTGGCTTGCCCCGGGAAATTACCCTGTTTCTGTCTGAATGGTGCTACCCGGCAATTTGCTACTCACGGGCAGCACCAAGCAGCTTTTACATGGAGTTGACAGCTCAGAGCATCCTATAGGATGCTCAGCGCTGCTGCTCACCACCCCCAGCGCCGGCCGGCTGTGTACAGAGAACCCCAGCCAGACAGTGGGGACACCCACCGGTGGGTCTCTGCCACAGTGGGCCGCCCGCCATGCCGGTCGCTTTGTCAGCGACACAGGACCGCAGCCGGATGCCGGGGATACCCGCGCTGGAGACTGCTGACTGGTCCCAGCCATAGAGGGCCACCCGCACTCCCGCTGGACCACCAGGAAATTAAAAGAAATTTAAAAAAAATAATAATAAAAAAAAATAAATAAATCTGCATTATGATTGGCCGGCTTCCGGCAGCTGAATGATGACATCATCATCAGCCAGAGAAAGGATAGGCTAGGACAGTGTTGGCTAACCTTGACACTCCAGCTGTTGTGGAACTATATATCCCAGCATGCCCTGCCACAGTTTTAGCATGCCCTAATAGCAAAACTGTAGCAGTGCAAGCTGGGTTATGTAGTTCCATAACAGCTGGAGTGTCAAGGTTAGCCAACACTGGACTAGGAGGAGCAGACGGCAGTGAAGAGGCAGGTAAGCAGAAAAACCCTGCTCTTGTCTGAAAGGGGTCTACCTGGGAATTTCCCGGGTAGACACTGTAGTGTGAAAGGGGGGTCTCGACCAAATACCCGGGAAGTTGCACAGGAGAAATTCCCAGGTCTGAGCAGGAAATTTCCCAGGTTGTATATCTGAAAGGGGTAATAGTGAACCTTTGCCTAGGGCGCCTTAAAACCTTGCACTGGCCCTGGTGACGAAGTTAGCAATTTCTGAGTAAGGTCAGAGCTTGTGCAAGTGTGTGTGAGGCTGCGATGGTACTCGATGGTTTTGCAGTTTTGCTAAACATTAAGGATGTGTGTAAGGTAAAGTGGGCATCCTTATGTAGTGCTGGGACACAATGGATTAGCATACTATCGCAGTTAGACTGCGTACGTATTTGCTATTTCAATTACAGTTGCAACCCGTAATAAATCAGGCCCATAGTCAGCCTGGCATCTATAAATGCACAGTAACATCATATTGCATTGCATTATTATTATAACTCTTAATTTGTGAATTTTTTATATTTTAAAACTTGATATAACCAATCTAACTAATTTCTGTGAGTAACAAGTAAAGTGGCTATTTGTAAAAACAAGTGTCACAATTCAGAGGTTGAGCAGTACATTAGCTACTTCACAAGCTTTAAATGAATGTAAAATACCAGATCAGACACCTCTGTAACTTTGCTGATTTTTCCTGACACAAGTCATTATAGTAAATGTCTATAAAAACATTATTTGGCAACTTTCATTTTAAGTTCTCTTTTTAGCATATTAACAAAAATGTCACAGTATTAAAACACATGGACACGTGCTTTCTGGCACTTGTAGTGTGACAAGTGTGCCCTGTAAAGGGTGGCCCATCTTTATCAAATAAATTACTAAAACATAAACCCTATGTTGCTCTGTTATAACATAATAAACTTATATTGTCTTTTTATTAACATATTACATTTATACTAGCTGGATAATGAATAAATAATTATGCCCCCATAATACTTTACCTTATTATTGCATATGATTCATATTGTTTTTAACTATTCTGAAATACTATATTGTTCAAAAAGCATGCTGACTTGCCGTCACATTCACGTGGCCTATAGTGTATACAAACGTAGCCTGATGGGGCATAGCCACACCCTCAAATGACTACTTCCTACCCAGCATCTGGGCAGGGCCGGTGCCACCATTAGGCAGCTTTAGGAGCCGCCTAGTGGCATGGGCCACTGTAGGCTGCCACACGCCGCTGATTAATGTGTTTTATTATAAAATAACATTGTGCTATGGCTGTGCTACTCTGGTGGCGACCACGGCACAGGTCTAGCCATCCAGAGCCACCATGGTCAGTTAGTGTGACCTCACCAACAGCAGTGCACACTGGTCTCCTCTCTCCAAGCAGCATCTGTCCGGGCTGCCTGTCATAGCTGACTTGCTCTTGTTTTCACTTTACAAGTGATTCACCTGTGTGGTGCTCGCCCCCTGGCATGTTCTATCATTCCCTTAGCTCTTCCTCTTCCTTTCAGAGATAAGGAGCAAGGATGCCAGGCTGAGAAGAGTCAGTCTTAATAGTAAGTCATCGTCGTGCAATACAACACATATTGATAGAAAAAACATAGAAAATACATTTAAAAATAGTAATATTTCCATAAATACTTTGAAAATTTAGACAATGAAAAAATAGTTTCCATCCGAAATAAGTGTGACACCCTGATCTTGGCACTAGCACTTACCTATTGCAGTACTGCAGAGTTTTTCGTTATTATTGTGTTTGGCACTACCTGAGTGTGGAGAAAGCCATTGGTCCTTGCTTTAGAAGTTTTCCATCAGCCTGGGACATAGACAGCCTCATCAAGAAAGACCTGGTTCAATACTAGCTAACCCAAGATGGTTCATTGTGGATAACGCCATCAGCGATCAGCAGAAGGGACACAAGTCTCTAGTATACTGGCCTAGGCACTACAGAAGAACTACTCCGTTGTATGGGTCTTTGATAAACATCAAATCAGACCAATAGCATTACATATTCAGACTGGAGATTACTACGAGTTGGTAATGTCTCAAAAAACTCTTATTCTGAAACCTTAACCATTTATTGAATTCTGTTTGGTGCATAATTAATTGTGCCTACAAGGGTGATTTTTCTATTTTCAAGAGCTTACAATTTTGACATTAATGTCTGAGATTGAATATTCTTTGTGCTTTTTATTCATCTATTTTAATATTTGTGAGTCATTAGTGAATTTTAAAAGCATTTTGCTTTATTAAATATATACTAAGAATTTCAATTGGAGCCCTGCTTTGATTATTATTTTTATTGTTCTATTTAGGAGACTTACTATCTCCTTTTTAGCAGCTGATTGGTCAAGCCACTCCTGACAGTGCCTTATTATTTCTATTTTCTTTCCATCTGAAATAAGTCTTATCAATAAGAGACCAAACAATTTTGAACCAAAAAATTTGCCCAAAACCCTTGACCATCTCCCCCCAACCCCCCTGAGCAACATCAAATCTCACACTAGATTCCTAAGTAGATACCATGTCGTTGTTTCAAATAATCTGAAGATATGGCTTTGGGTGTCAGAATCAAGTGAGTCAATAAAAATTCCCATTTCCTATGGAATCGGACAGAACCCCTCTCAATATCCGGTAATGAACTTCTCCTATCTAGATATACTAAATGTAATAGGGTAGATTTCACCGCCGAAAGGAAATTTGTGGTTACCTAATTCCTCAAAATAATTTTCTTTGCTACTGTGACTGTCACTGTCAATAAAGGAATAAGTTCACTCCCCCTGCCCTGAAGATCCCAATTAATAAAGTTGGCACCCAACATCGCGAAAGGGTTTGTATTTAGATGCAGCTTACAAACCTCATTAATAAAGCACATTACCTTCCCCCAGAACTTCCTTATTTTTCCACATCCCCACATGTTATGAAAGAAGGTCAAATAAAAGTGTCTACATTTTAAACATGCCCCTGATTCACCCGGAACCATATGACGCCTCTGTGTTGGTGCTATATAGTGCTGTGTACTGTTTTTTACTTGTATTAATAAGTATTAGTAGTATTAATATTAATAAGTATTAATAATTGTGTGATAATTAAGTTAAAGTTAGTCAGCTCAGCAGCACACTTTAGCTTGTGTAGACAGTAGTAGTGTGTAGATATTTTTATACAATTGCACAAGAGTACTACTATAAACTGTTATACTGTACCAGTAGCAGAGGGGTTCTGCTGTATTCTGCAGGGCAGAACATAAAAATAATAAATAAATCTATGTAACTTTTACAACTGGGTCTATGTACTGAGCCTTGGAGAGAGATTTTGTAGCTGGCGGTTTTACAGATGGGGTGGGGGGAATGGTAGAGATGGGGGGAATATTCTTTGGTTGGGGTGGGGCACTGACTCATATTTACCAGCAAGCAAATTATTTAGAACTTTTTTTACGTTATTTTTTAAGACTGCAAAATATTCAAACCTAATATTTCATTATTAATCCCCCGCCCCCTAGTGCAACATGGTTTTGCCAAAGTTCAATTTTGCTCCTTTGTTGCTTTTTCTTGCTTTGCTCCCAACTCTGCATGGGGCCCATAATGCAGTGGTTCCCAAACTGTGCACCGTGGCACCCTTGCGTGCCTTGGGATACTTGTAGGGGTGCCTCAGTTTGGTGGTCCAGCACCAAATAAAATTATTTATGATCAATTTCATGTAAATATGTGGACAAACAGAAGCGCATACCTGTCCACCACCACATAACTGTTAACAGGTTAGCACAATTTATTTCACTTTACTACTTTACTCCATTTCTTTCTGAATTTCTCAGTAACAAACTTTTGGCTTAGGGGTGCCATGAAAATAATGTTGATACTCTAGGGCTCCGTGATTCAAAAAAGTTTGGGAGTCACTGCCATAATGCATAATGTAGCATAGTTTACATGCCAGACTAGTAAGCACATAACATGTATTTACATGTATGCTAATATTGTATCAATTTAACTCTAGTATTGGTTAAACAGAATGATCAAAATATGTTCAGATAGTGTTTCTCCTGTTCTGTCCATGGGAAAAAATAGGTTGATAAGGGAACTCAACAATAATGATAATTTTTACTCCCAGGGTAATATGTATGTCCACAAAATAGATTTTTCTACATTATGTTTACAAAAATTAACTACAGTATGTTGAAAAAATATTTAAAAAATTATAATAATTTTAAGGGCATGGTTAATATGTTCACATGCTACACAGTTAACACATTCATGCTTGGAGTTGTAAATACAGTTGTTATATTGTGGTAATGGGTGTCATATGAACCTTATTTGGTGTTAGATAGGTCATCCTCAGTTTGAGGATTGTAAATTATAATTTGAGGGTCCATGGATGTTATCCTGGGCTTGCTTCCATATGGGGCCGAGGTAATTTATGGGCTCTTGTAATTAGAGATGTGCAGGTTCGGTTTTACTTGGCTCTTTTAGCCACATTACCACAAGTTCGTATTAGTTTGGACTTATCTTATTGGCTAACCAAAATACGTGAGAGTCAGATAGCCAATATGATAAATCCGAACTAATCCGAACTTGCGCTAATGTGGGGAAAAGAACCGATTAAATCCGAACCCGCACATCTCTACTTGTAATGGGGAGGTAATTTTATGGCTGCTGTTTTTTACTCAAAAGTTCCTTAAAAATGTTTAATTCATCCAACAAGCTTCTGAAATACATAGGGTATTTTCCCTTAACTCACAAGGCACAGATTTACATTAGGCCACTTTGACTCTAAAGGTGAATACACACGTAAAGATTTTCTGTCCAACCATCCAACTAGTCGATTGGTTGGAATGAAAATCTGGTAAGGTATGAAAGCAAATGACAATCAGCAATTTGCACCAAAATGACGCAAAATTTATAAAAACTGTTGTTTGAACAAATTGTTTAGATCAGAGGTTCCCAAACGTGGTCCTCAAGGCTCCCCAACAGTTCAGGTTTCAGAGCTATCCATGGTTCAGCACAGGTGACTTAATTATTACCTCAGTCAATTTGATTTAACCACCTGTGCTCAACCATGGATATCTCTAAAACCTGAACCATTGGGGAGCCTTGAGGACCATGATTGGGAACCTCTGGTTTAGATTAAACATTTTACAAACTTGTCTAACAACCATTTTCATCTGTTTTCTGGTATTTAGGAGCAAATTGCTGATCATCAGTTACTCCCATACCTTACCAGATTTTCATTCGAACCAGTCAACTAGTTGGATGGTTGGACAGAAAATCTTTACAGCTTTAGTCTACACCGATTCTAGAGTAACATTATTTTTGGTTGCAAGAGCTTGTTGACAACCTAGAACAAGTCTTACCTTATTTTATTGAGAGGAACATTGGAGAAACCCTGGATTACGTGGTGCTATAATTGCAGTTTAGCTGTATTCTGTTTCTTCGGTGATATGCCATTTGGTAGAAGTGGAGAATTTGCATGCTGTCTTATTGATTCTGGTTAGGTATACTATAAAATGTGAGTTAATTAAGTATATATTTATGAAAACACTACAGAAAAAGGGTTTTGTTTACAGTTGAAATTTCACCATAGCAGAAATAAAAAAGAAATTATCTGGAGCACACTATCGAAAATGGAGGGGTGAAAAGGAAGAGCACATCCAAAACTGAACAAAACAAAGAAGTTACTCCTTTGATATGGCCTGCATCGCAGTGGCAGACAGCATATAATGAGTTAGTCTGACTTACTATACTGCTATCGGCCCCTTCATTGTGGTTGTGTCAGGCCCTGGTGTTGATTGACCTCAGTTGCGGGTACAGTGGCCAATGGGATTGGGTAAGTTGATGTTATTTTCCTTATTCTTTGCAAGAAAGCAAAGCAAAGACAAAAAAACTGCTTTTTGGGGCACACACTAAACAGAATAATTTCATCAAAATTAGCGATTGTAATTTTAAAATATAATTTTAATTGGATGCTACCCCCTAAAAATAGCCCCAAGGTTTCAAAGTTTGGGGTACATCAAAAAGTATAAATATATAAAACAAGTATTAAATGTTGATGGGTCCTGCAAAGTATTTAAATAATTTCCATAGTTATTTATTCAAAGGGCTGTTACTTATACTTCATCCGCTTTGCTAAGTGCGTTGCAGAGGAAAGACCAACTAGAAAGACAAAATGAGCCATTTGGAAAAATGGTCCA
Organism: Taudactylus pleione; assembly: GCA_031769625.1. NCBI lineage: Eukaryota > Metazoa > Chordata > Amphibia > Anura > Myobatrachidae > Taudactylus > Taudactylus pleione. Next base: position 28,631,018 of record JAUIMM010000052.1, read on the forward strand.
CGACAACCCAAATGGTATTGTACCCCTTGTAGACCATAAGATAAGAAATAAAATCCATGGAGAGATGGGACCAAGGCCTATTAGGAATAGGTAATGGCTGGAGAGGGCCTACAACCTTGTTACGGGAGGACTTTTGCTGGGCGCACTTAACACAGGAGGCAATGAATTCAGTGACATGTCATGGGAGCAACTATGGTTGAGAACTCAAAGATAAATCTTCAATAATAATTAACAAACCCTAGGAATCGTTGGATGCCCTTCAAAGTGTTTGACTCAGTTTATCAGGGTCCATTTGTAAGGATTTCCCAGACAGAATGTGACCCAAGAAAGGTACCACAGGTTCTTCAAAAATACATCTGGAAATTTTCCCAAACTAATGATGAGTCCAGAGATGAGAGAGGACCTCCTTACAGACATGTTGCTGATGGAGTTGAAGATCTTTAGAAAAAATGTAAATATCGTCCAGATAAACCACAACAAATTGATAAAGAATGTCAAGAAAAATCTCGTTGACGTATCCTTGAAAAAATGCTGGGGCATTACATAAACCCAAATGGCATCACAAGATACTTGAAGTGGCCATCCCAGGTATTAAAAGCCATTTTACACTCATCTCTCGTATATGGATGAGTTTGCATGCCCCACGTAGATCAAGTTTCATGAAAATAGAAGCTCCACGCACTTTTTCAAACAATTCAGAGATGAGGGGGAGAGGATACCTGTTCTTAATTGTAATGTCGTTGAGGCCCCGATAGTCGATACAGGGTCTAAGGCCCTATCTTTTTTTTCCACAAAAAAGAACCCTGCACCTGCTGGAGAAGTAGATGGTTTAATAAATAGTTTTTTTTAATTTTCTTGAATGTATGTGGACATTGCCGCTGTTTCTGGAACTGATAGAGGATAAACTCGACCACAAAGAGGCATCGTTCCTGGAATGAGATCAATGCCACGATCCCAGGAATGATGGGGTGGCAATAAATCGGCTGCTTTTTCACAAAATACATCACTGAAGTTGGAGTATGGCTCAGGAATTTGAAGGTCAGGGAAAGATTTAACTCTACTGAAGGTGCAGGAAGTCCAAAAGTGTTGTATTTATGAGAAATACCATAGCAAGACTATGCATAGGAAGAACTTTAGAAAGACAATTGTTCTTGCAATGAGATCCTCAAGCTAATACCTGTATAGTAGCCCAGTCCAAAGTGGGATTATGGATCTTCAACCAAGGCAAACCCAACGCAAGAGCATGGGTACTCTTAGGAAGAACTAGGAATTTAATTTCTTCATGATAGAGAACACCAATACCTCTACCCCAGATAGGAGCATAGTATGCCCTAGGGGTCTAACCGGCATGCTGAGGTCTTGTATTAGAGCTTCGGAGATGAAATTCCTGGCCGCGCCAGAATCCCCTAAAGTCAAGAGATCTTTCTTTCGTGTAGCTGACCTGGAGAATAATTGGTAATAACTGATCAATTGAATTAGAGGACTTAGATAAAAACCCCTGCCAGGGCCCTCCCTGAACGGTTAGGGTTTCTCATTTCCCAAAAGCTGGGGACAAGAACTCAGAAAATGTCCAGATTCTGCGCAGTAGAGACAGAGTTGATTGCAGACAACGACTTTTTCAGCTGGAGTCAGGTGAGACCTATTAACCTGCATGGGCTCCTCTTGAGATAAAGACAAAGGGCTGCTGACAGGACGAGTAGAAGTTGGACAAATCCGTGGGCGGTTTTCATGCCACCAACTCACTTGCCTTTCCCTAAGCCATAAGTCGATTCTAATACACACTGAGATCAGATCAGCTAAAGTCTCTAGAGGATCTCTAGAAGCCAATTTCTCTTTGATTTTATCTGACAGATCATGTAAGAAGGCTGCTCCGGGGGCAGCATCATTACATTGGACCATGGAAGCAGTGGTCTGAAATTGTACAACGTACTGATCTTGATGGAGATGTAAAATGTCAGAAGATGCTGAAATAGACCGGCCTGGTTCGTCGAAAATCCCTTTGAAAATTTTAATGAATTCCTCATACTTAGACATCAGAGGATTTGCCCGCTCCCACAAGGGTGATACCCAATCTATTGCTGACCCAGTGAACAGAGAAATAATATATGCAACCTTGGATCTTTGGGAAGATAAATTATGAGGCAGACACTCAAACTGAATTTCACAAACATTAATGAACCCTCGGCAGTTTTTAGGGTTGCCATTGAAATGGTTTGGATGAACTAACTGGAGACGAGACTGATGTGGAGCATAAGCTCCCAAAGGAGGTACAGAAGGAACTTGCGATGGTGCTGGAGCCATTGTTGAAAGAACTGAATGAATAGAACTTAACTGGCCAGTGAGTTCCAGAAGATGTTGCCCCATGAGTTCTTGAGTGGCTTCTTGGGCTTCCATATGAGAAAGCAGATTATGTAGAACTCCATCACCCTGAGACCCGGCAGCCTCCATTTGGCCTGTGCAAACTGTCAGGCTCTGGTGTTGACTGACCTCGGTTGTGGGTACAGTGGCCGGTGGGCTTGGGTGAGTTGATGTTAAAAGACAAGGAGGCAATATGTAAGTCTTCCTCATATGCTACTCTCAGATGTTGACCAGACCTACTCAGAGGCGTGGAGTCTAATCCACTTGATGGTATACACTAGTGAACCCTCCCAGCAGAATATGGATTTCGCTGCACCAAGTGAACAGGTCGCGGTCCCCAGAGTATGTACGGAGAGTAGCGAGAAGACAAGAGACAGAACTTGGAATGTACTGGAGGAATATCTGCAACAATGAATCAGATGCTGATTAGCAATGGGGACAACTCCAGGGATCCAGATACTGTTTGTCTCGAGTAGCTGTAATGTGAATCTAGACGCTGAATAGCAGTGGGTAATCGCTCCGGTGATCCTGATGCTGTAGAGCAAAGGATAGGTAACTGGGTATCCAGACACTGAATAGCAATGGGTAACACAAGGAATGATACTTGATAGAGAACACTAAAGGATAGTGTGGTGCCTAGGACACAGTCTCAACAAATAATCACTAGAGAAGCAAAGTTGCACAGGCAATTTCCTGTTCATGAAGCCAGACTTAAATACCTTAGATAGCTGGTAATTGGATGCAGAGATCAGCTGAGTGAACGCAAGACTACCATAGGAGGGGCAAGATCAGATGACACAGACCAACATGAATGCAATCGCGACATGGAAATGCAACATGGAAGTCCTATCAGACCCTGGGAAAAATACTCAGTCCACTACTCACCCACGCGCCTGGTGTCTGACTGCCTCAGAGATTGAAGACCCCTGAACAAAGGTGAGAGGTGGCCGATCCCAAGCCGCAACCTGACAGGTGTGTCCAGGTGCAATATTCCAACTGCACTGCTGCTAGTTCTGCCTTTGACCCAGCACCTCTCTCCATGTCTCCCAGCACAGCACCCATCACCCAGCAGCACAGATCACAGCAGCAGCCAGCAACACTCATCACCCCTCACCCACAGCAATCCGCATCCAGCACCCTTCACTCAGCACAGCACCCCACATATAGAACCATCTGCCCTATCCCTGCACAGCACCCCTCACCCAGCAGCACAGATCACAGCAATAACCATCACCAGCCCTCACTTGGCCAGCACACAGCAATACCCCTCATAGAAGTCAGCAAAGCACCCTTCACTGCATGCTGAGCTAATTTTAATTAAAACATTTTTATAAAACTTATTTTTTAAATCTGGCTGGCTGGCTGAATCCTGATAGTGCTTTGTGGGGGTGGCTGGCAGGCTGCAGGGAGTCAGCGCAGGCACAGCCTGCTGGATTCTGCAAAGGCCCATGGGAGGAGGAGCTGCTTTTTTTAGCCCTAATCTTCACCCTAACCCTTCCTTTGGTGCCTAACCCTAATCCTCCCTCCTGGTGCCTAACCCTAACCATTTGGGTAGGTGCCTGACCCTAACCATCCTTTCTAGTGCCTAGCCCTAACCCTCCGGTAAGTGCCTAACCCTAACCATCGGGGTAAGTGCCTAATCCTAAACCTAAAAAGTAACATTAAAATATATAACGCGTCGACCATTTTTCGTGTCGACCATTTTCGTGTCGACATTTTGACCATGTCGACTATGTGTGCACGTCGACCTTCTTACATGTTGACCTTTAGTGTGTCACCCTTTTGTCTCTGTTGACCTTTTGTCCCAGTCAACCTATTGACTGTCTAACATCTGGTGTCTATCTAGACATTGTCAACCTTTTTACTGACTATCTATAATCCGGAACCCAAAGTTTTAATGTTATTGCTGCTACTGATATAGTGTAATTTATTGTTGCACTTTTTTCAGTACATTTCCTGTACAAAGTGTTAGCGTAATCGCTGTTATTGTTATAGTGTTATTTATTGTTGCACTTCTTTCAGTACATTTTCTGTACAAAGTGTTAATGTTATCGCTGCTACTGGTATGTTATTTATTGTTGCACTTCTTTCAGTACACTTCCTGTACAAAGTGTTAATGTTATTGCTGCTACTGTTATAGTGTTATTTATTGTTGCAATTTTTTCTGTACATTTCATGTACAAAGTGTTAATGTTATCACTGTTACTGTTATAGTGTTATTTATTGTTGCACTTCTTTCCGACATTTCCTGTACAAAGTGTTAATGTTATTGCTGCTACTTATGCAGTATAGTGTTATTTATTGTTGCACTTCATTCCGACATTTCCTGTACAAAGTGTTAATGTTATTGCTGCTACTTATATAGTGTTATTTATTGTTGCACTTTCTGTACATTTCCTGTACAAAGTGTTAATGTTTTCGCTGCTACTGGTATAATGTTATTTATTGTTGCAATTTTTTCTGTACATTTCATGTACAAAGTGTTAATGTTATCACTGTTATAGTGTTATTTATTGTTGCACTTCTTTCCGACATTTCCTGTACAAAGTGTTAATGTTATTGCTGCTACTTATACAGTATAGTGTTATTTATTGTTGCACTTCATTCCGACATTTTCTGTACAAAGTGTTAATGTTATTGCTGCTACTGGTATAATGTTATTTATTGTTGCACTTCTTTCAGTACACTTCCTGTACAAAGTGTTAATGTTATTGCTGCTACTGTTATAGTGTTATTTATTGTTGCAATTTTTTCTGTACATTTCATGTACAAATTGTTAATGTTATCACTGTTACTGTTATAGTGTTATTTATTGTTGAACTTCTTTCTGACATCTCCTGTACAAAGTGTTAATGTTATCACTGTTACTGTTAGTGTTATTTATTGTTGCACTTCTTTCCGACATTTCCTGTACAAAGCGTTAATGTTATTGCTGCTACTTATATAGTGTTATTTATTGTTGCACTTCTTTCCGACATTTCCTGTACAAAGTGTTAATGTTATCACTGTTACTGGTATAATGTTATTTATTGTTGCACTTTCTGTGCATTTCCTGTACAAAGTGTTAATGTTATCACTGTTACTGTTAGTGTTATTTATTGTTGCACTTCTTTTCACTATAACAAGTGTAGGGTACAGTTATTACTACAATGAACAGTAACTATAAGCTGCTCAGTGCTTTTATGCTGAGGAGAAGGGTGTTGGACACAAAAAAAACTGTGGGCCTGTTTCAGACCCGCTCGCGAGCGGGTCGATGTTTGGCCACTGTGCATGCGCACGCCGGAGCCGGCTCCGACGTGCGTATGCGCGAGACCCGGCTAGCAACTGTCGCTACGTCGCTCCGAGTCTCGCACCAAGAGGGGGCAGCTGTCGATTTTGATTGACAGCTCGCACCATTTTGGAGGCGGGCAGGGGGGGTGGCTGGCCAAACGGAGGCGTTCCCGACGGAACGCCTGCTGTTTGGGGGCAGCCCCACTGACATCACGAGTGATGTCACTGGTGAGCTTCCGGCTCTATTAAGAGCCAGAAGCTCACTGGTGCTTGCGGGAATGAGACCCTACCGCAAGGGTCTCGTCGCAAGCCTCGATGGTCACGATGGTCGAGACCAAAAAAAAAAATGCCCTGATTCAGAGCGAGCGCTCTTTCAGAGCATCCGGCTCTGAATCAGGCCCAGTATCCTCTTCACAGATGCTACCAGCACCATATTGAAAAGCATTAGGGCTTATCAGGTGCACAATTGAAAAGTAGATACAAGATCATATGCAGAAAAATAATATCCTTTTAGTTTTTCAAGTGTAGTATCTAGGGGTGGCAACCATTCTGATCATTTTCAGAGATCACTGGTCTTCTGACCTAGAGAGATGTATCAAGCCTTGGAGAGAATTGAATTTGAGTAGTTGCCAAAAGCAACCAATCAGCTTCTAACTGTCATTTCAAACACTGTTCTAGATAAATGACAGAAGCTCAGGAGACAAGTTCAGAAAATCCAGGTTATATGTGCCCCTGAGTGTTTATCCAAAAATGGGCATACAGTACTCAGGAAGTCTGCAAAAGTAACAAAAGATGGGCCTGAGACCAGAACAGAATTGATACAAGTGATCACAAGGGTCTGGTGATGATAATTGTGCAATTCCATCGATTTGGCACTACTGGATCCCCATTATTATTAAATACATATACTGTTACTCTTGGTGTGCTCAAAGTGAAAGTGGAATATCAATATTGAAATGTAAGATATATTTATATATGCTAGATAAAGTGTGCCAGTGTTATTGTGATGTTAACTTAGACACCAAAAATAGAAGTCCAGTAAATACCACATTCAGTAACCATGACAACAATATAATTGGTCATTAAAGCAATTACTGGCTATATTAATTTAGCCTCATATGAGTCAAAGCAAAAATGTCTGTTGATGGCACAGCAGAAACCAGATCTTGTGCTGTGTCACAGTAATTTGTCCATAAGTGGAGGCAGCACTTGAACATCTCAGAACAAAAAGTGAAACGCCTTCTGAAATCAAATGACTGGGAGACACAAATAATACCAATTTTGAATCAATATAATGCTGTCTTTGTAGAATTTTCAATGTTACCATCAACCCAGCCCTACTATATAAATTAATAGTAGATTTTTTTTTTCTCCCTTTTTTGGTACAAAACTATTTTGCACAATTGACTCTTCGTAAGCATGTCTACAAATGGAACCGAATCATGACTCCTAATAAATACAAAATGACCACAATTGATATTACAAAACCATTGTACTAGTGTAACAGGCTGCTGTTTGGTGTAGGCACTCTTTGGATAAATCTCTTCAGTTACACAATAAAATATGTGTTTTAGCAGCATAGTATTAACCAGCTACAAAGCACAAGTATGAGTCAAGATAAGTGTCCTCTGTATATGGGTACATATACTGTATATGGTTACATATACTGAACTTTTTAATGATTCAGAAAATATAATTCTGGAAAAAGGTGGATACGGCTACTGAATTCACATCAGAGGGCGGTATTTTAACTAAGTGTGGGTTTATAGAAGTGGCATAGCAACCAATCAGATTCTACTTGTCATTTATCTAGCACCTTCCAGAAGATAATAGCTAGAATTTGTTTGGTTGTTATGGGCAACAACTCCACTTCTAAAAACCTGCACTTTAGTAAATATACCTCTAGGAGTTGGGATTCACTCATTCCCCTAATGATTGGTACACGCTTTGATGATGGCTCAGTCAGTGGACCAATCCGCCGTCAGATCGGCCAATTGGTAAGCTATACACACTTATCAATCAGCCGCTCGATAAGTCTGGACTGACAACACAACTGGGCAGGTGTTTTGTGTCAGCAGTCCTTGCATCAAGTATACAGGCGGTCGGTGGGCCGCCCATGCACACATGCAGATGCACAGAAATAGCTTTCATATGTATAACCATCAGCTGTGCTGCAGGGTTCCAATTGAAAGGTGTCGGCACATGTTTTTTAGGGTTAGGGTTAGGCACTAGGAAGGACGGTTAAGGTTAGTTACTTACCCTGATGATTAGGTTTAGGCACTAGGAGGGATGGTTAGGGTTAGGCACCAAGAGGAGGGTGAGGTATGCATATTTATTTCTGTTCATTCTGCTGCTACTTGGTAAGCTACTTAAAATAATCAAACCAAGTTGCAGAGATGCCCAGAGAATATCCTTTTAAGGTATCCAAACCTCCTAAACTGGCTGCTCAACAGGATGGTGAAGTACCTCTATTCCAATACTTTACTGGACTGGTGATCTCCTCACCCAATCATGGAATGGTAATATAGAAAAACAATTAATTTCTGTCATTTTCCTATTACAGTTTATAAAACAAACATCTGATTGGTTGCACTTTTGTAAATGTTTACATCTGTTTAAAAATGTTGTTTTTTAAGGTGCTGATTTAAGCACATAATGATGTTTTGGTGGGGCAGCTAGGCCCAAATATAGGAAGTATTGGGTATTTTTACAAAGATTAGCCACAAAATAATAACAGAGCTTCTGAGATTCCTTTTACTTTCAACCTTTTAGTAGTTTATATCAACACAATAAATACATAACTGGGAATTGTGGTTTATTCATGAGTGAGCTGTGTGTGCTCAGGAGATGCTGAAACAACTGTGTTTGTCTTGAGATTTTGCAACCTACATAGAATTTTGCTGGAAAGACAAATGTTTCTCTCCTTAATTTCACTAAGAGGAATAACAATGTGTATGTAAATGTACTGCCCTAATTAGCCCTAATTAAATGAAAGTGACTTTTCTTATCTGCAAGGGCTTTTTTTCCACTGTTAGTATTATTCGCATGATTTGCCTTTATATCTCAATTCTAACTCACCACATAATTTAGCAAATTAAGCAACTCTAGAAAGTAACTAGATGAAATGTCACATTAAAATGTGCCTTCATATGTGAACATCCATCTGCTTCTTGTCTTCAATATCTGCAACCACATAAATTGCTTTATTGGGTTTCAACACCACAAAAAAAATGTAATAAGCAATCCCTTTGGGGCATATAATTACAATGTTATTAATACAAATAGGGCTTTCTCTTCAAGATTAACCAAGTCCCATATCAGATATGGCCGGCAAAGGGCCTCAGTAATATATTGGTTTCGCTCATGAATGCACCAACTTGTAAATAGACATACCAAAAAAGCTTACAATTGGCAAGACAGTTTATTTTAAATAATAACCAATGGGTGGACAAGGTGTTTTAAGGAGGTGTTCCCTATTTTTAATGGGAAATTTAAAGGCTTTTTCTCTGATTTTACATTTCTAAGACTCAGGAGTTGTCAGCAATCAGGAGTTGTCCTATACTTTCAGAAGAACATTTTTTGTACCTTTTAAGTGCACTTTAATGGGAAGTGCTTGTCTAGGTGATCATAATACAAAAATGAAAGTATGCAAAAATAACTAATTATACAGACAGTCCTGATACCCTCTCATTTGCATAAGTAATTGAACACATACAGTAAATGAGGCTAAACCAAGCAGTATTTTAAGAAAATCATTAAAAAGTTAAATTTAGAAAAGTTGAAAATATTGTACTGCAGGGAGTGATTCTAAAATGGTAGTAGGGACACAGGGGGCTGAGCTGGAGAGAAGCAGCTGTTTGAATTGGAGAGATGCAGTAGTTTATACTGGAGATACTTGGGGGTTTTAACTGGAGAGACACATGGTTTGAACTGGAGAGGGCTGGCCTAGAGAGACAGAAGGGGAGCTGGAGAGATGCAGAGGGCTGAGCTGGGGAGATGCAGGATGATTGTGCTGGAGAGCTGCAGAAGGACAGAGCAGGATAAAAGCATGGGGGATGGCACTGGAGATATGCAGGGGGCTGAGCTGGAGATATGCAGGGGGCTAAGCTGGAGATATGCAGGGGGTTGAGCTGGAGAGATGCAGGGGACTGAGCTAATGAGACCCAGGAGAATGGTGCTGGAGAGATGCAGGGGGATGGTACTAAAAGACATGCAAAGGGGTGCCATTATAGAGACAGGTGGAATGGTGCTGTAAAGACTGTAAACACTGTCTGCCCAGGGAGGCTGAAATTCTTCAAAAGTGTCCCATTGCAGAGAAACTGCCATATAGGTAAGAAAATGCTCTCATGTACAGGGTATACAAAGGGGTTGCAAAATATAAAAAACAAAAACATGGGGCGCTCACCCTATTATAAAACTCAGAGGGGTGGCAGGAACACAACTAAGAGTGACACTGTCGGCCAACCTTTTCATTTTTTTTCTAAGTTTGTCCGAGAACTCTACTTGTTGGAGCCTCCTTTATGTTGAATGCATCTTATTGTTTTATTATATTGTTACTTGCATACATAGCTATGCACTTTCCCATATAAGGAGCATCATTTTCGTGGAAGTGGCATACTACTGAAAACATTGTCCTGATATGTTCTTTTTTTCTCTTAAGGGGAGTGGGCACCAAACAAAATTAGCAATAGGTAGTTTATCTGGATTCTACTGCAACACACAAAAACAGCCACTTTATGTCTGACTCAGAATTAGTCCCTTTATGTGCAACCCTGAATTAGGCCCTCTGATTACATAACCACAATGCTAAGGTGCTGTCTGCTGTGTCCTGGGCGGGTGCTGATCCATTCTGTGCTGGTGCTGTGCTGTCTGCTGTGTCCATCTGGGCTGTTGCTGATCCATCTGGGCTGGTGCTGTACTGTCTGCTGCATCTATCTGGGCTGGTGCTGTACTGTCTGGTGCTGTGCTGTCTGCTGTGTCCTGGGCTGGTGCTGATCCATCTGGGCTAGCGCTGTGCATTCTGTTGCATCCATCTTGGCTGGTGCTGATCCATGTGGGCTGGTGCTGTGCTGTCTGCTGCGTCCATCTGGGTCCAAGTTCTGGACCCCCAAAAAAATATATATATATATTGTCAATTTATTTTCTGTGTGCGTGTGCATGTTAGGCTAAGCCGCACAAGATACAGCAAGTTGCAACCTAGTGCTGCCCGACTCCAGTCATCATGAATCGGAGTTCCGGGCTAAAGTTCTGGATGCGAAAAAAAAAAAAATAAAGTGTCTTTTTTTGTCTAATATTTGTCTGTGTGTGTATGTGCGTGTTAGGCTTCGCCGCACAAGATACAGCAAGTCAGCAACGCAACCTAGTGCTTCCCGACTCCAGTCGTCATCAATCTGTGTGCTGGGCCCAAGTTCGGGACCTGAAAAAAATAAAAAAATAAAGTGTCTTTTTTTGTCTAATATTTGTCTGTGTGTGTGCGAGTTAGGCTTAGCCGCGCAAGATATAGCAACACAACCTAGTGCTGCCCGACTCCAGTCGTCATCAATCTGTGCTCTGGGCCCAAGTTCTGGACCCGAAAAAAAATAAATAAATAAAGTGTCTTTTTTTGTCTAATATTTGTATGTATCTGTGTGTGTGTTAGGCTTAGCCGCACAAGATACAGCAAGTCAGCAACGCAACCTAATGCTGCCTGAGTCCAGTCGTCATCAATCTGTGCTCTGGGCCCAAGTTCTGGACCTGAAAAAAATAGCTAAAAATAAAGTGTCTTTTTTTGTCTAATATTTGTCTGTCTCTGTGTGCGTGTTAGGCTTAACCGCACAAGATTTAGCAAGTCAGCAATGCAACCTAGTGCTGCTTGACTCCAGTTGTCATCAATCGGTGCTCCGGGTCCAAGTTGTGGACCTGAAAAAAATATATATTTCTGGTCAAATTTTTTTCTGTGTGTGCACAGCTGCACGTGTGTGAATTTTGTAACCGCACCTTGGCTACACTATTGGTGCTTGTGACACTGCTTCAAGACCGCAGAAAATATGAAGGGCTGTCACATGACAGGAGAGCAAGGCCAAGAACCAAATGTTGTAGCTGCCGACAGCCTATGAAGGCCCATGCCCCAGGGCTTAAGTCACGCCATCGATATGGTAAAGCTACTTTTACTGAAGTTAAGAAAAAAAAATTGAAAGGAAATTTGACTTTAGATAAACAAAACATTGTCAATATACCATTCACTACACGAAGTGGCAAGGAAAGGATAAGGCCTTGGCCTTTCTTTATGAAGACTGCTGGTTCTGATTCAGATAGCCTTTCTGCTTATAGTAGTAGTAGTGGTAGTACCATTAAAAAATTGAAAGTTGTTAAGATGAGTAAGACAGCTCCGGAAAAACCAACTGTGTGCCTTGAGAAATCGAAATCACAAATCCCTGAGGAGAGTGCAAGTGTGCCCGTGGTTGCCACGTGTGAGCCAGACCTAAATATTAGTGTATTGGAGGATCCTCCAAGTTCCAACATTTGTGTGCCCTATGTAAATGTGGGGAAGGGCAGTCAACATCTTGCAGACATAGTCAGTGAGGATGCTTCTGTGTAATTGCGCATGGAGGAGGAGGATATTTTGGTAGTTGAAGGCGCTAAGGATGATGAGGATGTTGATGATGAAGATTTTGGCGATGAGGATGTTGATGCCGAGGATGTCCTTTGTGTAAGTAAGGCAACAGCTGTTGCCCATGGATTGAAAAAGCCAAAGCCCATTGTTTTCATGCCGGGACAAAAGACAAAAAAATCCACTTCTCATGTATGGAATTATTTCCACCCCAATCCAGACAACAGTTGTCAAGCCATATGTAACCGTTGCCAAGAAAGAGTGAGTAGAGGGAAGGACCTAAACCACCTAGAAGCCTCCTCCTTGTTACATCACTTGAGCGCATTCATCAAATATCAAAGTGTTTGTCAACAAGTTCTAAAACTCAAAACATAACAAGTCCAGTGTCACCTACCTACTCCCTCTCTGTGGGATCCATGCGCCTTCAATCTCCAACACCAAAACCTGCGTCATCAACATCCTCATTCGTCATTGGGAGTAGTCCTGCTGCATCCAATGTTGGTATTCGAAGCATGATTGACTCCTCTCCTATCTGTGATTCCTCAGAAGGACCCTTGAAGACTACGCCTGTTGCTGCTGCTGTTGCTGTGAGTGGATCTTCAACCCAGAAGGGGGCCAGGAAGAAGGTTACTTGTAGCATATTTTCCAAAAAACAATTAACTGTCAAACAATCGTTTGCAAGGGCAAACAAGTATGACAGCAATCACCCACTTGCACAGCGGATTACTGACGCCATAACAGCTATGCTGGTATTAGATGTGCATCCAGTATCCGCCATTACTGCAGTGGGTTTTCAACAGTTAATTGAGGTCCTGTTTCCTCGCTACTAGATCCCTTCTAGACTCCAATTCGCTAGAACAGCAATTCCATGTCTGTACAAGACATTAAAAAAACCTTATTAATGTCCTCAGAAATGCCGTTGTACCCACTGTCCACTTGACCACTGGACAAGTGGGACAGGGCAAATTAAGGATTACATGACTGTGACAGCCCATTGGGTAGGTGTATTGCCTACAACAGCAACAGCAGCAGCAACATCTACCAAAAGACAGCTGATACAGAGACAGACTACTCTTTGTATAACTGGTTTCACTAAGAGGCATTCCACTGAGAACCTCTTAGAAAAACTCAGGGAATCATAGCTAAATGGCTTACCCCACTTGGACTCTCCTCGGGATTTGTGATTTTGGACAATGCCACCAATATTGTGAGAGCCTTACATGTGGGCGAATTCCAACATGTCCCATGTTTTGCTCACACAATTTGGTAGTGCAATATTTAAAAAAAAATGATAGAGTCGTGCAGGAGATGCTCTCGGTGGCCCGCAAATATCCGGACATTTTAGACATTTGGTGATGGCTTGTTGAAGATTGCATGACCAGCAGGTACTCTTAAATTTGCCCTGTCATCAGCTGAAGCAAGAGGTAGTAACTCGGTGGAATTCTACCCTCTATATGCTTCAGCGGATGGAGAAACAGCAAAAGGCCATCCAGGACTATACAATGGCCTATGACATAGGCCATGGAGGGGGAATGCACCTTACTCAAGCGCAGTGGAGAATAATTTCTTTGTTGTGCAAGGTTCTCAAACCCTTTGAACTTGCCACACGTGAAGTTAGTTCAGACACTGCCAGCTTGACTCAGGTCATTCCCCTCTTCAGACTTTTGCAAAAACAGTTGGAGAAACTGAAGGAGGAAGTCAAAGGTAGGGATTGCACAAAGTATGTCAGACTGGTGGATCAAGCCCTTGATTCACTTCACCAGGATCCAAGAGTCGTCAATCTATTGAAATCTGAAAAATATATTTTGGTGACCATTCTGGATCCTAGGTTTAAGTCCTACCTTGTGAGTTTTTTTCCAGCAGACCGAAATCTAAAACTGTGCAAAGAGCTGTTGGTAAAAAAATTGTCAGCTGCAGCTGCACGTGAAACGCCATCATCTCCTCCTTCAGTCTCTGAAGCTGCCAGGAAAAAACTACATTTTCCTTACAGAATGCCTGCTGGTCATGCAGATCGTTCACCAAAAAATGGCATCTGGTCAGACCTGAGAGAACTGCTTACTAGTGACATGTCTTCTACCATGACTATGTGTGATACGGTCTCCATTCACAGAATGGTGGAGGACTAGTTCAGAGATAACATCCTAATAGGCATATCAGACAGTCCCTTTAAGTACTGGTAGGAAAAAGAGGCAATTTGGAGTCCCATACACAAACTGGCTTTGCATTATTTAAGTTGCCCACCCTCCAGTGTGTACTCTGAAAGAGTTTTCAGTGCAGCTGGCAACCTTGTCAGTGATCGGCGTAGGAGGTTACTTCCTCAAAATGTGGAAAAGATAATGTTCATTAAAATGAATTACAAATTCCATGAGGAAGACCTCTACCAACAATTACATAAAAAAAATACAGAGGCGCCTATGGTGGATTCCAGCGGGGATGAATTAATATTGTGTGAAGAAGAGGATGTACACACTGATGGGGATGACGAGGACGAGGACAACTTGTAATATAAAGCCAGTTTGTGTATGGGATCATTTTAATTTCCATGTCCAATACACATTGGCAGCTTGTTTTATGGGGGTCCAAACAAACCTATAATTTCAGCCACAATTGGCAGTCCTTGTCGCTGAAATGATTGGTTTGTTAAACTGTGAATCTCCTGTTTTGCATACAACATAAGGGTGGGTGAGAGGGCCCAAGGACTATTCCATCTTGCACCTTTCCATTATGTGTTGGTTGGGGCATTGCTGCCTGACATTTTAAATTAATGTTATGGTTGGATTAGGAACCAATGATTTGTTTTTAAATTAATGTATTATCAATTTTACAGCCACGGACTGCACCAATGAATTTCTTTTTATTATTCAGCCAGGGGCTGCACCCAATGAATTGTTTTTTAATTAATTTATTATCAATGTTACAGCCAAGGGCTGCACCAATTAATTTATTTTTATTATTACACGAAAACAAAACACGAAAACAAAACATGGAGGTGAGGTTTTGGCAAAACCAATCCAGATCCAAAATCAAGGGAGATCCAGATCCAAAACCAAAACACGAAGGTCAGCACATATCTCTAATGTAAACCCTGCTTATGAATAGCATATTTTCTTTCGGGTAGACTTATGGAGGAGATAGGCCAACTTATCATGTCATAAAGACAACAAAAAAGTAAGCAAATTGAAAACAAATAATAATTCCCTACTGTATTGGCAAAATTCACTCCACTAGTTTTAATTGTTCCTTTAAATTTTACACTTCACCTTCGGATATATAGAAATACTTTTTTTTTTTACTTCCAAACATAATAGATGGCAATGGTTTTATGCAAATCATTAACTTTTACCGAATATAAAAATAAGTGTCGGAGAATTGCTGTGAATTTAAATAATGGTGAGTAACTCTCCATTCTAGTAAGCATTCTTCAGTATTTAAGTGCACTAATGAGAAGATTATTCTTGTAAGCAATCCAGTTAAGACCGGCATAACCACCGGAGGAAATAAAATGCAAGACTGGAGCACATATTTCCTGAAACTTGACGTACAGCAAGCTCAGGCCTAGCTCCCATGGCAATGTAATTCTTCTGATGATGAATATGAAAATGAGAGAAAACGTGCAGAAGGAAAAGGCATTTCTGAATGTATCTTTTGTGCAGCCTGTCAGTGAAGGACAAATGGAATATATGGGATTTGACATTTTTCTCACGGGTCTCTAATTTAAAATTATAACATGTATTGCTGCTTTACAATAGATAATGGACTTCCCATGGGCTCTCTCAGAATGATAACCGTATATCACAAATGCACTTGTGCAGCAGTTTCAGACGTAGAATAATAATAGGGAACTTTTTTGAAGAAAATAAATAATTTTAGTTGATCCAAATTAATTATAGGTACTGTATACTATTAAATCATGCATGCCTGCTTGCGAAAAAGCTTTTTATGGAAATTGGAAAAGCAGCACCTATACGCACGGCACCAAGGGTATGTCTGAGAGGGGTTTCATAAAAATAAATTGGACCTAAAGCAGTTACGTTGCTCAGTATATATTAATAATATATATAAAGACATCTCTGATGTTTCTTTACTTTACAAGTTACATAACAGCTTGATAAATGGGATAAGGTGCGAATGTGACATTGGGCTTTGCTTTGAACCAAGAATTTAAATTTCGCAAACCAAGCAGTTGTCACAGTAAAATAAATCTATAATGATGACAGCAAGAGCCTGCACATGTGGCCAATATGTCTAGATGATGAACCACAAAAGTAAAATATTTTACCATACCATTACTGTGCATTAATAATATGCAGCACTGTACTTTATTGTAGCATCTTATATGACCCCCTCAATCTGTCTCACTTTCACCAGGTTTATAGAATTTATCACAAATTTCACTAAGTAGCAGACATCCCCTGTAATGCAGCACAAATACATTTTAATGCAATACTAGTAATGCAGTACACATGCCCTCTAATGCAGCACATGTACACTGTAATGCAATACAGACACTCTGTAATGGAGTAGACAACTTAAATAATTCAGCACACATCATTGGGCTAGGGATGGCCAACCATTGATGGTTTGCCACTGATGCTAGATGGCAGTCCTATTGATGGCATAGATTTAATTGTTCTCTGCCATCTATTGAACCCTGCCAGCTATGGAGCTTAGTCATGCCCCCATACCTGATTAGGCTGTAATCTGCCATGCTCTAGCAATGATGGCCATCAATGATGCAAACCAACAATGACTCTCCATCAATGATTTTATACCATCAATGTTAAGCACCAATGGCACAATCGATTGGTAACCATACTGATAGCCATCTCTACATGGGCACAAATCACCTGTGATTCAGAACACATCTCTGGACACACAGTTCCTGATTTAGCATTCAGTGTGCTAGAGAGGGGCAGCCAGTTTATTGTAGAAGTGCCTCGATGATGGGCAGAGAGTGATGACTTCACTACGCGAACTGACAGATGATCGGAACTTGGGTCCCAGCCAATGAGCGGCTGTACATGTAAAGCAGCCGCTGATTGGCCAGTGGGCCGTGTGAAAAAACAGATGATTCCGATCATCTGTAAGTTCCCGTAGTGTAAGTATATGCAACAGCATATACTTACACTTGTTTGGATAAGTAATTTTTTGTTTTGCAAAGACCCTGGATGCTATGGAGACCAGCGCCAGGATGGAGGTGAGTATACAATCGTTTTTGCAGCCCATTCCACATGGATTCTACATTGGAGAAGAGGATAGAAACATCTGGTCAAAGGTAAGTATGTGTGATAGATGGATGTGTGTAATAAATCTTTACTATTCATGGTGTGTGTGTGTTATGTCTTGTTTAAACTATTTATTGTACAGTGGGTGATATGAGTGCCACCCGCCTGCTGGCACTTGTAGTTCCAGAAGTGCCAAAGGGCAGGCATGCTGGCACCTGTAGTCCCACCGTAAAATACAATAGTTTACATCTAATCTTCACTTTATTACCCCCATACCCACAGGCCAGGGGTGCAGGGAAGAGCCCCGGGCTTCAGACCAAGCCTGGGGTTCGGGGGATGGAAGACCCCTTTTTTGAGGGGACCCCACTTCCCCTGAGATCCCCGGTTTGGCCTGAGCGGCTTGGGCTGATAATGCTTTGGCCATGGAGCCCTGGTAATAGATTCTCCGGGCTGTGGCATTACAGCCCAGCTGTTTTGGGTCCGGTGCTGGTTTTAATTATAGGGGGACCCCTACGCAATTTTTTCCCCCTATAATTAAAACCAGGACTGGCCCTGCAGCCTGATGTTGGTTTCTAAATTACATTGGAACCCTACTCATTTTGTTCCCCGTAATTTTAGGAACCAGGACTGGCGGGCAAGTACGGGGCAGGTTAAGCTTTAGGGGGGGACCCTATGTAATTTTTTTTTATAAATATACCCTATTTAAACTATTTACAGGCAAAAACATACACAAATCATGATGATTTGTGTATGTTTCAGCCAAACTCGCAGCTCAGGAGGTGAGTGTTTAAAACTTCATTTTGGCAGAGAGTTTGCTATCATCTCACCGAGATTGTCATCTCGATTCTTTGTAAATTTGCGAGCTGTATCTCTGAAGTGAAAAGTACTTCCGAGTTTGTCCGATGGTGTTAAGATTCGAGTTTGCTATCTCACCCAAGTTTTCCGAGT
The DNA here is from genome assembly GCA_031769625.1 of Taudactylus pleione. Taxonomy (NCBI): domain Eukaryota; kingdom Metazoa; phylum Chordata; class Amphibia; order Anura; family Myobatrachidae; genus Taudactylus; species Taudactylus pleione. The sequence goes on from JAUIMM010000052.1 coordinate 28,649,408, forward strand.
GAGAAGAGAGAAATCTCTTTCTAACTCACTCGACTTTGCCTTTAGTAAATTTGCGAGTTGAAAATCATTCCTAAACTCTCCTGAGATTGGCATCTCGACCAATCTTGATTCTTAGTAAATTTACCCCCTAGACTCAGGGAGTCAGGGAGATCACCACTCTTTCAGGGTAGTATGCTTTAAGTTCATTATTACTGCATGGTTTATTTTTGTTTGTTTGAGAATATATGATTAGAAGGTAAATCTAACACATATTGCCTTTCTTTTCACCTTAACATACAAATCTGAAATATTGCGGGCAATTAGTGATTTTGTTTTGTGACATCATGCTCCTTTTTTGGCTAGACTGTGCCAGTTGTTACCAGTTACCACATGGCTTATTGATGTGACCAGCTGTTTAGATATAATTCAGCCATATCTTGTGAGACATTTGGTTGGCAGACTTCCAAAGGGCTAACTTTTTCACACACCACTTGCACCAGATTTTTGTAGTTACTTGCAATTCCATCTGGAAACACTCAAAAAGTTACAGGACCAGTTTTTTGTTTTGTTTTTTTACAAGAGTGTGCAAAAAGATACATGTGCATAACTGTGAGCATGTATTTGTAAAATATGCATGTCTGCTCAGGTAGATGAATTATTCAGAGAATAGGATGAAGCCTGTGTTATAGTGAAAGTACAGCTGTTTCTCAACTGCATACTTTGTTCAGATGGAAGACAAAGATGTAAATATGGAGAAACCTTTGTCTGATGAACATCTGCAAATCAGACCAAACTTGATATTTACCTGTACACATTTAAAAATGTGACAGCCTGTGGTCCCCAGCCCGGCTTGTCTCAGACTAATGACCCTGACAATGTACTTTTTTCCAAATCTAATAGTAGTGTATGGTGCAGATTCTATTGATTGAAGAGTTGTGACCAATTCTTTGATTTAGGTTTATTGAAATGTATCACAAGCAGCATGGATAGGCAATCATCAGTTCAGATAAGGCACGTAGGGGTTGGGTATGCATATACTTTAGTAATGCATTTCATGGGCAAACTGCCTGCTTCCTCAGACTTTGTAATTGCCAATATCTAGATAAAAATATTATATACTAGCTGTTGCCCGTGGCTTTGCCTACGATGAAATCACTTCTGCCAAAAAAAAATTATTTGAGGTGTTATAGTTGTATTGCTTTGCATAGTTGTATTGCTTCTCGTGGGAGTGGCCCATGTTACCAGCAGCGCTATACAGACTGGTGGCAGCAGCGCCTTCACACCAATGTCACTGTGTGCCCTGTGCACATACTGCTACGTAGCCTATCCTATTCAAGTGAATGCAGGCCCAAAGCACCTCTCCCCTCACCCCTTACCGGCCACGTACATGGTGCCACACCGATCTCTTGCATTGATGATATAAACAAATGTTGTTTTTGTTATTGCTCAGCTTTAACTTTATGGATCAGGATGAAACAAAGTGCTGGTTATTTCTAAGAATTTCCACTACAAAATTATGAAGTATTCATGAAAATGAGTTAATTAGTTTTTGAACCAACCTGGAACTAACAAGCAGACACAAAAGTCTTATAATATTAATATTGATAAGAGAACACTACCCACAAAGTGTACAGCAATAATTTACAACAAATAAAACATAACAATATAAATCATAACAAATTTTAAAAAATCAGCATATTAAATTGATACTAAAATCAATTCCATAAAATAAATTATATATAAACTGCCAAGATACTAGGTTGTGGGCGAGATGCAAGAAGGTAAGAAATGCAGCCAAACCCCGAAAATGCGGATTTGACCGCATATCTCATGCGATGCACTCCGAGGCTTGGTTGTGGTGAGTAATGCCATCTTCCTGATGGCGTTACCCATAGAAGCCCATGGGCTTCTCTCTGCAGAGTGCTGATAGAGGGATCCAATCAGATGCCTCCCAGCACCCCCCGTGGCGCGTGCGTCTTTCTGCGCATGCACAGAAGGATGTCGAAGGGGCTTCTGGGTCATAGACCCAGAAGTCCCTCCTTCTCAAAGGGCCGCTCTTACCGACAGAGCGATGCTTTGCGGTGATAATCATGCATACCAGCGTTACCAATGCCAGTATGCATGCGAAGACCGGCGGAATGCATGGCATTCTGAGTGCGATGCGTCATGCATTCCATCCTGTGTCTTAAACAAAATATAACTTGCTGATAATAGCTACAATGACATTGAAATAAATATAGAAAAGTTGCAATTGTATAAATAATTTAAATTATATACTGTATATAATATATAGAAAAAACATCAGTAAAAAGTTTTAAAATAGACTGAATGTATGACATATAATATGTGAATAAAAATTAATTTCAATATATACAAATATCTGGGGCCAAATGTAATAGGGTGAGAGATTAGAAAATGTGAGATTTTAGCAGTAAAATCTCACACTTTTTAAACTCGGCCAATGTAATAGAGTCCGAGAACATGGAAACTCACACGTTTTTAGACTCAAAAAACTTTCACGATTTAAACTCTCATCCAGTTCTTTTCCCATTTTGTAAATGAAACTCTGAAAAAGACAAAAAAAAAGTAAAAAAAAAGGTTCTCCACCACTCATTGTCTGGACCTTTGTGTTCTAATTTGAACATTTTTGCTGCCACTCTCCACCCTCACCTGTACCTGGGCCGCACTTTTGCAGTTCTGGACGTGTCCTCACCATTGTGCTTCAGCCTGTCTATTCCATCTCTGCTGGATGCCAGAGGATTTTCCACACAGTCACCACCACTCAGATTTGCCTTGGATGTTCCCTCTTCATTGTGCTTCAGCCTATAATTCCATTTCTGCTGGAGGCCAGAGGATTTCCCATATCATCAAGAACTGGTAAAGTGGTGCCGTTACATGCCTACAATATTGAAGCTGAATTCATCTATTCCTTGATGGGATCATTTTAAACTGTATTGTGCAAAAACCCATTGCCCTTGTTTTGGGGTTATCAATCATTGACTTTGAGGGTGTTCAGAGAGAGACACCCAGTACTCATTCATTAATAATCAGTCCATGGTGGATTTTCTGTATTTTATTCATTTATTCATGTTATGTCTTGAATGTGTGTATGTTATCAGATACTTATTGTATGTGTCTTTTTGAGAATATATAAGACACTTTTTTTAGTGCTAATTAGCTTAACAAATTAATACTTTTTTAAATTTGAAACCATCCATCTAGAATTCTCATATCATATTCATGTATATATGCTTTTATTCCTAGCGCTGGTTACTCTCATCTTTTCTTTGAAAATGAAACTCGACCAATGTAATAGTGTGAGAGATTACTGCTAAACTCTCACATTTTGTAAACTCTCACCCTCTTACATTTGGCGCCTGATGGTTTTATATTTGTAGTGCCATAGTTGAATATAATATAGTAGTATATAATAGACTCGATTATAGATAGTTAATTAAGTAACCAAATAAATATCAAAATATCTTACAATTAATAAAGAGGTTTCATAAATTATCAATATAACAGGTTGTAATATGTACCATCTTTGTTGCAAATGTTTAGATAAATGTTTAGATACCCCATGTAACATAATTATTATTATCTTTTATTTATATGGTGCCAAAAGTGTTCCGCAGGACCTTACAAAGTACATAAACAAAAAAGTAACCAGCAACTTACAATACAATACAATGCAGGACTCGGACATGTATAATAAACATTGTTATATTAGCGACCTTTACACCCACATAAGCAGCCAAGTGTTAGTTGCCCTAGTGGGGAGTAAGAGATAACTTAAATTACAGTAGGGAGAAGCACAAGAGGGTAGAGGGCCCTGCTCGATAGAGCTTATATTCTTTAAGGGAGGGGCAGACAAACAGGAGTGACACAGATGGGTAGGAAGGAAGATGTAGCAGCAAGTTAGGATGAGAGCTGGAAGGCTTTAATAAAGTAGTGGGTCTTAAGAGCTCATTTGAATGATTGTAGAGAGGTGCAGAGTCGATGGGGAGAGGGAGGGAGTTCCAAAGGTGGGGAACAGCATGGCCAAAATCTTGGAGGCGGGAGTGCGAGGAAGTAATCATTTGGCATGAAAGGCGGCGTGTATTATGTGAATGAAGAGGGTGGACAGAAGAGTGAAGGGAGATGAGATCAGAGATGTAAATGGGAGAGGAATGGGTAAGGGCTTTGTAAGTGAGTGGGAGAACCTTGAATTGGATTCTGAAAGGGAAGGGGAGCCAGTGGAGGGCTTGTAAGTGAGGGGAGGCAGATAGAGCATTTGAAGAGGAAGATGAGCCAAGCAGCAGCATTGAGCACAGACTGGAGAGGAGAGAGATGGGATTTGGGGAGGCCAGATAGGAGGTAGTTACAGAAGTCCAATCTGGAGATGACTGCATGAAGGTTTTGGTAGCATCCTGGGTGAGAAAGGGTCTGATCTTGGAAATATTCTTGAGATGGAAATGACAGGATCTGAATATGTGGTCTGAAGTAGAGGGAAGAGTCCATGATGACTCCAAGACAATGCACTTTGGGACTAGATGAGATAGTTATGCCATCTATTGATAAAGAAATAGTGGGAAATGATGTTATGTGGGAGGGTGGGAAGACGATCAGCTCAGTCTTAGACATATTAAGTTTAAGAAATTACTGAGACATCCAGGAAGAGTTAGCAGAGACAGTTGGAAATGCAAGTCAGTAGAGAGGGGGAAAGATCAGTGGGGGGAAGGTAGGCCTAAGTATCATCAGCATAGAGATGATAATGGAGGTCAAAAGAGCGGATGAGTATACCTATAGAGGACGTATAGAGAGAATAGGAGAGGTCCAATAACAGAACCTTGGGGAACACCTACTGTAAGAGGCTGCGGGGGGGAGGAGTCATGAGAGGAAACAGCGTAGGAAAGGTCAAAGAGGTAGGAGGACAGCCAGGAGAGAGCAGTGTCACGTAGACCAAAGGAGTGAAGGATATGCAGCAGTAGAAGGTGGTCCACAGTGTCAAAAGAGAGGTCAAGAAGAATGTGCAGGGAGTAGTGGCCTTTGGATTTGGCAGCAAGGAGGTTGTTGCTGCCTTTTGAGAGGGCAGTTTCAGTGGAGTGAAGTGACCGGAAACCATACTGAAAAGGGTCAAGGAGGGAGTGGGAGGAAAGAAATGTGGTGAGGTGGTTGTAAACAATACGCTCAAGGAGTTTGGAGGCAAAAGGGAGGAGAAAGATTGGTCAGCAGTTAGAGAGAATATTAGGATCAAGGGTAGGTTTTTTAAGTATGGGGGAGACAAGTGCATGCTTGAATGCAGAAGGGACAGTGCCAGAGGAGAGGGAGAGATTAAGGAGGTGGGCAAGATTGGAGCAGGCAGAAGGAGAGAGCTAGCTAGGGAGAGGTGGAAGGGGGGGGGACTGGATAAGGACCTTAACTTCCTCTCCAGTTACAGGGGAGAAGGATGTCAGAGTCTGTAAAATTGATGGAGAGGGGTGATCCGGGAAAGGAGGAGGTGGAGAGCTGGGGGACTGGTTGGATATGATGTCCTGATGTATGGAATCAATTTTAGATGTAAAATAGGTAGCAAAGTCAATGGCAGAGACCAAGGAGGGGAGACGAGGAGGGGGTGGGCAGAGGAGGGAGTTGAAGGTGGAAAAGGGATGCTGGGGATTTGAGGACTGGGAGGAGATGAGATTCTTGAAATATAACTGTTTAGAGAGGGAAAGCGCAGCACTGTAGGATGACAGCAGGAATTTGAAATGGAGAAAATCTGCCTGAGAGCGTGATCTTCTCCACTGTTGCTCGGCGGTTCGTGAACATTTTTGCAGGTATCTGGTGCATTTAGAATGCTAGGTTTGAGGTGTGGATTTGAGAGGGTGAGTAGTGAACCCGGAGCAACAGAGTCAAGAACAGAAGTAAGGGAGGCATTGTATAGGGAAGTAGCTTGTACAGGGCAGGATAAAGAGAGGATAGGGGAGAGAAACTAGTCAAGTAGGGAAGAAAAGAAAGCAGTGTCGATAGCTTCAATGTTACGCTTAGTGATGGTGACTTTTGGAGGTAGAGGAGGGAGAAGGAGAGAGGGATAAGTTAAATGAGAGAAGGTGATGATCAGAGAGGGGGAATGGAGAATTGGAGTAGCCAGAAATATCACAATGGTGAATGAATACCAGATCAAGCAAATGCCCACTCGCATGGGACAGACCAAATGAGGAAGTGAGGGTGAGTAGTTTGGAGGCAGAGGATTCTGTGGGGATATAAATTGGAATATTGAAGTCACCTAGGATAATAGAGGGAAGGTCTGAGGAGAGAAAGTGAGTGAGCAAGGAGGAAAAGTTGTCAAGGAACTTGGAGGGAGGGCCAGGGGGACAGTAGATGACAGCTACTCTGAGGTGGAAGAGGCGTATAACATGAACTTCAAATGTAGAGCATGTAATTGATGGTTCTGAGAGTATGAGTTGGTATGAGTAACCAGGGGATAGAAGGACCCCAACACTGCCCCCATGGTGAACCCCCGGCTGGGGGGTATGGGAGAAGGTGAGGGCCCCATAGGAGAGAGCTGCAGGAGAAGTGGTGGCAGAGGGTAAAATCCAGGTTTCAGTAATGGCAAAGAGCTTCAGGGAGTTGGAGATGAAAAGATCATGGGTGGGGGCCAGTTTGTTACAGACTGATCTGGCATTCAAGAGGGCACAGGATAGAGTGACAGAGTTGATAGGAGAAATGTGAATGAGATTATCAGGGTTGCTATAGCGTGGAGATGAGATTACTTTGGGAGACCGAGATGAATAGAGTGTAGGGATCATGTGGGCTCCTGTGCTAGGAGGGGAACCTGTAGGAGGTGGGCAGGGAGGGAACTTAAGGAGACGTGGATGGAGGTGGGGTGAAGTGACAGGGAGAGAAGTGAGGGAGATAGGAGGAGGTGGAGGAGACCAGGGGAAAAGGATAGAGGTGGAATCAGGGACAGAACAAAAGATTAGGTAATAACTGAGTGAAGGAAGGAGTTGAAGATAACATGGTCATGGTAACTATGAGGTACAGTGTAAGCAGAACAATAATATATTATTGAGTATAGAAAAAGTGGAGATTAGATAGCAGAAATTGAATATTAGAGTAGAGAGTAGACAGTGGTAGTAGCTAAGTAGCTAGATGCTGTGAGATTAGGCAAAAGAGCTAAGGTAAAAATACATTATTAGAGAGGTAAACTGACATTAACAGTATTCAATAAGATTATCTGTTAAGCACAGAGGCTGCACAAATAGTAGCAAGTGATGCAAAAAGTGTTTCTAGCAACCAAACAGAAGGCCTGATTCAGACCCGGTCGCAAGCGCTGAGCGCTCGCAACCGGGTCGATGGTGGCCCACAGCGCATGCGCACAACGGAGCTGACTCCTTCGTGCGCATGCGCGAGACCAGGCTAGCGACAGGCAATCTGTCGCTCCAGGTCTCGCACCAAAGGGGGCGAGCTGTCAATGTTGAGTGACAGCTCACCCCCTGACTTCACAGCACTGACATCACGAGTGATGTCAGTGGAGAGATTCCGGCTCTGTTAGAGCCGAAATCTCTCTGGGGCTTGCGGCCACGAGACCCTACCACAAGGGTCTCGTCACAAGCCCCGATGGTCGCGATGGTCTTGACCATCGCAAACATCATCATGGCCGCTCGCTATAGCTGTGGGTGGTCACCCACAGCTATGCGAGCAGCCAGGAGGCCGCACAAAAAAAAAAAAAAAAGCCGTGATTCAGAGCGAGCGCTCTTTCAGAGCATCTGGCTCTGAATCAGGGCCAGAATCCAGTTATGAAAGTCCAAGTTATGCAGTCAGCAAGATCTTGTAGAAGTGAGAATGGGGAATCACCTTTGTGGATGTTATTTACTCCAAATCTAGATTAGGTTGGTGGTAGTGTAGATAGGTCGTTTCACTTCAGTTCAATGCCGGTCTAACGCCAGTATTAATATTAAAAGGCACTTTTGATTTGTGCACTTATGATTATGATATAGGGCACTTTCAGCCAGGCTTTCCAGCCTACTAATGAGTAATGACCCATACATAGGAGACCTGGCATGTGAAAGTACTTTTTGCTAACAAGCTCAGCACCCTCCCACTAATATGGCTAGCAATAAATTGAGTTAAACAAACAGACAGCACATACCACTAGGCAAATATCAGGCTCAATGAGCTAACTATAGGGGCATATCCACTAGACGATCTACTCCCTGTCCAATCTCTAAACAATTTTCCCTTGATTTTTTCCCTTGAAATTTTATCTTTCAGTCTGAACGATTTGCAAACGATTTTTAATAGATCAAGTGAAATTGACCTGCATGTTCAGTCGACTGACGAGACGATCAGACGACCAGCGGGAGCGCGCATCGTTGATCATTAACGACCAAACACTGCACGATTTATAAATGATTTTTAAACAATTGAATGATAACGACGTCGTTATCGTTCAATCGATGCTAAAATCGTGTAGTGGATGCCCGCCTTAACAAGGAAACAAAAAAACCATCAAACTACTATACTATGAAGTGATATGCTATATAACATTGCTTATCAGCAAAATGCTGAGGCTTGTAGTCCGTTACCTAAAGTTATCAGGCTTGCCAATATACATTCAGTGCAGCAAAATGCTGAGACTTGTAGTCATACTTGCCGAGATTCAGCTCCCTCCTTCCGAGAGGGAGCTGAATGCCTGCATACAGCGGGGGGATGGCCGGGCAATGGGTCTGTATTGGGGGCGAGGCCATGGGTAAGGCCGCACAATCGCATCACTGTGGCCCGCCTCTTCCTCACAATGCCGAAAATATAGGCATTGTGAAGCAGGGGGCGGAGCCACGAGGACATGATTCGGCACGAGTCATATCATCGGGCCCCCTCGCTGCGGGGGTTTCTAGTAGGTAGTCGGGGGGGCAGGCGGCAGCCGGTCGGCTTGCCTGCCTTCCGGGGGTTCGAGAGCGGCACCCGATAATCGGGAAGCTCCCGACCAAATCGGGAGTGTAGGCAAGCCTGCTTATAGTCCGTTACCTAAAGTTAACAGGCTGGCCAATATACATTCAGTGCAACAAAATGCTGAGACTTGTAGTCTGTTACCTAAAGTTATCAGGCTGGCCAATATACATTCAGTGCAGCAAAATGCTGAGACTTGTAGTCCATTACCTAAAGTTATCAGGCTGGCCAATATACATTCAGTGCAGCAAAATGCTGAGACTTGTGGGTAAATTTACTAAAGTGAGAGCTTTTAGAAGTGAGTTATAAAAGTGATGTTGCTCATAGCAACCAATTAGATTCTACTTAACATTTAATTAGCACCTTCTAGAAGATACAGTAACAGCTAGAATGTGATTGGTTGCTATGGGCAACATCACTTTTAAAACTCACTTCTAAAAACTCTCACTTTAGTAAATTTACCCCCTGTAGTCCGTTACCTAAAGTTATCAGGCTGGCCAATATACATTCAGTGCAGCAAAATGCTGAGACTTACAGTCCGTTACCTAAAGTAATGACTGTTAGTATTGTTAGTAATGTGCTGCATAACAGGATGAACTGTATAAGAATATGCTGAGAAAGTGTTTAAATACTGAAAAGATCACATCTGTTAGGAGTGCATTCATCATGTGGCGGTAAAAATGCACTCCACTCTAGAAGGGAAGTAGTGGAGTACTGTTATTCAATGTGGAAAGAGTAGAGGAGGAACAGTGGCTCAGAGCCAGTGTGTTTCTGACAGTGAAGAAACTGCAAGACGCAGATACTTACAATAGTGCCTCTTGTTATCCAATGTGAATATGTCCAGTTAGGTAAACTTTCCAGTGTATATGCAGACATGTGACTTGTCTGGACTGCTAGGATCCACCACAGGAAGTCCCAAAGTGTCTGCCCCCATACACCGACCTCTCTAAGGAACACACAGGAAGCCATGGTCAACCGAATGACATCACTTAATGCCTACAATAAGTTCAACTGGGTAGTTTTATTGCACCTGGAAAGTCAACCACCCTTGTCAACATGATGGAGTGGGCATTGTTCCAGATGGGATTTGGCTAGATGTTCTGACCCCCAAAACAGCAGTGGACATAGGGGAGAAAACAGTTATGTAGCCAGTCCTTTCATTTAAAGCACCCAATGCCAGGTCTTAGGGCTTTTTAACCTACAGCCAGCGGTGTCACTTCATTGTGGGAAAATAACAGATTTTAAAAGAACAAACACAGTACTTTTTACTCATTTCTTGACATAGGATGACATGGGAGATGGGATTTCAGTCCCTATCAGGTAGCTCCAGCATTAGTGAGACAGAAACAGCTGTGGCACTGCAAGAAATGGAGGGCTTAGCTCCAGTCCTTCTATACCATCTCCACTGGTAGTAGCCCATGGATCGGTGTATCCAGTCTACCCTCAGAAGTGGAATGACTGGTAGTCAGTACCTACCACATTGGTAGAGGGCACAACAGGCCGAGTGACCAGGTTCAGCAAGTCACGGGACCTAGTGACAGGGATTCGTAGATGCCACTTCCTGAGAACTGTGAAGTCGCCCAGTATCATCTCTCTCAATGGGACCCTGCTCAGCAACCTCCCTCATGGCAGTACCGGTGAGTAAGCGTGATTCTGTAACTAATTGCTAATTCTATTACGGAAGCGCTCACTGTTTAGGGGGTGGAGGGCTCTCAGACTGTGGCTAATACTACTGACATGTATGTATATGTTGTATATAGTTTGCAGTTAATGTTTTTATATGACTGTAGTGTGTGCTGTGTAAAATAAAGGTGTCATTGTACATTCCCCATTGTGTCTTTCATGTGAGATCCAAGGAACTCATAAAGGATCTGGGGTATCGTTTGAGAGATATAACTGCTGCATTTCTCAAGGCATTGATGTTCAATAAGCAAGAACAATGCACAGATAAGTCCGGGTATCCTCACAATCACAAACTACAATATGTGTGTGCATGTACACATTAAGTTTGGTCTAACTGCATATGTTTGTTAGTCTTATTATTACAGTTGTTTTAATAACTCAATATATGAAACGGCCAAGTGGGTGTGTTCTTTATGCAAATGAAAAGCCCAAATATCTGTGTATAACCCATGTACAGTATATTAGATGCAAAAGTTCAAAGTCATATAGATGTATCATACAACAATATTCCTGTGACCTGTCTTTTGAAAAGAACAGCTTTCTCAAAGTACTGTTAATTTTACTGCTTAGATTGTGTTGTTTACTAAAGTCAGGGGAGAAATGTTTTGTGTCTCCTGAATGTATTTCATTATTTTTTTTAATCTTTAAACTACATTTTTAATTTCCCAGTGTGCACATTGTCATCCTGAGTCATTTGTTTATAACTTGTAGCATGCACAAATCTCTGTGAATTTATATGATCACCAAACAAGAAGAGGTGCAATTTATTTGTGCCCTGGGATGTCTCTGCTCCCCTTTTAAATGCACGCAAGACATCTCATTAGCTCAAACAATTTATTCTTATTTCATTATTTGACTCCCAATTTCCAATATTTTGTGAATTTTCCCTGTATCAGGCACAAAAAGATGCGTCTATGTAGTTATGCTCATGGACCGTTCCAATCTGCCTATGGGTCCAATTATAGCAAATAAATTACCACAATTTTGTGGTTTTGCTTTTTCAGATGTTAACTAACTTTTAATTAAACAAAGAGCTACAGTAATAGAATACCTGCAGTCAATCCTTTATTATATCAGCCTGCACTTTTACTATCCGTTGGTGTCTCATTATACCAGCTTGTACTCCCACATTGTACCACCTGGTGGTCTCTCAGACCAGACTTCACCCCAGATATACCAGTTTGCACCCCCTCACAGCACCTTATTAGTTTCACTAATTACACCACCCTTTGCATCCTCATTGTACTGGCTTATTATACCATTTAGTGCCAGGTCGTTACATCCATCTGCAGTCCCTCAATATTTCAGCTTATGTCCTCTCATTATACCAGTCTTCATCCCATTATTGGACCTCTCATTATAATAGCTTTCATAACCTGTGCTTGTTCATTTACCACTCATTATTCCAGCCCGTGGCACATCCTTGCACCAGACTCCTCTTTTTACCGGCTTTTTCTTCCTTATTAAACAGCCCATAGCTCCTCATTAGAGAAACAGTAGTGACTATATATCATATAACATTTGTGGGATATTCCCTGAAATCACTCATTTATAAGGGGATACCCACAAATATTAGGGATTCCGGAATGTATGAAGGAGTGACGGCAGCAGATATCTCCAATATCTTCCGCAGTCCCTCTATTTCCAACAGCGGCTGCAGCCGCCATTGGCTTCTGTGGAGACTGAAAAGTTGTCAGATTTACCAGGTTGAGTCGGGCCCGATAGGATAACGCCATCTCCAGATGGCGTTAATTTAACAAAAATTACCAGGATCTCATGCGAGGTCTGCTGACTGCATACATACCCCTTATTACACTAACCTTCGACCTGTAATAAATCAGCTTCTCCATGTAAAAACTTTAGTCTTCTTCTACTACATATTTTATACCTTTTATATATCTGTTGACCCCCTACAAACACACACATACCCCTACACACACAGAGAGAGAGACACACACACACACTGGTACCACCTAATTTTGTAAGCCTCTGCCTCAATCTACTGAAAAACCTTACTAATGCATTAATGGTTTCCTTAACAAAATAGCCCAGATAATGGCACAGAGGCTCTGTAAAATATTGAACCACCACAATAAGGAATTTGTTTAGATCTGGTTTGACAAATGAGAGTTTCCTTTTGAAGCACAGATTATTATTATTATTATTATTATTATTATTATTATCGTTTATTTATATGGCGCCACAAGTGTTCCGCAGCGCCTTACAAAGTACATAAACAAATAATTTGATGGACTTACAGTAAAAAATACTACAAGGACATGGATAATATACATTGATACATAAGTGACCATAACACCTAGATAAGCAACAGAGCGTAAGCAACCAAATGTTAGGTGCCATGGTGAGAGTATGAGGTAGCAGGCACTTTTTCCAGTCCAATTTTCACCATATAGGAGAAGATTCAATTAAGGCCTAGGTTCCCTGTGCAGTGTCACACTCCAGGTCATTCATTTTCAATATATATATATATATATAATTTTTCAATTACATTTAAGAATAATCAAATGGCTTCATACAAAAGAAATGGTGCGTGACAAGACAGGAACTTTCTTCTAGATAAATAAGGGTACTGTGGGGACACCCCTCTTGCTACCAGCACCCACCTAAACCTGTAAAGTGATGAAAGTGCACAATCACCTCTTTAATATTCTCTCTAATCACTCTAGCAATTTTACAAGATGCACAAACTCATGTTACAATCACTAAAAAAACCTTTATTTTTACAAATCTGCAGCCAGACTCACATATACTGTATACTCAGGGCATAGACATGTCAGAAATATTGAACCTGCAAGTTTATACTTGTCAATAAAGTCATTCATGCTGTCAGTGAGTTATTCTGAAATCAATAAAAAGCCAATGACCTTTATTTTTACTTCCCAATCACAAGATTCTATCCAACTCAGTGTTAGGAAAATAATCAACGCTGATCATGACATGTCAGAGGAGTAAAGTTTGAATAGTGTTGATTAAAAAAATAAGAATAAATATGTGTATATATATATATATATATATATATATATGTAACCCCCCTTCAGTGTGCGGTGTGGTACATAGGTGCATTTGGAGTGATACACCTCCATATTGCCTCAGGCTAGCTCTCCAGGGTGTGGGCAATACCTGAGAAGGGGGTCCCTGCCCATGCAGGCTTTATAACAGTCACACATATAGATACAGGTATAGATAGACACATGCAGCAACAGTTCTATTGAATAACTTGGGCGCCAGACCTTCTCTTATAAAAATAAACCACTTTATTTCTCTACTCCTGCACATGACTTTACAGGACAAGAATATGGTTACAGCAGCTTCTCCTCTCCCTCCAGCTCATATACTTGGCATGTCAGATGGTATTTGACAATCTTATGGATATGGTTACATTACATCACACTCTTCTTCACCAGCACAGTCTTTAAGCACAGTCACAATGAATGCTTTGCATTTTACCCACACAGGTCCACCTGGCCCTTTGCTGGCTGGTGCCTGTAGTTCTCCACTTCATATGTGCAGGTCCACCTAGCCCTTCGCTGACTGGTGCCTGTAGTTCTCCACTTCATACGTGCAGGTCCACCTAGCCCTTTGCTGGCTGGTGCCTGTAGTTCTCCACTTCATACATGCAGGTCCACCTGGCCCTATGCTGGCTGGTGCCTGTAGTTCCACAGCTTCACACACATCTCACATAACTTCTTTGCACTCTGCGTCTTCTTTGTCTCTTTTAAGACAATATACAGAGTGTCTCATACCCAGTCAGCCTCTCTCTGCTCCCCTTCTCTATCACATGGGACAGCAATATACAGACTTTTCTATTGCAGCTATCAGACTCTCAGCTGCTGCCCATCCCTATCCTACAGGAATGGCTCCTATAGCCACACTGCTACCACAGTGACCCCCCCTTTAATGGCTGCTGGGGGGCTTTTATGCATAAGGGACTCCTCTGGTACCTTAACCGTAAAAGCTCCTGGGAAGTTCCTCTTCCCCATCTCTCCAACACATATACTGACATCTCTTACCCCTCTCGTGGGTGCTAAACACTTCACTGGGCTGCTCACGCTGCAACATTCCAGCTCTTTTTCTGTGGTCTCTCACATACTTTATCTCAGTGGTCTCACTCCAGACCTCTCTCTCCTTTGGCATTAGATGAGCATCGTGGCAGTCACCACGGCCCCGCCAATCTCCCCCTGCCAGGGGAGCACGAGGGCTACATTTCTGCTTCCAGCTCTGAAGCTTCCCAAAGATGTCTGCCCTCTCCCAAATTCTTCTTCTCAACACCCTTTGTTCTCTCCCCCTCCTCCCTCTGCTCTGCCAGCTACACACCCAGTCTTCCCACCCCTGCGTGTCTATCTCTCCAGCCCCTCCTTTACCTAAAAACTGATCCCAGGGTCTCAGGCATGTAATATCTACAACAGGAAGCAAGCTCTAACACTGAGAGGGGTGTTTTTACAAATACCATCCCTTAGAGGGTGTTACATTCATATATATATATAGTATCGCATTCCCTTGTGGATTAATATACTGTATGAGGGCAATACTGCCTGACAATTTACATACTAGATGGCCCTCCGCAGGACAGCCATCCATGCAGTCTTATTTAGCAGAGTTAGTGAACAACCTGAACAACCATTTTTGACCACTGCCCTGCAACTTACTGTATGTTATGTACTAATAGATAGACATATTTAATGATCTAACATGACATTATCCATATGATTTATTAAAATATATGTTCTTATTTGTGTCTAGTATACAGACCCCATTCTCTATATTGCATTATGCTTCAGTGTGTTTTGGAACATGCTGTCATTAACACCATCATGGTTATCAGGACTACAACCGGTTCTTATATCTGGCATTAGGACCTTTGAGCATGGTATTTCAAATTTTCTATGTCTTTACTAGAGATGAGCGGGTTCGGATCTCAGAGATCTGAACCCACCCGAATTTTGAGATCCGGGGCGAGAACCGAACATGTGTTCGGTTCCCCCCGCCAGACCCGGATCTCAAACTGAAGCAAAACCATAGAGACGAAATCTCGCGGCTCGCAGGCTTTCGTCTCTATATATAAGGGACCACGCGGCGGACGCCATTTCACTCTGGCTGTGGAGACTGAACAGGGAGGGTGGGTACTCAGGTCTGGGATGTACTTACCTATGCTGGTGCTGTTGCTGTGCTGTCTGCTGTGTCCTGGGCTGGTGCACTGCTGATCCATCTGGTGCTGTCACTGCTGTGCTGTCTGCTGTGTCCATCAGGGCTGGTGCTGTTGCTGATCCATCTGGGCTGGTGCTGTGCTGTCTGCTGCATCCATCTGGGCTGGTGCTGTGCTGTCTGCTGCGTCCATCTTGGCCCATGTTCTGGACCCCCCCCAAAAAAATAATAATATATATATATATATATATATATATATATATAGATAGATAGATAGATATATATATATTGTCTTTTTATTTTTTTACTGTGTATGCGTGTTAGGCTTAGCCGCACAAGATACAGCAATGCAACCTAGTGCTTCCCGACTCCAGTCGTCATCAATCTGTGCTCTGGGCCCAAGTTCTGGACGCAAATAAAAATAAAACAAATAGTATATTTTTTGTCTAATATTTTTTTTGTGTGTGTGTGTGTGCGTGTTAGGCTTAGCCGCACAAGGTACAGCAACGCAACCAAGTACTGCCCGACTCCAGTCGTCATCATTCTGTGCTCTGGGCCCAAGTTCTGGACCACAAAAAAAAACAAAGTGTCTTTTTTTGTCTAATATTTTTTTTGTGTGTGTGTGCATGTTAGGCTTAGCCGCACAAGATTCAGCAACGCAACCTAGTGCTGCCCGACTCCAATCATCATCAATCTGTGCTGTGGGCCCAAGTTCTGGACGCAAAAAAAAATAAAACAATTAGTGTCTTTTTTTGTTTAATATTTTTCTGTGTGTGTGTGTGTGAGTGTGTGTTTGTTAGGCTTAGCCACACAAGATTCAGCAACGCAACCTAGTGCTGCCCGACTCCAATCATCATCAATCTGTGCTCCGGGCCCAAGTTCTGGACGCGAAAAAAAATAAAACAAATAGTGTCTTTTTTTGTTAAATATTTTTCTGTGTGTGTGTGTGTGTGCATGTTAGGCTTAGCTGCACAAGAACAAGATACAGCCAGCAATGCAAGTTGCAACCTAGTGCTGCCCGACTCCAGTCTCGTCATCAATCTGTGCTCTGGGCCCAAGTTCTGGAGCCCCCCAAAAAAATAAAACAAATAGTGTATATTTTTTGTCTAACATTTTTCTGTGTGTGTGCACGACTGCACATGTGTGAATTTTGTAACCGCACCTTGACTACACTATTGGTGCTTGTGACACTGCTTCAAGACCACAGAAAATATGAAGAGCTGTCACATGACAGGAGAGCAAGGCCAAGAACCACATGTTGTAGCTGCCACCAGCAGTCATCATGATAATGCAAGGCCGTCAACTTCCTTGTCCTCTATGAAGGCCCATGCCCCAGGGCTTAAGTCACGTCATGTATATGATAAAGCTACTTTTACTGTAGTAAAGAAAAAAAAATCGAAAGGCAAGTTCCCTTAAGATAAACAAGAAAATGGCAATATACCATTCACTACACGAAGTGACAAGGAAAGTATAAGGCCTTGGCCTTTCTTTATGTTGACTTCTGGTTCTGATAGCCCTTCTGCTTGTAGTAGTAGTAGTGGTGGTGGTACCATTAAAAAATTGAAAGTTGTTAAGAAGAGTAAAACAGCTCCGGAAAAACCAACTGTGTGCCCTGAGAAATAGAAATCACAAATCCCCGAGGAGAGTGCAAGTGTGTCCGCGGTTGCCACGTGTGAGCCCGACCTAAATACTAGTGCACTGGAGGATCCTCCAAGTTCCAACATTTGTGTGCCCTCTGTAAATTTGGGGAAGGGCAGTCAACATCTTACAGATGTAGTCAGTGAGGATGCTTCTGGGGAATTGCACATGGAGGAGGATGTTTTGGTAGTTGAAGGCACTAAGGATGATGAGGATGTTGATGATGAAGATGTTGGTGATGAGGATGTTGATGCCGAGGATGTTCTTTATGTAAGTAAGGCAACAGCTGTTGCCCATGGATTGGAAAAGCCAAAGCCCATTGTTGTCACGGCGGGGCAAAAGACAAAAAAACCCACTTCTCACGTGTGGAATTCTTTCCACACCAATCCGGACAACAGTTGTCAAGCCAAATGTAACCGTTGCCAAGCAAGAGTGAGTAGAGGGAGGGACCTAAACCGCCTAGGAACCTCCTCCTTGTTACGTCACTTGGAGCGCATTCATCAAATATCAAAGTGTATGTCGCCAAGTTCCAAAACCCAAAACGTAACAAGTCCAGTGTCACCTACCTGCTCCCTCTCTGTGGGATCCAAGCGCCTTCGATCTCCACCACCAACACCTGCATCATCAACATCCTCATTCATCATTGGGAGTAGTCCTGCTGCATCCAATGTTGTTATTTGAAGCATGATTGACTCCTCTCCTATCGTGATTCCTCAGAAGGGTCCTTGATGACTACGCCTGTTGCTGCTGCTTTTGCTGTGAGTGGATCTTCATCCCAGAAGGGGAACAGGAGGAAGACTACTTGTAGTGTATCCTCCAAAAAACAATTAACTGTCAAACAATCGTTTGCAAGGGCAAACAAGTATGACAGAAATCACCCATTTGCACAGTGGATTACTAACGCCATAACAGCTATGCTGGTATTAGATGTGCATCAGTATCTGCCATTACTGCAGTGGGTTTTCAATAGTTAATTGAGGTCCTGTGTCCTCGCTACCAGATCCCTTCTAGATTCCACTTCTCTAGAACAGCAATTCCAAGTCTGTACAAGGACATTAAAAAAAAAAACCTTATTAATGTCCTCAGAAATGCCGTTGTACCCACTGGCCACTTGACCACTGATACTGTATGTGGACAAGTGGGACAGGGCAATCTAAGGATTACATGACAGTGACAGCCCACTGGGTAGGTGTATTGCCTACAACAGCAGCAGCAACATCTACCAAAATACAGCTGATACAGAGACAGACTACTCTTTGTATAACTGGTTTCACTAAGAGGCATACTGCTGAGAACCTCTTAGAAAAACTCAGGAAAACCATTGCTAAATGTCTTAGGCCACTTGGACTCTCCTCGGGATTTGTGATTTCGGACAATGCCACCAATATTGTGATAGCATTATATGTGGGCAAAATTCAACTCGTCCCATGTTTTGCTCACACAATTAATTTGTTGGTGCAACATTTTTTCAAAAAATGACAGGGGCGTGCAGGAGATGCTCTCGGTGGCCCGTAAAATACCTGGACATTTTAGACATTCGGCAAATGCTTGTCGAAGATTGCATGATCAGCAGGTACTCTTACATTTACCCTGCAATCAGCTGAAGCCAGAGGTAGTAACTTGGTGGAATTCTACCCTCTATATGCTTCAGCAGATGGAGGAACAGCAAAAGACCATCCAGGGCTATACAACGGCCTATGACATAGTGGAGGGGGAATGCACCTTACTCAAGCGCAGTGGAGTATAATTTCCATGTGGTGCAAAGTTCTCAAATCGTTTGAACTTGCCACACGTAAAGTTAGTTCAGACACTGCCAGGTTGAGTCAAGTCATTCCCCTCATCAGACTTTTGCAAAAACAGCTGGAGAAACTGAAGGAGGAACTGAAATGGAGCGATTGCGCAAGGTATGTCGGACTGGTGGATCAAGCCCTTGATTCACTTCACCAGGATCCAAGAGTCGTCAAACTATTGAAATCTGAAAAATATATTTTGCCGACCATTCTGGATCCTAGGTTTAAGTCCTACCTTGTGAGTTTTTTCCAACAGACCAAAATCTAAAACTATGCAAAAAGCTGTTGGTAAAAAAATTGTCAGCTGCAGGTGCACGTGAAATGCCATCATCTCCTCCTTTAGTTTCTGCAGCTGCCAGGAAAAAACTAAATTTTCCTTACAGAATGCCTGGTGGTCATGCAGATCGTTCACCAAAAAATGACATCTGGTCGGGCCTGAGAGAACTGCATACTAGTGACATGTCTTCTACCATCACAATGTGTGATACGGTCTCCATTCACAGAATGGTGGAGGACTATTTCAGAGATAACATCCTAACAGGCATGTAAGACAGTCCCTTTCAGTACTGGCAGGAAAAAGAGGCAATTTGGAGTCCCATACACAAACTGGCTTTGCATTACTTAACTTGCCCACCCTCCAGTATGTACTCCGAAAGAGTTTTCAGTGCAGCTGGCAACCTTGTCAGTGATCGGCGTTGGTGGTTACTTCCCAAAAATGTGGAAAAGATGATGTTCATTAAAATGAATTACAAATTCCACGAGGAAGACCTCTACCAACAATTACATAAAAAAATTAAAGAGGAGCCTATGGTGGATTCCAGCGGGGACTAATTAATATTGTGTGAAGAAGAGGATGTACACACTGATGGGGATGTTGAGGATGAGGATGATGACAATTTGTAATGTAAAGCCAGTTTGTGTATGGGATCATTTTCATTTCCATGTCCAGTGCACATTGGTAGCTTGTTTTATGGGGGTCCAAACAAACCAATCATTTCAGCCACAATTGGCAGTCCTTGTCACTGAAATGATTGGTTTGTTAAACTGTGAATGTCCTGTTTCGTATGTACAACATAAGGGTGGGTGGGAGGTCCCAAGTACTATTCCATCTTGCACCTTTTTCCTTTCCATTATGTGCTGGTTGGGGCATTGCTGCCTGACATTTTAAATTAATGTTATGGTTGGTTTAGGAACCAATGATTTGTTTTTTTTACTAATTTATTATCAATTTTACAGCCAGGGGCTGCACCAATGAATTTATTTTTATTATTTATTCAGCCCAGGGGCTGCACCCAATGAATTGTTTTTTACTTTTTTAACAAATTTATTATTAATTATTCAGCCCGGGGCTGCACCAATGAATTGTTTTTTCATTTATTTATTATCAATTTTACAGCCAGGGGCTGCACCAGTGAATTGTTTTTTAATTAATTTATTATCAATTTTACAGCCAGGGGCTGCACCAACTATCAACTATCAATTCTTCAATCCTTAAGGGTATCCCAACCTTCATCTTTGCATAGTCCTCAACTCTATTAATAATCCAGATCCAAAAACAAAAACACAAAAACAAAACACGGAGGTGAGGTTTTGGCAAAACCAATCCAGATCCAAAACCAGGGGAGATCTTGACCCAAAGCCAAAACCAAAACACGGGGGTCGGCACACATCTATAGTCTTTACACATATAACTGTCAGAGCTCTTGGGGGGAGATATATGGACCAGCGATATGGGGGTTTAGTGGTATCAGCGCACGTTATGTGCGGTGATACTGCTTCTCCCCCATGTATTAATGTGGGGTTGGGTGAAACATTTACAAACATAATTTAGACCAGGCATGTGAAACTCAAAATACCAACCAAATATTCAAGGGCTAAGAGTGTGTGGGCCACAAGAAAAAATAAAAAAATCTTATATACAATTTTGAAAGGTTCATTATTAACAGAAACAAATGCAGTGCCCCTGTAGTAGTGCCCCTTATGCAATGCCCCCTGTATTAGAGCCCCTTATGCAATGCCCCCTGAAGTTGTGCCCATTAAGCAATGCCCCCTGTATTAGAGCCCCTTATGCAATGCCATTGTAGTTGTGCCCATTATGTGATGCCCCCCTGTATAAGAGCCCCTTATGCAATGCTCCCTGTATTAGAGCCCCTTATGCAGTGCCCCCAGTAGTGCCCATTATGCAGTGCCTCCAGTAGTGCCCATTATGCAGTGCCCCCAGTAATACCGCTAGTAGTGTCCCTTATGTAGTGCCATTATGCAGTGCCCTCAGTAGTGCCCATTATGTAGTGCCCCAGTAATACCCCTAGTAGTGCCCCTTATGTTGTGCCCCCAGTAAATGCCTCCAGTAGTGCCCATTATGCAGTGCCCCCAGTAATGCCCCTAGTAGTGTCCCTTATGTAGTGCCCATTATGCAGTGCCCATTATGCAGTGCCCCAGTAATACCCTTAGTAGTGCCCCCTTATGTTGTACCCCCAGTAAATGCCCATAGTAGTGCCACTTATGCAGTGCCCACAGTAGTGCCCATTATGCAGTGTCCCCCATAATGCCCCTTATGTAGTGCCCATTATGCAGTGCCCCCAGTAGTGCCATTATGCAGTGCCCATTATGTAGTGCCCGCAGTAGTGCCCCTTATGTTGTGCCCCCAGTAGTGCCCCTTATGCTGTGCCTCCTCCCAGTGTAGAACAGGCCCCACTGCAGTACTTACCTCTTACTTACCTCTCTTCAAGCCGGCCACTGGGCACCATTTCCGCGTAGATGCTGCTGCTGACTGGATCTAACTAGATCCGGCAGGCGCAGGCTCCCTTCATTGTGGGTGATGCGGGTGACGTCATCCGTGCACCCACTAACTGTATCACTGGGAACACTGGCCTCTAAAGCAATTAGAGGCTTCTTTAATCTCTGATAGCTTAAGAGATCAGCGTTCCCAATTTTAAATACAGTAAGCACTGCCCGATCTGAGCTGAGCTCCAATCGCGGCAGGGGTCTGGACCGTATGATATTTGTATTTGAGCCCACAAAGTCGGGCCACATAAAATGTTTATTTGGGCCGCATACATCCCGTGGGCTGCATGTTTGACATTGTCAAAACCGGATAATTGGGTAAGACAGAATCTGTTTGCAATCAGGAAAACCTGCACTACGCCATCTTGTGAATGGCAGCAAGACTCCATTTTAGTAAAGAAAGCTTACACAAGCGCCATTTTGTCAAAAATACATAGTACACAAACCACAGTGCAAAGTTGCTAAAAGTAGCACGAACAGCTTTTTAACAATCTTCCCCAAACACATACCGACAGTGTTCAGAATACATAAAATAACTTTCCAACACATTAAAATCACCACAGACTTATATTTGAGCAACAGCGAAGCAGTGGTGTTTTCTCCGCATACATACATTTAAAAGCAATGGTCCCGTAACGTAAAAAGGATAATTATTACTTGGTTTAAACGCAATGTCAGTATATAAAGAAATGAATGTTTTCTGTAACTATGGCTTAGTAAATGACAATTGGACTGTGTGCGGAACCGTACTGATCTACTCTGTTTCCACAGCGTTCCGGTGACATCAATATGAAGATCAGAACATGCGGCTATGAAATATGAATGTTAGAGAGAATAACTATTTGAAATGTTGTAAGCCATAGCAGCTTAGATTTGCATGTGGGGGATGCAAAGGGAGGTTGGAGACCTTTTGTATCCATTTGAAATTGTCCAATAAATGCCCTGTAACAGATTTCTAACCCTTTCCAAAACACAATGACATTGTGTAGGCTTGTTTACATTTTTGTCCAAAGGACTGGTTATTCCAGTCTAATCAATAGAGATAGCTAACTGGGACTAGAACCTAATTAGCAGTAGTTTCAAGAAACCAAAAGGATACTCCCTTTCTGATGACCTCACAGGTGAAAGGGGGCGGGAACATAGCATGCACATTCTGAGAACACACAAGCAAGCACACACACTTGCAGATTTTTGGAAGAGAGAGAGGTTCCCTCTCTCACAAGACAACGGAAAATGGGTCTCAGTTCCCCTGGGTTATAGCTAAGTATAAATTGTGCAATATTTAGCCTATTTGGGTGTCTGTAGCTGTTTTTGGTGTTAATCTGTTATTAGCTTAGCATGGTTTGTGGTTTGTAGTTTTCTAAGGATATTCATGAGTCTGTGTTAGCATACAGTGGATGATATAATGTTATTTAATCTGTACTTTTCATCTACACTGTAGGGTACAATAGTCTGTTATCAGCATGCAGGAAAGGGATTGATTATGGAGTTTTTGTAATATTTGTAAATGATTGATGCTGGTTGATTGAGATCCTCTGGTGAGCTGTGTTAGGGCCTTCCCATGTGCTTGAACAATATCTCTGCTTGGGAGAGATAGGCTTGGTATGTGTTGTATACTCATGAATGTAATCATAGGGTGGTATCAGTGTTATATTATGGAAGTTGAATTAATAACAGCTTTGAATGGTCATAAGTAATTGCCGTATGGGTCATATAGGTATATTGTCTGCAGTTTATTAGAGATGGCTACTTCCATGTGGGGTGAACAAAGGAAATTATAATTCTACCCAGTTATGGTGTTGTATGGGTCAGATAGGTATATTGTCTTTATTATAATTGTGATCATTGATGGATGTATGATTTACAGAGTTACAACTTAATGTGGGTTTTTTTCATAATGGAGTTTGTTTGTAGACCATGCGGTTTGGACAATAGGGCAGGTAGCTTCAAAATGGAGTTTGTCTGTAGACCATGCGGTTTGGACAATAGGGCAGGAAGCATTCCCAATCCCCCCTCACACACCCAGACACACACACACACACACCATCACCAGCCATCTTGAACATGTGCTCTCAGCAGACATTGATATCTCTCTCATTGTATTTTAATGTGTCTCTCTTTCTCTCTCTCTCTGTTCTCTGTCTCTCTGTCCTCTGTCTCCCTGTCTCATATTACTCATTGTATTTTGATCTTTAATAACCATTTCATGTATATTAACTGTACCTTATGACCTAATGTTTGTACAATTTATTTGCGCTCATTATTAGATCATAGCGTTGTAACATCTGTACTTTTACCTGAATAATAATCTTTAGCGCGTTGGACCGCTATTCAACTGTCTCAGTATTTCATTAATGGTATAATCAAACACAGCGCTAATTAGCGACATCTTGTGGTTTTAGAAGGTATAGGCAGGTTTTATCTTAGAGGTTTATAGGCAGGTTTTGTCTTAGAGGTTCTAGGCAGGTGAATCTTAGAGGTTTATAGACAGGAATGTATTAAAAGGTTTATTTACAAATTCAACAACATGTCTGATTTAGACACTGTCAAAATATCTTTCAGTATAACACATTATTTCTGTAGTCACTTGTTAGCATTAGGCATTCAATCTATTGTCCCATGTGATACATGTCTACAACAATGTTTCACCTTATTCCCGCTGTGTGCAGCCTGCGGATTTGTACATTGAATGCAGTATTTACACACTTATGTGGTATTGAAACGGTAAATTGTCCACAGAGAGCAGAATCACTGATAAACATGCCCCTAGTCGGAGAAAGGAAATAAGGTTTAATTCATTATCCAAATATTCCATTTTAACACTCTGGGGGGTATCCAACTAGCTGCGGTAAATTACCATGGCTAATTACCTCACTGGGGCTATCCAATTAGCCCCGAAGTCGGCCTGACGCCGGCACTTATCGGGGGGGAGGCGGGTTTTTATGGGACGTGATGTCTTCCAAAAATGAATCCATGATAATTGCCGTTTTTTCACCTGAAGAGAGGCGAAAACACATATGTCCGCGAGCTTATCACGGCACCTATGTGTTTCCGGGAGAACTATCCTATTATTTCACAGACCAGGACTGCCAGTGGTTTAGGATGCACATTTTGCCAGAGTAATGGCTTGTTCACCTTACCGTTGTTTTGTGTACACAGACTCTCCCTCTTAACATACCATGTGATAGGTCCTCCTGTAATCAGTCCCTGCATCTGCCTTATAAAATTTGTCAGAAAGCCTATCCTAAATAGTATGCTGATATTAAATATATAAACAAGTAAATGTTAGACTAGCAGGCTCACAGCATATAGACAGTACCCCAGGCTCCCTGCAAGCCATGACTTGTCTAATTTTACAAATCAATAGAGAAACGGTCTTACATAGTTTAGACTATCCTGTTCACGACATACAGTACAAACTGCATGTAAGCCACATCCTGGGCTGACTTGTCTATTTATACAGATCAGTCAAAAAAGCTTGTATTACATATTTTAAAAGTATAGAACAGGTAAATATTAGAGTATCTGGTTCACAGTATATGAGCAGCGATGTTGCTCTTCTTATAGTTAATCGATATCTAGAGGTCGATTTCCATTGGTCACATTAAGCATACCCACGCATTGAGTCACCTAGTCGTCGGCTGCATACTTCTACCCTAAATCTTAGATAGTGTTGATGGAATATTCACTTCTGACACTACAGGCAATGTGTAGGAATGTTAATTTATAGTATCTTTACTGTAATATGTGTCAGAGCAGTAATGCTTTCATAAAGCTCATATTTTCCGAAAGTCGGGTGGAAAGAATCATCTGTGAGGTCCATATTACACTATATTTACTAAAGTGAGAGTTTTTAGAAGTGGAGTTGCTGCCCATAGCAACCAATCAGATTCTACTTAACATCTATCTAGTACCTTCTAGAACATAATAGCTAGAATCTGATTGGTTGCTATGGGCAACATCTCTACTTCTAATAACTCTCACTTTAGTAAATTTACCCCTAAGTGTCAAGTGGAGATAATTAACACCATCAGATTGGGTCCATATTGGGTACTCAGGGGGAGATTTAATAAGGCTTGGAGGGAGATAACATTGGAGATAAATAGCACCAACCAATCAGCGCCTAACTGTCATTTTTCAAACACAGCTTGTAAAGTGACAAGAGCTGATTGGTTGGTGCTATTTATCTCCAGTTTTATCTCTCTCCAAGCTTTATTAAATCTCCCCCTCAATTCCTTCATGTTTACCTTACCCTACCACTACACATATAACTTTGAGAAAATTATGAGAATAGCGAGGAGATAAACAAAGATGAGATGGGTGTGATACATACAGGCCCTTAAGGACAAAAAATTATATTGATGTGAGAAACTGGAAACATGTGAGAAAAAACATAAAACAATGTGTTTCTGGTGTACCTGTGAGTATAACTATCCTTATTTGAGATCTACATATTATTATATTATTATTATTATTATTATTATTATTATTATTATTATTATTATTATTATTGGTATTATCCTACTATTTATTGTGAAATACCATTTATTATAGATGTGACTGATTAAAACATGGTAACCTACTCCATAAAATTGTGTGTGATCTTTGATGTGGTGCCAATCCTAAGTAAAGTGATAATTATAGTGATAATAACGGTATTAGTAAAGTGCATAACTAAATCACAATTGACATATTAATTATAATTGTGATGTGGTTGGAAATAAGCAAGAAAGGGATGTCAGATAAAGTATATTCTGCCATACCTGTGTAAATGTGACAAATAATAAAAGTGACCAAACCTTGTCAAGCTTGTGTGAGTATTGTTATTCTTATTAGAATGTCTATCCCTGAGATGGATTTAATGTTCCCCACGCAATGTAAATTTAATTGGTAAAACGTGGTAAAGAAAGATGAGAGATACAAGTAATAGTATTGAATTTTAACATATAGTTTGTATTTATGTATTTATTTAATCCTTTTGGTGTGAAAACCCCTAATTTGAAGGTCCATTTGCTCTCCTGTTTGAGTAGTTCTTGTGTGATACCCCCTCCACGGATCCTTAACTTGAACTTCTCTAATCCAAAGACTTTCAGATCTTTTTAAGAATCCTTGTGATGGAAATGAAAATGGCGTGCCAGTGAGGTGAGTTTCTTAAAGTTTGTTCGATCAGAGAGTGCATTTCTAATAGATCCTACATGTTCGAGAATCCGATATGTGAATACTCTTGAGGTCATGCCAACATATTTGAGGTCACAACTGCAGGTTATGTAATGTATGACCCCTACTGTATTGCAGTTGATAAAATCCTTTATCATAATTCTTTGTCCATATATGTCTGTGACTTGGCCTCGTTTGTTCATATGTTGACATGCCGTACAGGACCCGCACAAAAAAAAGAGCCCTTCGTTTTGTGTTGTTCAATGGATTTTTGATAAAGTAGCTCTTAACCAGATCTTCTCTGAGATTTTTTGAGTGGCACCAGCTCATAGCAACCTTGTTTTAAAAAATTGTGGATAAATCATCATCCAATTGGAGAATCGGCCAATGTTGCTGAATTATACCCTGTATTTCTCTCCACTCTCTACAAAAATTGCCTAGAAATCTTATCTTTTCTGTTAAATCTTTATTCTGATTGTGGGATTCATCAATGAAGACCAAGGATTCTCTTTTGATTTGTAAGATTGCTGTCCTGGCTTTCTTTATTGATCTCTTGCTGTAGCCTCTCTCAGTCAATATTGCAGTTAATTCCAGGAATTTCTGCTCATACAACTGTTTTCCCGAACAAATAAGTTTCAGGCATAAAAATTCACCTTTTGGTAAATTTTCCACCATTGTTGGAAAGTGTGCACTGGTTTAGTGCAGGAGACTGTTAGTGTAGCAGTCTCCTTGCAGAAAAGTTCAGTGTGTATTGTTCCCATGGGTGTGTTATAGCTCTTAAGGTCCAGGAATGGTACCCAGTCTTGGCTGATGTAATGTGTCAGTTTTAGGTTGGGTTATCATTGAGGCTTCCAATGTTCTCCAGTCTTTTCACTGCTTGATACACCTCACTCTTAATTTGGTGTATTTGTTCTCTGGAGTTCTGTATGAAAATGTATTAATATCTAATATATTGCTTTTAAAATTATGTCTATTCCTCAGTTCATTTGCAATTCATAAGCCTAGAATAATGGTTGTTTCATGTGGAAGTTCCCTTTCTGGTGCAATGATGATAATATTGTCATAATTAAAATGAATATAATATAGTATGATGTTTATTGAGAACATGGCACTGTTAGCTATACACATGCTGTATATTGCAGATATGAATTTGTGTGTAGATTAATGGACATTTAGATATATACATATATTTTTAGATGAGTTTATAGTGAAATCATATATTTATTAAATAATTTCTTCTTTCAGTTCAACATTGTTAATAATTCTGAGTAACTAAGAAAATACGTGATTTGGTTGATGGTATTATGGTACGCTGTTAGTTTGTTGCTACTGCTCCATGGAGAAGTTATAAAATGTTCATATATATATATATATACATATATATATATATATATATATATATATATATATATATAGAAATCATAGGGGCTCTGCACTCACCATAATAACTAATAATAATAATAAACATAATAAACAGTGGGTATTAGTTCATGAATTGATCAATGCATTTAAGCTTGCGGCCCATCGTCACGGGACCCCACTTTACTGCAAGTCCCTACTCTATTGCTCAGAATTATAACATGGACATAGCCATCACATTAGTGTTAAACTCAGGGTATGCTATCAAGGTTTAAAGCTCACAGCAACTTTGCTTTTAAACGTGAGACAGTTACCAAGCACACCTGTTGCAAAGCACCTAGAAAAACAGCTGACACAAGTTAATTAAACTAGTTAAAAGGGGTGCATGAGAAAATGTGATCCAAAAATGATTAATTATAAAAATTTATCAAAATAAACAAACAGCACTAATCCACGGCACTCACCATTCCTAGATTTGGGGTGCAACATGGTATGTGACCACATTGTTTAAATAGAAATCACAGGGGCTCTGCACTCACAATAACTAATAATAATAATAATAATAATAATAATAAACAGTGGGTATTAGTTCATGAATTGATCAATGCATTTAAGCTTGCAGCCCATCATCACGGGACCCCACTTTACTGCAAGTCCCTACTCTATTGCTCAGAATTATAACATGGACATAGCCATCACATTAGTGTTAAACTCAGGGTATGCTATCAAGGTTTAAAGCTCACAGCAACTTTGCTTTTAAACGTGAGACAGTTACCAAGCACACCTGTTGCAAAGCACCTAGAAAAACAGCTGACACAAGTTAATTAAACTAGTTAAAAGGGGTGCATGAGAAAATGTGATCCAAAAATGATTAATTATAAAAATTTATCAAAATAAACAAACAGCACTAATCCACGGCACTCACCATTCCTAGATTTGGGGTGCAACATGGTATGTGACCACATTGTTTAAATAGAAATCACAGGGGCTCTGCACTCACAATAACTAATAATAATAATAATAATAATAATAATAAACAGTGGGTATTAGTTCATGAATTGATCAATGCATTTAAGCTTGCAGCCCATCATCACGGGACCCCACTTTACTGCAAGTCCCTACTCTATTGCTCAGAATTATAACATGGACATAGCCATCACATTAGTGTTAAACTCAGGGTATGCTATCAAGGTTTAAAGCTCACAGCAACTTTGCTTTTAAATGTGAGACAGTTACCAAGCACACCTGTTGCATAGCACCTAGGAAAACAGCTGACACAAGTTAATTAAACTAGTTAAAAGGGGTGCATGAGAAAATGTGATCACAAAAATGATTAATTATGAAAATTAATCAAACTCTTATTTAAACAATGTGATCACATACCATGTTGCACCCCATATCTAGGAATGGTGAGTGCCGTGAATTAGTGCTTTATATATATATATATATATATATATACAGTATATATATATGTATATATATATATATATAGATGTGTTCCTGTATCTTGTGTTCAACAAGTAATGTTCTGCTGTATCTCCCCATTCCCTCCCCTCCAGGTTTCATCATCTAATAAGGGAATGCACACTAACAGTCCAGGTTTTAAGGATAGCCATACTGGAGCACAGGTAACTAGTACCTCAGTTATTTTGATTTAACAATCTGTGCTCAAGCATGGATATCACTAAAACCAGGACTGTTAGTGTGCCTTGAGGACCAAGTTTGGGAATCACTTGGCTAGGTGGTGCTATTTGGACACTTGTTCAGTACTTGGAGTTTCCAGCATGGTGGAGAAAAAGCTTGCATGTGAGATCCACCAAGTACCATGTGGATTACAGCAACAAGAAAATTGGATATTTTGACCTGCAAGTGCATCTGCATTTTACAGACAATCCCAAGGAAGAGAGAATAACATAGCTTGCTATGAAATGTTGTTTAAACAAAATATTTGCTGTATATGTAAAGATTTAAAGAATGATGAAAAATCTACCCAGAAAAAAAAGTGTTAAGTGAACGTTGTGGATAGAATATAATAGCTTGTGCATATTCAGTGAGTCAAAAGTCTCCCTGATTGACTAATGCTGGGTGCACACTAGAATATATTCAGACGGTATGTTGTCCGTTCCGGTTGATCGGGCGACATATCGTCCACATCTTCCAGTGTGTACAGACTATGTTACTGACGATGCATGCTCCCGCACATAGGCCCTCATTCAGACCCGGACGCAAGTGACCGTTCGTACGTTGGGCGAATGTAAAAAATATTTAAATTCAGGCACACGCTCGTATTTTCGTTTGCATCAAAACATCCTCCCCAAACTCAGGCGACCCCTCCTCTAACTAATGAGCGTGCCAAATAGCGAGCGTACATCCCCGAAGTGGTTTGAAGGGAACGCACGCACTAGTACTACCCGGAAGTTGGACTGTCAGATTTCGATTAACTGCTCGTTTAGTCTGCCTACCTCCCTCAATCGTAACATGCCAATCAATATATCAATTAGCTTAATTGTTTTTTTTTTTGTTTTTTTTACACAATGCAATAAACTTTATTTATGTCCGTGTTTGTGTTTACCCGCAGAATACGTACGGCTTAAACATTCGCTTTTAATTGTCAAAATACATGTTAGCCCCTATTAAATAATTGTTCTATTTGTTTTTCTACCCGCATATTTCCTGGAGTTCAATTCTTTATGTAAATTTGTTTACGCATGTCACTGCATCAAGCCTATCATAAGTCTCAAGAGATTTCTGGCCCTGTCGAACACATGACTCATACACTAACCAATAGAATTGCTCCTGTTAATTTCCTAAATACATTAGCCAATCATAAAATTTGGGTGCACTTTATCAAAAATGATTTGTATGAAAAACTCCATTTCCATCATGAGAGCCTCCGCATTCACCAGGCGCGAGCTGCTGGTGCTTACGGAGGTGATGGATAGGCGGATCACCAGCCAGCCTCCACCCATCACCAACCGCGAGAAGCGATCCGCATATGCGGAGGTTCGGGCCCGCCTGCGCTCCTTCGGCTCACGCCGCCATATCGGGCAGCTGGAGCGCAGGTGGTCGGACCTGCAACGGCGGACGCCCCGCTTGCTGGCATGCTTTCGCATGCAGATCGCTGAAAGTAAGTTTAATGGATTTTGTTTTTCATGTTTGTCTTTGTGGCC
This sequence comes from Taudactylus pleione, assembly GCA_031769625.1. Classification (NCBI taxonomy): domain Eukaryota; kingdom Metazoa; phylum Chordata; class Amphibia; order Anura; family Myobatrachidae; genus Taudactylus; species Taudactylus pleione. The sequence goes on from JAUIMM010000052.1 coordinate 28,681,038, forward strand.
CTAACTGCATGGCCCTGTTTTCCCTGTATTTCATATTTATTAATTTTCCTCATATCTGCATGGCCCTGTTTTCCCTGTATTTCATATTTATTCATTTTCCTCATATCTGCATGGCCCTGTTTTCCCTGTATTTCATATTTATTCATTTTCCTCATATCTGCATGGCCCTGTTTTCCCTGTATTTCATATTTATTCATTTTCCTCATATCTGCATGGCCATGTTTTCCCTGTATTTCATATTTATTCATTCTCCTCATATCTGCATGGCCCTGTTTTCCCTGTATTTCATATTTATTCATTTTCCTCATATCTGCATGGTCATGTTTTCCCTGTATTTCATATTTATTCATTTTCCTCATATCTGCATGGCCATGTTTTCCCTGTATTTCATATTTATTCATTCTCCTCATATCTGTTTTGTTTTGTTTTTTTGGGGTGCATTTGAAATTGTTTTTGGGCGCGGATTTGTGTTGAAACTAACCACAATTTGTTTCCCATCTTTTAGGGGCCCAGCGAAGACTACGCCATCAGCGTCTGGCCAGACGACGATCACGGCCACTCTCCCCAACCCCCAGCCAACACTCCAACTCCACTCCTTCCCCTATTCCCCACTCCTCCCCAGCCTTCCTACACCCTCAGCCTGATTTTTCTGGCCACCTTCCCCTCCATCCCAATTCCCTCTCTCCTCCAACCACCCTCTTAGAATGACCCCCTCCCCGGAGATGGTCATTACCCCGCCCCGATCTTTGGGGAATGGACCCACCTCCGAGGAGGACGATGGAGGGCCTTCTGTAGCTGGCGTTGGGTCTTCCGGTATGTTTTTGTTTGCGTTTTTTTATCGTCCCAAACAGTTTGTATGTAATCATGGGTGTTTTGGTTTTTTGGCCAAACTTTTGGGGTTTTTGGCAATTGCCGTAACCTGTTACTGCTGTTTTCAACATACACATAGCACACCTGTCGGAATTTGGACATAGGCCTTGTATTTTTGCCCTACACCATTTTAGTTTGATGAGTTTTATAGTTGTTTTTTTAAAATGTTTTTTGTGGAGTTTGGTTTTGTTTGTTTTTTTAATGTGGTTTCACTATTGTTGTATTAATCCCCACACTTTTCTCACCCACAGAGGAACAGAGGCGTCGGGCCGATTTATCCGCCTGTGTGGCCTAGATGCACACCAATATCATCGGGGTGCTGGTGGTCCTTGACCGTATGTCGGTCCTCCTTAGGGAGTAGCTTTTTTTTTTTGGCCCATTATGTAAATAAATTGTTATTTTTGAAGTTACGTTCTGGCTCATTCGTTTTTTCAAAAGCACATATTGTTTACCCTGACATAAGTAGACTATTCCTGCAAGGATTTCAAATTTTTGACAATAAGAGTGTGTGTTGTATTTTTATGTCAAACAGCCACAAGAAACACCTAACAGTAACAATCTGATTTCCCTTTTTTGGTGTAGTCACAATTAGATATTTCTACATTTTACAGGTTCCTAGTTGGTGTGCAAGCTGCTTAGGCCAATCTTACGAAGCAAAATGATTGTACCGGCTTCCTTTTGGTGTTGGTTTGGACCCTGAAAAAAAAATACATTTTAGCTCAACTGGCGTCAGTACTGGATTACCCCGTAGTCAAATGTAACGTGTGTGAACCTGGTTACACTTGCTGGTAACGTTCCAAAAAAGGGACAACATTTCACTCTCAAAACATTTATTATCAACATAACTGAAAAATCAAAGTGGTCACTCACAAACAAAACACACAGTGATAATCTCAAATACAACACATACCAAAAAAACCACATCACAAAACAAAAATTCAATAACTGGTTGACGAAGGACCATGCCAACATGATTCCACAAATATGGCGTTGCAATAAGGGTTCCAGAATATATCCCCAAAATGTCCACATACAGGTTTTGTAAGGGTAGTAGGAAGTAGTCATCATTGGAGTGCCAAAGATTATGTTAAAAAACAGAAGATGGTGAAAAAAATTAACCAAAAATTAGATGTTCTCAAACAAACCCAACCACATTAGGTATCAACACTGTTTTTTTTCAAATAATTACCTAAAAAATCTGGCCACCACATCATCGCGTATGGCCCCCCCACATACTGACCTCCGACCAACCTCGGGGGCGCCATCCTCAGGTAAGGCATCCTCTGGCTGCATTGGGACACCACTCCGTATGGCGATGTTGTGAAATATCCCACACAGGACCACAATTTTCGAAACCATATCCGGCAAATAGATGAGTTCACCACCAGAGCGGTGGAGGCATCTGAATCGGCCTTTTAAAAGGCCGATACAGCGCTCCACCACTTGCCTGGTGGCTGTAAGTGCAGATTTTATACTCACTTTGTGGCCCTGGTGTGGGAGCCAAATAAGGAGTGAGCAGCCAGGGTGTGCAAGGGTAGCCACTGTCTCCTGTGAAAAAGAATAGTCAACATCAGGCTCACTCTGTATGAAGCTTAACATTGTTATGTACTAAAGGTCTCCACTTACCCAGAAGCCACGCATCACCAGCTTGTAGGTTGGTTAATTTGTGCCATATCCCTGATTGTCGGATGACGAAGGAGTCATGTGCACTTCCTGGTAATTTTGCATTCAGGGACAGGATCTGGAGGGAGGCATCACATACCACCATTACATTGAGGGAGTGATAGTGTTTCCGGTTTCTAAATATTGCCTCCAGCCGTGCTGGAGGCTGAAGTGGTATGTGAGTACCATCCACAACCCCTATGATGTGTGGGAAGCTAGCTATTTGGTAAAAATTGGCCTTGGCCACACTAAGGGCACCCATATCCAAAGGCATTTGAATAAAATGATGGAGGTGCTTGAAAAGTGCCTCCATCACTGCCCTCAGGATCCGGGAAAAGGAGGATTGTGAGATGCCCGCCACTATTCCCACCGTTGTTTGGAACGATCCTGAGGCACAGAAATGTAACACCGCCATAAATTGCGTAAGTGGTGGAATTGCTGTAGGACTGTCAATTTGCCGCTCAAGATCACTCTCTATTAATGAGAGAGTGTCTATGATGATTTTTGGAGGAAGACGGTATCGTCTTAAAACCTCATCATCTGGCATTCCAAAAAGGGTGACACGTGTTCGAAATATCTGGGGCCTTGCACGCCTACGATGCCTACGCCTGGGACGAGATTGAGGTTGGTCGGCTTCCGGGAGCAGGGCCAGAACAATCCGACCCATATCAACCTGAAATGGCAACATTGGAATGTCAGGCTTTTTACCCCACCCATTAAAAATAAATTTTACTTAGCTTGAAAATACCATCCATTGATGCTTACATGCCGGGGTACTGTCATGATATGCTGTAACTGCAAATAATCACAACAAAAATATACATCATTTTATGCTGGCCATGTCATTATCTAAAATTTAAGCAAGAAAAAACAGAAAAGGGGACACACACACATTTGGGCAAAGAGCAAAACGACGTTGCGCACACTACGTCAAATTGAGGCCAAATGTAAGCAACCAATGCTCCCGAAAAAACACAAACAATTTTAAGGGATGACTAAACATTTCACAAAGCGCTAATTATTTTGCAAATACAAGTCACAATAGGATGTAGTAAAAATGCGCTAATTATTTCGCAAATACAAGTCACAATAGGAAGTAGTAAAAATGCGCTAATTAGTTCGCAAATACAAGTCACAATAGTAAGTAGTAAAAATGCGCTAATTAGTTCGCAAATACAAGTCACAATAGGAAGTAGTAAAAATGCGCTATTTAGTTTGCAAATACAAGTCACAACAACGCCGCATAAATAAATTTAAAAAAAACACAGAGTTCGAATTTGCAAAAACAAACGTGACATGTGGAAGGCCAACCAAAGTTGCGTACAGACAAACAAGAACATTTCCTAAACAGTTTAACAAATGAACTTACCAAGAGATAATATATAAGAATCCGGAACAAAATGTCTTTGGGGCAGAGCCAAAATAAAACCTAGGAGAGATGAAATGACGGTCAAAACTTATTTGAAAAATCGACACCAGAATGAGAGACAAATTGACCCAAAGTTAGACTTCCCCAAACTTACCAAAACTGGAAACGACCAAAAAATTCAAATAGGAAAAAAAACGAACGGAAATCAAAAAAAGAATAAATCCAAGAAAAAAACTTCAACAAACGCTATCTCCTACACCAGCCAACAATCAACTCCAACCAACGTAACCTCCAACATTCAATAAACGCCACCTCGATTCGAGACGCCCCAAGCCATAAATAGTGTTTCGTTTCCCGCACAAATTAAGGAAGGATCATAGGAACGCACAATCAATGATGCGGACGCAAAATAAGGATGCATGTATAAATACGTCACGAGACAAAAACACAATACTGGTGTATTTCTAGTTTGAACCTCACACATGGCTACAGACCAGGGAAACAATGGACAACAGTCAGGCGGTAAGTATTTCATGCATTTTGACTCAATGATTAATTTGAAACATAATATTGTGCAAGTTGTGAAGTTGACAATTCTCCAAAATAACACACATAGGTGAGGAGGATGACATGGAAGAGGCTGCTGGGCCCAGTATTCCGGGCAAAGCTGCCAAAAAGAAAAGGCAGCCACAATTCACAAGAAAGGAGATGGAGGTTTTGATACAGAAATGTGTGGACATCCTGCCACAGGCAGACAGGAATATGAGTGCTAGCCAGAAGTGGAGAATGTGGGAAGAGGTAGTCGTGGATGTCAATAGGGTGGGTGATTATGTCCGTCTAGCCCGGGATGTCAAACAGCGGTAAGTAAACACTTGACCACCCTAAAACCAAAAACCAAATCCAAAAACAAGTAATGGTTCCAATTTCATCCCACAGATGGGCCGACTTCAAATATCGCCTGAAGCAAAAACTGGCGGACAGGGCTAGGCATGCAAGGGGGACAGGTGGGGGTCCCACCCCTGTGTCATTGGAGTTGACTGATTTAGAAGAGCTGGCACAGGAGTGTGTGCAGCCTGTGGAGGTATTGGCGTGTCCAACATGGATACGGACATGCCAGACTTTGCGGCTCCTCATGTTGTCCCAGGTAAATGTTGTGATGTCACCAACTGTGAAATGTTATTGGGCCAATATGTAGATTTTAATGTGAGTCTTTTCTCATTTTTCCAACAGAGACACAGGCGGATGAGTCTGCTCCAGAGGGGATCCTTGGCCGCAGAATTTCTGCTGGCTCTGCAGGGGTGGAACCAGTACATCCGGCTGAGGACCCTGCAGAAGCCAGTCCAGGGCAATCCCCCTCTCAGGCAGTGTACCTCCTCACAGAACTCAATTTTAAATCGGATTTCCATACGGAGATTCTGCAGAGGATGGACGCCAGTCTGGTACGGGTGGTTGAGGCCCTGGAGCAAAATGCTGCGGCCAACGTGACCATTGGTCAGGCCCTGGCGGAAAATACCAGGGCCAACATCCGCATCGCCACTGCCCTGGAGCAGCTCGTTCGCCAGCACATGGTGGAGCCGACCTCCCTTCCTGCCGGAACATCAGGATCCTCCACCTCTGGCACAACATCAGCCAATCCTCCAAATGTGCCTAGCCCTGTGCCTAGTCCAGAGGCCACAACATCTGCCTCTGGACAGGCCAGCCCGATGACATCCCGGACCCGGTCTGGCGCCCTCCCTCCCCCAGCCAAACGGGCGAAAAAACGGTGACACCATTGGCTACTTTTCCCACACTCCTTCTGTGCTTGCCTCATATTCCTTTCTGGCCAAAACTTCCCTCTCCTTTCTTGTGAATTGTTTTTAATTTTAGCATTTACGTTTACCCAAAAATTATTGTTTGCACAATTAATAAATATTGTGGAACACTGCCAAAAATGTTGGAGTTCAATATGTGTATTTTTTTTTGGGTGGATACCAATAAATTTACCACAAATGTACGACTTTGTATTCTGACATTATTGTAAAAATGGGTTACATTTAATCCGGGCCCACAAGCCAACAACGTTCAAAATAAAAAATTACACATTTTAAAAAAAGGGCTCGTTAAGGAACGTTTAAAACATTACCTAAGGAGGAAAAATCACCTTGCAAACACAAAATGAGGGACCAAACCTAAACATGATGACATTATTGTTACAATAGTCCAAAAACAAACACATTGCGGCCAAAATACACCCCCACAAATGTACGCTAATTGATTGTGTAATCCAGACATTAGCAGCTATGATTTCCACCTGCGTTCGGTTTTGTGCTATCCAAAAAAACTGCTTCCAAAACACATACCAAGCCGTTTTTCAATCCAACACTAATTGAGTTTCTGACAAGCCGTGATTAATCGATGGAACATCGTGGAGTGCCGGGACGGAGGAGAAGGCCATCACCACTGTGGTCGAGTTATCCAGCCCCTAAGCTGTGCGAGCATTTTGAAGGGAAAGAGGATCATCCAGTGACGTATGAGTTGGTATGAACACATTTGACGTTCGCATTTGTTAATGTATGTACGCCCAAAAAACGCCTCGCCACGCCTGCGTTTTTCCATCTCCACCCCCGTCAACGCCCAAAAACGTCCTGTTCTGTCAATCACATTTGACATGTCACTTCCTGTACGCTATTTGACGAACGAGACAAAAAAAACTCGCAATCTGCCGTACGCACATGCGCAGTGTAACACCGACGCATGCGCGGTTAGTCAACATCGGAACGCAACGAGCGTACTGCTGTTAACGAAAGGCTCTGAATCAGGGCCATAGTCAGCAACATCGCCCATCGGACATGCATGCAGGTCTGACAGGTGACATCGTTTGCGTGGAACATGCTGCAGAATGCAGCATGGTTGTCGCAATGTCGATCCCGACATCAGCAAGTGTGTATGCACTGCCAATACCGGGACCCCTGCTGGGTCCTGTTGCCAGGCCTGCCAAGAGCCACTCCAGGTTTGGGTAAAAGGGGGCGTAGCCTAATCGTGGGAGGCGTACCAATGCCCCCTTGGGTTAAAAAAAAAAGTTTTGCAGCGCAGCTGCGCGCTGGCAAGGGGGGCTCTGTGTGCCCCCTCAGCCCGGCGCATAACCAGTGGGGGGCGCGATCAGCTTGATTGCTCCACCCACAGGCATAGGAGACTGATTTGGCTGCTACTTAGCAACCGAGAGCAGTCTCCCAGTGCAGCTCAGCACACAGCAGCGTGAGCTGGGCTACTGTGATGTAAGAGGGGGGGAGCGGTGCTGGACCCAGGCCCCCACCAGGCCCCTCCAGCATGCCCGGGTAATTAGTACACACCCCCCACCCCTCTCGGTGCCCCTGCCCATTGCATGATATCATTAAATGTGTACCCAGCTTAAGAGTTTGATTCCTCAAAAATGAGGTTAATCTGTGAATAATTAGAAATATGGTGTTTTAAAAAAATATATATACCACTGGATATTTGGTCAAAACTGATGTGTCAGCAGCCCTATATAAGCAGGTGTTTGTATGTATTTTATTTGAAAAAGTTAATAGGATCTAGGTGTAGGAGACAGGAGAGTGAGTTTGGTGATGTTTGGTTATTTTTACTGGTGAGTTATAACTGATTACTGGTTGCCTATTTCTGTAAAGTCTTGTTTATTTTTTTTATCTTTCTATTACTTATGGTTGCTTATCTTTTTTATTGGTTTCTTGTCTTTACTGGCTGTTAGTGTTGTGTGCTTGTAGCTGTTTGTAGTGTCATTATTTTTTTAAGAGATGTTCGCATACCACTATGTTTTTTATTGGTTATAAATCACTGTCATGTTTTGGTTTTAGCAAAACCACCCTCAACTGTTTTGATTCAGTTGTGGTTTTGGCTTTCTTAAATAATGCAAAATATGCAAGATCAGGTTCTTAGATTATAATTGCATACTTGGCAAGAAGACCTGAGTTGGGTATCGGTTCTACATGGAACCCCAAAGTGATCCATGCCGGGACTTGGTTCAACTCAGAACCCCTAAGTTCGGGTGTATTCGGTTTCCTCATCTCTCATCTCTCTCATCCCTAATTTTTCTCTGTTCTTTCTGTGATTTGTGTGAGGATGTAGTAGAGTGGGAGGAAAGATTAGGAACATAGGCAGAGTCAAGAGGAACAGCAGTTTAGGGGAGCCCAACAGGTAGGGAAGGTGGAGAGGGGGCTCACAGGGCTGAGAAGTGAGGGTGTCAGCCCTCCCCAGGCAAAATTAAAAGTGGTCACAGCTGAGAACAGAGCCCGTATAGTACCTGTCTATGACCAGATATTGGGAAGCCTGTCCCACAAGCTCTTCCTTGTCCAGGAAAATGCAGCTGTGAGCAGAGGTATGTGATGCAGTAAATGCAGTTGGAGAGATGAGAAAAATAGCAGAAAATGGTTCTCCGACATGAAGAGGATCATAAAGGGAAATCTGGCATAAGTTAGGAGAGCGGCAGTGAGGACTGGAGCTTGTCCAACCATCCGTATTGAAATTGCCTTGTACGAGGTCTCCGTCCTCCTTGGACTGACTCCACTCGGCAGCCATTAGGTATGGTCACATTTCCTTTTTCTTCCCTGTGTGGGCGGATCCCTTCGGCCCCACACAGAATCCATGGCTCACTATCACCCTCTTTATGACAGGGGCTGATTGTGTCACTGGGAAGTTGGGACATTTCCCACTGGTCGGCCAGGGCTGGTCCGGTCTGGGCTGAGCTGATCCTGTCCCTGCTCCTCTCTCCCTCCCTTCCCTCCCCCTTGCCACTCCGCAGGCCAATTCATACTTACTGCTCTTAGAACACAGCTGCTCTGGGGCAGCATGTGCAGAAGCTCATTGCAGGCAAAGGCAGAATCAGTGGTGCAGCTTATCTGCTGACAGGTGTGCCGCACTTCCACCTGTACACTAAAGCAAATGACACTGGCACTGACTGCAGCCATGGCACCTTCACATTCACAGTGGCTGGCCCCTCCTCTTCCTGCTCCTTATCTGAGTGACAGTGACTGCCTGGTACCTGTGCTGCTTCCCCTCACCACAATGTCCTGGCTCCCTGCCAGTGCCAGATTAAGGTCCTCATGGGCCTGGAGCTGAAATCTATGCAGGGCCTATTGTGTACTTCGCAGGGGGTGTGACTACTGATATGGGGGTGAGACCAGTGATATGGGGGTGTGATCTGTGTCATGAGGTGTGGCTAGCGCCATGGAGCATAGCTACACACCTACATTGAACCATCTTCATCTCCCTCCCCTCTTTGATTATTTGAAGCAGCGGTGGCCAACCTGTGGCTCTTGAGCCACATGCGGCTCTTCCATTCCTGATGCGGTTCCCCTGACTGACACTGACTGCTGTTGTGACACTTGGAGAGGCTGCTGTTATGACACATGGGGGGGCTGGATTGTATTATGTGACTCTGACTTATTTATTTTTTCAATGTATTTTTTTTTCAGTGCATTTGTGGATGTGGCTTTTTCAGTGTATTATTATTTGTGGATGTGGCTTTTTCAGTGTATTTGATGTGGATCTGGCTTGTATCAGTGTATTTTATGTGAATCTGTTTTTTTTCAATGTTTTTTTTATTGTTCTGGCTTTTTCTTTCCCTGTGATAGTTACCTCCAAGGTGATTGTGTGCATGCGCTTTTACATGCTCCTACAAAAACATCATACCAGGGGCGTGGCCTAGCTGGCACAAGGCCACACCCCTTCTTGCATGTTCACATGATCTTGGCTCTTTAACATACCTACAGATATTTTGGGGCTTTTTGACTCTGACTGGTTGGCCACCCCTGATATGAAGCATACACTACCTTTATTTTTTTTATTGTTACACACCCACACATATATATATACTGACAATAGCATTACTAATACCCCTTTTAGACCAGAGCTAAAACCCGTGTTATTGCAGGGTTAACCCGGGTAGTTCCTTGGTGAAAAGGGGACAGGGTTGGATTGCCCGGCCGAGTAAACCGGCAATCCAGTCCTGGTAACTTGCAGGGTTTTACAAAGGAATGACGCGTGAAACCCTACAGTGTAAGCGGCGCAATCTGGGTTACGATGACCTGGAGCGCGCCGCATGCCTGCCCATTGGCCGGCTTCAGTGACTCTTGAGATGACGTCATGCAGACCCGGCTCTGGTGTGAATGCCGCTTACTCTGGAATATCCTGGGTTGGTGCCGGCTAAATTCCGGGTGTGATCCATTTGGTAACCCTGTCAGACCCGGAATTTAGGTGTAAAAGCAGCATCACACTGAAACTTTGATTATAGCCATTTGTCTATGCCTGTTATCGTGCTACATATATATATTAGGGGTGAGCGGGTTCGGATTTCTGAAATCCGAACCCCGCCGAGCCCCCCCGATCCGAGGCCGATCCAAGTCAGGCTCGACTTTTCCCACCTGACTCGGATCTGAAATCGAGGCAAAACGTCATCATCCCACCTTCCCGGTCTCGCGGGTTTTGGATCCTATATAAGCTACCCGCGTCGGCGCCATTTTCTCACTCGGCTGTGGACAGTGAAGAGGGAGGGTGGGAGTTAGGGCTGGCTGGGCTGTGTAGTGTAGTGTAGTGCAGAGTAGTGTTGTGCTGTGCTGCGCTGTGCTGCTGTTGTCCATAGGGGCTGTGTCCACTACTTCAAAGTCCATAGGGGCTGGCTGTGTTGTGCTGTGCTGCTGTTGTTAATAGGGGCTGTGTCCACTACATCAAAGTCCATAGGGGCTTGCTGGACTGTGTTGTGCAGTCAGTTGTCCATAGGGGCTGTGCCCACTCCAAAGTCCTGTGCAGTGTCCCAGTCCTAAAGGGGTGCTGTAGTGTTGTCCAGGGGGTGCTCTGTCCATCAGGGGTGCTCCCCCCAAGTGGTAAAAAAATATATTTTTTCTGTGTTTGTGAATTGTGTGCGCAGTAGCCGCACGTGCATCAACAAAGTAGTGCCAAGCGTGCGCCTGTGTCATAAGTAAAGGGCCGGCTGGCTTGACCGTTAAAGGGTGCTGTAACCCCCAAAGTACACCCCAAACCAAATAAAAAAATATTTTCTGTGTTTGTGAATTGTGTGCGCAGTAGCCGCACGTGCATCAACAAAGTAGTGCCAAGCGTGCGCCTGTGTCATAAGTAAAGGGCCGGCTGGCTTGACCGTTAAAGGGTGCTGTAACCCCCAAAGTACACTCCAAACCAAATAAAAAAATATTTTCTGTGTTTGTGAATTGTGTGCGCAGTAGCCGCACGTGCATCAACAAAGTAGTGCCAAGCGTGCGCCTGTATCATAAGTAAAGGGCCGGCTGGCTTGACCGTTAAAGGGTGCTGTAACCCCCAAAGTACACTCCAAACCAAATAAAAAAATACTTTCTGTGTTTGTGAATTGTGTGCGCAGTAGCCGCACGTGCATCAACAGAGTAGTGCCAAGCGTGTGCCTGTGTCATAAGTAAAGGGCCGGCTGGCTTGACTGTTAAAGGGTGCTGTAACCCCCAAAGTACACTCCAAACCAAATAAAAAAATATTTTCTGTGTTTGTGAATTGTGTGCGCAGTAGCCGCACGTGCATCAACAAAGTAGTGCCAAGCGTGCGCCTGTGTCATAAGTAAAGGGCCGGCTGGCTTGACCGTTAAAGGGTGCTGTAACCCCCAAAGTATACTCCAAACCAAATAAAAAAATATTTTCTGTGTTTGGGAATTGTGTGCGCAGTAGCCGCACGTGCATCAACAAAGGAGCAGCGCCAAGCGTGCGCCTGTGTCCCATAAGTAAAGAGCCGGCTGGCTCATTTCTTAAAGGGTGGTGAAACCCACAAAGTGCACTACTCTCCAGCGAAAATAAAAAAATATTTTCTGTGTTTGTGTGCGCCTTAGCCGCACGTATATATCAAATCGATATAACATAAATGGAGGACCAAGCTTTCTCCGATAAAAATAAAATAGAGAAAGATCAAGAACCACTTCCTCCTAGTGCTGAAGCTGCTGCCACTAGTCATGACATAGACGATAACATGCCATCAACGTCGTCTGCCAAGGCCGATTCCCAATGTCATAGTAGAAGCCACATACAATCGCAAATGACAAAGTTCAGGAAAATGACCTTTTAAAAAAACATTTAAATCATCTGAAGAGAAACGTAAACTTGCCAATATGCCATTTATGACACGGAGTGGCAAGGAATGGCTAAGGTCTTTCCCTATGTTCATGACTAGTGGTTCAGCTTCACATGACGATGGAATCCCTCCTCCCACTAAAAAAATCAAACGAGTTAAGCTGGCAAAAGCACAGCGAAGAACTGTGCGTTCTAAGAAGATATCACAAATCCCCAAGGAGAGTCCAAGTGTGGTGGCGGTTGCGATGCCTGACCTTCCCAGCACTGGACGGGAAGAGGTGGCTCTTTCCACCATTTGCACGCCCCCTGCAAGTGCTGAAAGGAGCACCCACAGTCCACTTGCTGATATGCAAATTGAAGATGTCACTGTTGAAGTACAACAGGATGAGGATACTGGTGTAGCTGGCGCTGAGTAGGAAGTTGGCGAGGAGGATTCTGATGGTGATGTGGTTTGTTTAAATCAGGCTCCGGGGGAGACAGTTGTTGTCCATGGGATGAAAAAGCCCATCACGGTCATGCCTGGGCAGAAGACCAAACATTCCACCTCTTTGGTCTGGCAATATTTCTATCCAAATCCGGACAACAACTGTCTTGCCATATGTACCATATGTAAAGGTGGAATAAGTAGGGGTAGGGACGTTAACCACCTAGGAACATCCTCCCTTATACGGCACCTGCAGCGTGTTCATAATAAGTTACTGTCAAGTTCAGAAACTTTGGCTAAGACCGTAAGCAGTGCAGGGACACCTAAATCCCGTTGTCCTGTTGTATCCAAGCGCCTGCAAACCACACCGTCAACTCCCTCCTCGTCAATTTCCTCCTTAGTCAGGATTGGAAGTAGTCCTGCAGGCCATGTCACTGGCATGACTGACTCTCCTATCCGGGATTCCTCCGGAGGATCCTGCATTGCTACGCCTCCTGCTGCCACTGCTGCTGTTGCTGCTGCTGGGACTCATTCATCATCCCAGAGAGGAAGTAGGAACACCACTACTTTTACTAAACAATTGACCCTCCAACAGTCCTTAGCGAGGAGGATGAAGTACGACAGCCGTCATCCTGAAGCAAAACGTATAACTGAGGCCTTGACTGCTATGTTGGTGTTAGACGTGCATCCGGTATCCGCCATTAGTGCAGTGGGATTTACACAATTGATGGAGGTAGTGTGTCCCCGGTTCCAAATCCCGTCTAGATTCCACTTCACTAGGCAGGCGATACCGAGACTGTACAGAAACGTCAGAAAAAGTGTCCTCAGTGTCCTGAAAAATGCCATTGTACCCAATGTCCACTTAACCACGGACATGTGGACAAGTGGAACAGGGCAGACTAAGGACTATATGACTGTGACAGCCTACTGGGTAGATGTATCACCTTACGCAGCAACAGCAGCAGCGTCACCAGTAGCAGCATCTCAGAAACGCCAGCTCGTTCCAAGGCAGGCTACGCTGTGTATCACCGGTTTCAGTAAGAGGCACACCGCCGACAACCTCTTAGAGAAACTGAGGGAAATCATCGCCCAGTAGCTTACCCCACTTAGACTCTCCTGGGGATTTGTGATATCTGACAACGCCACCAATATTGTGCGGGCATTACATCTGGGCAAATTCCAGCACGTCCCATGTTTTGCTCACACAATAAACTTGGTGGTGCAGAATTCTCTGAAAAGCGACAGGGGCGTGCAGGAGACACTTTGGGTGGCCCGAAAAATTTCTGGCCACTTTCGCCATTCAGCGACTGCGTGCCAAAGACTGGAGCGCTAGCAAACACTCTTGAACCTGCCCCGCCATCACCTGAAGCAAGAGGTTGTGACACGGTGGAACTCAACCCTCTATATGCTTCAGAGGATGGAGGAGCAGCAAAAGGCCATACAAGCCTGTACATCCACCTATGACATAGGCAAAGGAGGGGGTATGCACCTGACTCAAGCGCAGTGGAGAATGATTTCCGTGTTGTGCAAGGTTCTCCAGCCCTTCGAACTTGCCACACGAGAAGTCAGTTCAGACACTGCCAGCTTGAGTCAGGTCATTCCCCTCATCAGGCTTTTGCTGAAGCAGCTGGAGAAAGTGAAGGAGGAGCTAAGACAGAGCGATTCCGCTCGGCATGTGGGACTTGTGGATGAAGCCCTTCATTCACTTTGCCAGGATTCCAGGGTGGTCAATCTGTTGAAATCAGACCACTAAATTTTGGCCACCGTGCTCGATCCTAGGTTTAAAGCCTATGTGGTGTCTCTCTTTCCGGCCGACACAAGCATGCAGAGGTGCAAAGACCTGCTGGTGAACACACTGTCAGCTGAAGCGGAACGTGACACGTCAACAGCTCCTTCTTCATTTTTTCCCGCAACTGGGGCTGCCAGGAAAATACTTAGCTATCCTAAGCAACCCGCTGGCAGTGATGCAGGGCAGGCAGGACCAAGTTTGGACATCTGGTCCGGACTGAAGGACCTGGCAACAATTTCTGACATGTCTACTGTCACTACATATGATACTGTCAACATTGACAGAATGGTGGAGGATTACATCGGTGACAGCATCCAAGTAGGCATGTCAGACAGTCCGTACCTGTACTGGCAGGAAAAAGAGGCAATTTGGAGGCCCCTGTACAAACTGGCTCTATTTTACCTGAGTTGCCCCCCCTCCAGTGTGTACTCCGAAAGAGTGTTTAGTGCAGCCGGGAACCTTGTCAGCGAAAGGCGTAGGAGGTTGCTTCCACAAAATGTGGAGAAGATGATGTTCATCAAAATTAATTATCAACTCTTCCAGGGAGACCAGCCTCCAGAACGTACAGAGGGACCTGTGGTGGTGGATTCCAGTGGGGATTAGTTAATACTCTGTGAGGATGAGGATGTACACAACACTGAAGAGGGTGAGGAATCAGTGGATGAGGAGGATGAGGACGACATCTTGCCTCCGTAGAGCCAGTTTGTGCAGGGACAGATTAATTGCCAGCTTGTTTTGTGGGGGCCCAAACGAACCAATCATTTCAGCCACAGTCGTGTGGCAGACCCTGGCGCTGAAATGATTACTTTGTTAAAGTGTGCATGTCCTGTTTATACAACATAAGGCTGGGTGGGAGAGCCCAAGGACAATTCCATCTTGCACCTCTTTTTTTTCTTTGCATTATGTACAGTTTGGGGCCTAGTTTTTCAAACTGCCATCCTGTCTGCCACTGCAGTGTCAATCCTAGATGGGTCACGTGTTTGTGCCGCCCACTCGTGTCGCTTAGCATAGTCATCCAGCTACCTCGGTGCAACCTTTTGGACATAAAAACACTATTGTGAGGTGTGAGGTGTTCAGAATAGACTGGAAATGAGTGGAAATTAAGGTAATTGAGGTTAATAATAGCATAGGAGCAGAAAAACCCACAAATTCTGTGATTTTAGCTGTTTTTATGCTTTTTTTCAAAAAAATACAGATCCAAAACCCAGAACCCAAAACACGGAAGGGTGGTTTTGGCAAAACCAATCCAGATCCAAAACACGAAGAAAGATCCAGATCCAAAACCAAAACACAAAACACGAAAAGTGGCCGGTGCACACCCCTAATATATATATATATATATATATATTTGCATTACCTTAAAGTCCCAAACTCAACTGCAGCAATAGACACAAGGAAGACTGCGGGCCTGGTAAGGAGTGTCCCGCCCCCTCCACAGACCCATCCCCATTAGGGCTGCTTTCAGAAATTTCCCGAGCAATTTTTCCATCCCAATCTTCCCCTGCTCTATGCTGATACTGCCAGAGCTAACAAAAGAAAGAGACTGTTGACACTGATTGCTAGGAGACAGGACTGCAACTGATAGTTATGGCTAAGAGCTTGAAGAATGTGAAATATTGAAAGAGACTGTTTTGCAAGGACAACACAAAAGTAGTTTGATCATTGAGGAGAAAGAGCAAGAAGTTTTTGTTGTTACCATAAACTTCTTCTAGTTCACCATGAAATGGCTACATTAAGTGAACATGTACAGGGATATTAGAGTGAAAAAGAGTAAGTGCCTCATTAAACTCTGATATGGAAAAAGAGACTCTTTAAATCAACCCTTATAACTGAGCCTTTTGGAGTGTGAATTAGAGCCTCTGACTCATTTAAAACATAAAGAATGTGAACAAAGTATTGCAAAATTAAATTTCTTCAAGAATGTTTTGAGGAAAATGATAAATCCCCACACTTGTTACATATTAATGTCGAGTGGGTAAAAAAAAGATATACTACATAACAATAAAACGGTTGAAAGAAATCCTCTCAATGGCTGCAAAGTAAAGACAAAAAGCAGTTATCTGTGTTTTGAAGTTTCAGGAGAAAACTACAAGAGAAGAAACAGGAGTTGGAACAGTAACTCAGTAACAACAAATTATGTTTGACAAATATGCATAAGAATAAAGCTGTGGCTTACTAGAAAGGCTCAATAAACATGTATTATTAATTATTTTGTTAACAGTTATATATATAGCACACTCATATTCTGCAGCGCTAGACAGAGAATATTCCGTCATTCATATCAGTCCCTGCTCCAGTGGAACTTACGATCTATATTCCATTTATTACTGTACCTACCATACTTCCACATAAGAGTTTATTTTTGCCCGGAACCAATTATCCTACCACTATATTTTGAAGTGTGAGAGAAACCCTAGGCACCAGGAGAAAACGCAGGCAAGCACGGGGAGAATATATAAACTCCGCATAGTTAGGGCTGTGTTCGGAATCAAACCCAAGACCACAGTGCTGTGAGGCAGTAATGTTAAACATTACGTCAATTGTGTTGGCCACATGTTGACTTGCTCAGTGCTAAGGATATGAAGCCTGTGTTTATAGGCTCACACATAAACATGCATGTTGGTTGTAATTGCTCTTGCATAGTGTGCACAGAAAAAAATGTAGATATTCATCCACAAATATAGGTGTATGCATCTCTGCAGATGAACCATCCCCATTCATATATATACTGTAGCTTCATACCTGTCATCATTATTAATGCACATTTGCAACAAACTTGTCCCTTGTGATAGACCCATCTGAAAACAAGTGTATTGCATACACATAACATTGAATAGTCTGAAATTCCATCTATATCCTCTCAATAAACTTAACCTATATACAAACAGCCCCCCACCACCAAGTTATGTACAGTACCTTCAGGTGCAAGCAGAGATGGGACTGAGGGCCTAATTCAGACCCGCTCGCGAGCGCTGAGCGCTCACAAGTGGGTCAATGTTGGCCAAGTGCGCATGCGCACGACGGAGGCGGCTCCGTTGTGCGCATGCACAAGACCCGAATAACGACGGCCAAGCCGTCGTTATGGGTCTCGCACCAAAGGGGCGTGCTGTCGATGGTGAGTGACAGCATGGTGACAGATGGTGAGTGACAGATGGAGAGTGACAGCATGCCCCCTTTGGTGGGCGTGCCAGGGGCATGGCTGCCCAGACGGAGGCGTTCCCATGGGAAGGCCTACCATCTGGGCCAGGCCCCACTGACATCACAAGTGATGTCAGTGGGAGTTCTTTTGGCTCTGATAGCAGGGCTTGCGGCAACGAGACCCTACCGCAAGGGTCTCATCGCAAGCCCGATGGTCGTGATGGTCTTGACCATCGCGACCATCATTTTGGCTGCTTGCTATAGCTGTGGGTTGTCAACAACAGCTATGCGAGCGGCCAGGAGGCCGCTGTTAAATTCAGAGGGACGGCCCTGATTCAGAGTGAGCGCTCTGTCAGAGCGTCCGGTTCTGAATCAGGGCCTGAGTTGCATATGGCTATGCTTTAACTGTAAACAATTAGCATTGGAGCTTGCACCATGCAAAAATATGTAAGATATATATCCAAAAAGCTATTTGGTTTCAATTGCGTATTAGCCATTATTTTGATTGTTAAAGAATTTAACCTTTGGTCAAGTGTGTGTTATAGAAATTGCAATTACCATAAGAAAAAGCTGGTAATAGGAAAGAAGGAAGAACTTGAGCCAAAGCAAAGAAGGTCTGCGTAAAAGTACAAAACAAGACAGAGAGACAGCGTAAATAAGTTGCATATCACAGGCATTAGAAAGTTCACCTTGCCATCATCTTGGAGAAAGGTTCTAAAGTGAAAAGCATTGTAATCAAAAGTTTGTGAAATTCTATTGTAAATATTAGCAGTTAATTGTGCACAAGGGTAATGCAATCCAGCCATCCATTACCATAGCATGGCCATGGCGTTGGACTCAATTATAAATGTACTCATAGTCAGATTTGGAGGAGATGGTAGAAATGTTCTAACTGTGAATATATATATATATATATATATATATATATATAGCATGAGAGATGGCACTCAAAAAACACTATTTGTCAGGGGGGTGCTAGGTCCAAAACAACTTGTAATATAAACACCCTGTCACTAAGCAAGCTAATCGCCTGCAGAGTAAACAAAAAACCAGCACTCATGTTTAGATGATTCCACAGGTTTATTCACAAGGCATGTAAACAGACATACCACATAGCTATCAGTGGCCCAACGATCGTTTCAACTGTACTTAAGTTTTCCTCAGGGGCTAACACATACTGAGCCCTGGAGCTCTTAATATACCCAAAAAGGGCGCCAAAGTCAGTAAAGCCCAAATCATGCTGTGTTGCCTTGGCCACGCCCCTCGGCGTTGATTTGCTACAAGGCATCAGGTGGGTTGGTGGGCTTTAAAAGTTAAATAAACAGCCTTTGTTTGTTACACATACATGGCTGTCAGTATGAGTACTGTAGCCTGCGCTGTGGACTGGGCAGATCATGACAACATAGACAAAACAAACACATACACATATATGACTATGGAACAATTAGTGAATCATCGTTGATATCAGTCTCTAGGCAGCATCTATTTGGAGAAACCGGCCAACTGGTATCACAGCGCTGGCAGCAATCAATGATCAATGCTATATGATGGAATTATGGAGTTGCCAGCGCTGTGATACCAGTTGGCCGGTTTCTCTATCTATGTGTAACAAACGGAGGCTGTTTATTTACCTTTTTTATATATATATGGGCTGATTTCAAAATAATGAGACTGCCTCTGTTTTTCTGTTCCATAGGTTGAGTTGGCAATGCTATGCTGGTTTTTGTGATGCTCATACATCGATGTGTTTGAACCTGCAGTTGAGTTGGATGGCAGTAATCTTCTTTTTGTGGTCACAGCGAGTGGAGGATCTTCGTACATTTCATCATGGAGAATGAAGAAGATGTGTCTGTGAGATTACATCAGAGATGTGTGATTGAATTTTGTGTTAAACTTGTAAGAAGCAGAAATTAAACTCATGAAATGTTACGGCAAGCATATAGTGGAGAAATAATTAGCTGTGCTGCAGTATTTCGGTGGTGGAAGCACTTCAAAGAGGGTAATACGCGAGTGACTGACGAAGCGCGTTCTGGAGACCATCCACCGTGGTTACAGTTGTCAATATTGGCAAAACTGCAAAATGACAGAAGGTTAAATTTATGCAAACTTTTGGCTTCACTTGGCATCTTATTCGAACGGGTTCAGCATATTGTGACAGAGGAACTGAAAATGCATTGAGTGTGTGCCAGGTGGGTACCCAGAAATCTCGCAGATGTTATGACGAGTTGAATCATGCAAGAACACCGTATGTCAAAGAGGATACCCGATTTCTTGACATCGATTGTGATGTGTGACAAATCGTAGATTCGTCATTATGAACCAGAATCCAAACAACTGTCCATGCATGAAAACACGCAAATTTGCCTCCACCCAAAAAATTCTGTGTGATTCCTTCGGCGTGTAAAGTCATGCTTCTACTGCTCTTTGTTGTGCAAGGTATGTTCCTACAGCACTGGGTTCCCTGTGGAAAGACAATCAATGGTGACTACTATGCAAACATCCTGAAAACCCATTTGCTTGGAGCAATGAGGAAGACAAGACTACATTGCTGAAGAAACTGTGGCTTTTGCTCCAAGATGCGCACGGTATGATCTTACAACACTGGGTTCTCTGTTCTTTTATGTGCAAGGTAAGATCCTACAGCACTGGGTTCCCTGTGGAAAGACAATTAATGGGGACTACTATGCATACATCCTGAAAACCCATTTGCTTGGAGCCATGAGTAAGACAAGACCACATTGCTGATGAAACTGTGGCTTTTGCTCAAAGACAATGCCAGACCACATATTGCTGCTGTTGCATTGGCAGCACTGACTGAAATTAATGGGACAGCACTGAAACACCCTCCATATAGCCCGGACTTTGCGCCCTGTAAATTCTGGGCATTCCCAACCCTGAAAAAACAACTGTGCAGAAAGAAGTTCTCAACAGATGATGACATGAAAAATTCCACAGCTGAAACACTAAAAGTGATGTCACAGAACAGGTCTACTGCACGGCTATGAATCATTGTTGAAACGCTGCAAAATTGTATTAAATGTAAAGGGCGCTACTATGAAAAAGAAAAATGTTCAGATCCTGGTGAGCCATCTGGTTCAGAATAAAAATTATATATATATATATATATATATATATATATATATATATATAAACAGAAAACCCAGCACTCACCATGTTTAAATACTCACAATGATGTATAAATAAGTAAATAAATAATGGGGATTTAGTTCATGGATTGATCAATGCATTTAAGCCCGCAGCCCACATCATGGGACCCCACTTTCTGCAGGACCTACACTATCCGTCACACTGATGGAAACCTGTTAGCTGCTATCACATAGTTTAGACTGAAAAAATGTTACCTGTTTTAAAGCTCACCTGCCAGCTAATGGCTTTTAAAGGTAAGGCAGTCACCTGACATAGCTTCTATCACACTACCAAAAAGACATCTGACACAGGTTAATATAAACGAGTTTGCACATGGGGTGCATGAGAAAGCTATGATCACAAAAGGTTAATAAAAATTAACCGCATAAACAAAGTCAGAAGTCCACTGCACTCGCCACTCCTAGATTTGGGGTGCAGACCTGCACTCGCCATTCCCAGGACTGGGGTGCAAGTAGCCTGTGACCACATTGCTTAAATAAATAAAAACAGAAAACCCAGCACTCACCATGTTTAAACACTCACAATGATGTATAAATAAGTAAATAAATAATGGGGATTTAGTTCATGGATTGATCAATGCATTTAAGCCCGCAGCCCACATCACGGGACCCCACTTTCTGCAGGTCCTACACTATCCGTCACACTGATGGAAACCTGTTAGCTGCTATCACATAGTTTAGACTGAAAAAATGTTACCTGGTTTAACGCTCACCTGCCATATAATGGCTTTTAAAGGTAAGGCAGTCACCTGACATAGCTTCTATCACACTACCAAAAAGACATCTGACACAGGTTAATATAAACGAGTTTGCACATGGGGTGCATGAGAAAGCTATGATCACATATATATATGAATCATGCAGTATCCGGCACTCTGAGGCTGCTGTACGCCTATGGTAAAACCTCTTGGGTGCCCTCCAAATGGGCAAGGTAACCGTCCAAATAGATCAAGCAAATAGGCGGCACTCCAAGTCTTGAGATGATAAAATAAGATTTGTCTTTATTGCATCAACATTTCGGGGACTGCTACCTCGTCATCAGGACAAACATAAGTGAATGCAGTGTTACATACACTCTTAAATACAGTGCAAACTGCTAACCAATCAACCATCTGGGGTGCCCTTGGTATGTGACCATACCATCAACATAAAGAATATCATACAAACTCGGCACTCACTTGCTTTTCAAACTGCAACTCCTTTGAATACAGGGAGTGTTGGTTCCAAAATATTGCAATAATTTGTTAAGCTGACCACCACTTCACGGTCATTCCCATCTGGCCAGTCCCTACACTGATTCTCAGATAAATGATCTTTGTCTGCCATCTTGGGCTCAAGCTTGATGGTGTGGTCACATACCAAGGGCACCCCGGATGGTTGAGTACCATGGATTAAGCCTGTCATTTATTTACATTTTGTGGTCACACTTGCTAGAGCACCCTGGGTGTGGTCCTGTCTCTTTAAGCCAGGACCCATATTCATGTTTAAAATGTATGCAAGCTTGAGCTCAAGATGGCGGACCAAGATAATTGAGATGGTTGAGTGCCGTGGATTAAGCCTGTTGCATATATATATATATATATATATATATATACATACAGTGCCTTGCAAATGTATTCACCGCCCCCTTGGCTTTTTACCTTTTTTGTTACATTACAACCTGTAATTTATTTATTTATTTAATCTGAATTTTATGTGATGGATCTGCACAAAATAGTCTAATTTGGTGAAGTGAAATGAGAAAAATATATATAAAAAGAATCTTTATAAATAAACTTCTAAAAATTGGCATGTGCATATGTAATCACTCCCTATGCTACGAAACCCCTCAAAAGTTCTAGTGCAACCAATTACCTTCAGAAGTTACATAATTAGCTAAATGAAGTCCACCTGTGTGAAATCTAAGTGTCACATGATCTGTCAGTATAAACACACCTTTTCTGAAAGGCCCCAGAGGCTGCAACACCACTAAGCAAGAGGCATCACACCATGAAAACCAAGGAGCTCTCCAAACAAGTCAGGGACAAAGTTGTTGAGAAGTACAATTGTGGATTGGGTTATAAAAAAAATATCCAAATCTTTGATGATCCCCGGAGCACCATCAAATCCATCATCAACAAATGGAAAGAACATGGTACCACAACAAACCTGCCAAGAGAGGACCGCCCACCAAAACTCACAGACCGGGCAAGGAGGGCATTAATCAGAGAGGCAGCACAGAGACCAAAAGGTAACCCTGAAGGATCTGCAGAGTTCCACAGCAGAGACTGGTGTATCTGTGCATGTGACCACAATAAGCCGTACACTCCATAGAGCTGGGCTTTATGGAAGAGTGGCCAGAAGAAGCCATTACTTAGTGATAAAAATAAGAAGACACAATTTCAGTTTGCCAAAAGGCATGTGGGCGACTCCCCAAATGTATGGAGGAAGGTGCTTTGGTCAGATGAGACTAAAATTTAACTTTTCGGCCACCAAGGAAAACACTATATCTGGGGCAAACCCAACACATCCCATCACCCCAAGAACACCATCCCCACTGTGAAACATGGTGGTGGCAGCATCATGCTGTGGGGATGTTTTTCAACAGCAGGGACTGGGAAACTGATTCGAGTGGAGGGAAAGATAGATGATGCTAAATACAGGGATATTCTTGAGCAAAACCTGGTTCAGTCTGCCTGTGATTTGAGACTGGGGCGGAGGTTCACTTTCCAGCAGGACAATGACCCGAAGCATACTGCTAAAGCACTTGAGAGGTTTAAGGGGAAACATTTAAATGTGTTTGAATAGCCTAGTCAAAGCCCAGAACTCAATCCAATTGAGATTCTGTGGTCAGACTTGAAGATTGCTGTTCACAAGCGGAAACCATCCAACATGAAGGAGCTGGAGCAGTTTTTCCTTGAGGAATGGACAAAAATCCCAGGGGCAAGATGTGGCAAGCTCATAGTGACTTAGACAAAGCGACTTGCAGCTGTAATTGCCGCAAAAGGTGGCTCTACAAAGTACTGACTTTAGGGGGTGAATAGTTATGCACGCTGAAGTTTTCTGTTATGTTGTCCTAAATGTTGCTTGATTCACAGTATAAAAAAAATGAATTATAACTTCGCAATGTCAAAGAATCTTTCTATGAAGTCAGCTGAACTTGAACATCTCGAACATAACTGAAGACCCAGAAAAATACAAATACTGTGATGAAAAGATATGCGCATATTCAAGCAGCGATAAAAATGCTCCTACCAGAGCTTAGTCTAAAAATAAATTTACAGAGTTTTCATCCATCAAAGTTTTCTTGTTGAGAAATTTTAATAAAATAAATATATTTTATGTTCTAACAATGTAAGCAACCTGATCATTTATGTGGTGGTGATTAAATGCCTTGTATTACATTCTACAAGAATAAATTTGCCATTACTAATTAATATACACTTGCCATTTATGAAAGAGTTGGAGCCAGTGGCAGAGATGGCGTTGAATTATAGAGAAGTCCGTCGGAGGCTTAGTGTACCGACTTTACAGTCCTGCAGTAAAGTACAGGTAAAAGCAGCTGCAAAGCTGGAGTTAACAGAATAACACGTGATATTAGGTAAAACTGTATAAGGCACAGCTAATTTTGATTGAAGAAATACTGTGCTAGTGCCTGCAACTGGGCTCAGTTTATAAGTTACTCGCATGCACAGTATGCAAGGATCAAGTTAAGCAATACTCAGGAACATGGAAGATGAGGCCACCAGATGCTCACATTGAAGATGTGGAAAGACCGTGACCAAGAAATGGAAGAGTGACTTTGGCATAAGTGGCCTCATCCCATCCTCATCCCAAAGTTGCTCATCCCAGAGACTGTTAGCTGGAAAGGGGGATGTGAGGCGATAACAGGCTAATTAGTGCTGACTGTCCTCCATAACAGAATAAAAGCAGCGCAGTACATACCAGCAGGTGGGAGGCAAACAGCCTAGTACAGACCTGAGACAGTCGAGTGAAAAGAGTGTAGAATAGCCTACAGAAGGCAAACTGCATAAGAGAGAAGCTGCAGCAAGAGTGCTAAGCAGCTTGTTTGTCCACTGGCTAGAGAGGGGCAAAGAAGTAAGGCAGTGCCCTGAGGTAAAGCTGCTACTTTTGCTAATGAGCCAATAACAAAATATAAATAAAATAAATAAAAGTAATCTCCTATAGATTAAGAGAACATTCTAAACCATTCTAGATAATATATTGTTACATTACATTTAGTTAATTATCTGGTTTCAAGTTTATATTCCATTATAAAATGGTGATTGTAACACATTAAGAAACCACACTGTCAACATAGTCCTATATGAACTTAATTTTTTGCAACATTAGATTGCTTAATTGACAAGTAAAGTTTTTAATTACTACCTTCCATGTACTAGCTGTAAGTGAATATTTAAATGGTTGCTGAGAATATTCCCCACATGTGCCTACTGAATGTGGGTGTAAACAGTGTGAGAGTCCTAATTGGCCAGAGGCACAGTTTTTCTAAATGAGGTGTAATTTTTGCTGAAAGAAGCTGCACTTACAAATAGCACACTTCTACTGATAAGCTGAGACATGCATATGGACATGCGCCCAGGTCACTCCATCATACATCACATATACTTACTATTACATTTTTAACCACTTGTTTTGCTTTTTGTATATGTATTTAACATAATAACAATGCTTCAAAAACCTATTTAATAGAGCAAAGACAACTCTGTCTCATGTACTAAAAGAGACTCCCAAATTAATGGGCTATTTCCTGTTACCTCGGGAGGATAGGCAAAGATACCAGTATCGTGCATGCGCGGCACCGAAGACAAGTTCTATAAAAAACATTCTTGCCTTCTGGAAAATGGATCCTATAGTAAAAACAGTTCTTAGTTCTCTTTACTTCTTTATTTATCATTCAGCTATTCCTTTTTACTGTTATTTTTTAATTCTATTTTTTATGTTTTGTTTGAGGATGCCTATTGTACACTAAATAATTCAGAACTTCATTATTTGCACTAAAAGAAAAAGAAAGTAAGTTTTTAGCCTCAATTTAAATCCTTATCTTGATTTCCAAGCATTGACTATCCTGAAAAAAATATAAAAAAATTTATTACTAGCAGAAAGAGAACCTCATTCTCTTCACTATCAAAAGTCAGTGTGACATACGGTACTTCAAACCGTGATTACTTTAGAAATTCTTTCATTTGGTTTGACCTATCAGTTTTGGGAGAACTGTTGGCCGCTGTAGCTGACTTCAGTCAGAACCTCCCAAGATCTTTATTTTGGTAAGATCTGTTCTAGGAGTTTTGATAATAAACCTGGCGAGTGTTTAAGTTACCATTTAACTGTTTTGTATTGTATTACTACCTTAAAACATAAAAAAATACAGTTGTTAATTCCCTGTTGTCTTGTCTGTACGATCCTGAACCCTAATGGCTCCTTGGGTTATCTAGTGAGTTAAAGCTCTAATACACAGGTACTTCACACAATGAATATTGGTCATGCACCATGAATATGGATCGTGAAGTACAGTTTCCTTGTGAATTTCCTAAATATTGTCTTTTCATAAATAATGGTTTAGATGACAAAATGACTGTCTCTACTGTGATTTCTTTATGACATGTATCACAGTTCATACACAGAGCATAAATTGCTTGTGTGGTAATATACACTGAAAATTAAAATGTATACCTTTTGATCATGGTACTGCCTATAACAGTATTATAAAACAAAACATAAAATATTATAGCCTTCTCTGTAAAGAATGTCAGTTTCTGGTTGCCAGCAAGAGGGAGGAAGGATTAAAAAAAAAGTAGAATGTAGTCTTCTTAATAACAAATGGTTATCATGATGTACATTTTTTTCCCTTCAACATTTAAAGCTATTTATTTTCAGTGTAATTTTTCATTAGGCACAAAATGTAATATGCCGAACAAGTTATCTCTCCCTGAAAGCCTGTATGTGAAGAATGATTACTTTTTTATATATCTCAAATATTGTGCTTTAAAGCAGAGGTCTAACTGCTGAAGACATTATTATGCACGAAATTCTGCTGTAAGACTACTGGAAAAGATAAAATGTCCCCAAAGAAATCACTTTATAATGGATTTAATTTACAACATAAAGGGATTACATGTACTCAATGAAAAGAGTTTTCATTGAACATTTTCATCTATGCAATTTGCTGATGGTTTACAAAGAAGCTATTTACTGCAGTTTCTATTGGAGATATTCTCATTACGAATTATGCAGCCTAATAAAAAAAAATGAGAACATTCAACTATAATTTCTCTACAGGTTTTTGGGGAATCAATTTTTGACATTTGTTAAATTGTGTTTGGTTTCTTTACTTATGGACTTGGAATGCTTTTGAGTATGAGATTCTTTTAGGCTCAGCTCAACAAACACACACAGCCTCATTTAGAGTAGAGATGAGCGGGTTCGGTTTCCAGAGTTCCGAACCCACCCGAATTTAGCATAACCGAGTCGGATCCATGCAGGCTCGGAGTTTCCCGGCTGGTCGGATCTCGAAACTAAGGCAAAACGATAGAGTCGGAAATCTCGCGGTTCGCAAGCTTTCGTCTCTATGATCAATGTAGTATATATATGTAGCCATTTCACTCTGGCTGTGGAGACTGAACAGGGAGGGTGGGTAGTGTAGGGCTGGTGCTATCTGCTGTGTCCTGGGCTGGTGACTGCTGATCCATTCTGGTCTCTGGTCATGGTGCTATCACTGTCGATGTGCTGTCTGCTGGTCAATCTGGGCTGTCTGCTGTGTTCTGGGCTGGTGATCCATTCTGGTCTCTAGTCACGGTGCTGTCACTGTGCTGTCTGCTGATCCATCTGGGCTGTCTGCTGTTTCCTGGGCTTGTGCTGTGTCCATCTCTAGGCCCAAGTTCTGGACTCCAAAAAAATATATATATATATAGTCAAAAAAAAAAAATCAATCAAAGTGTCTTTTATATTTTTCTGTGTATGTGTGTGTGTGTGTGTGTGCGCATACGTGTTAGGCTTAACCGCAGTACCGCACAAGATCCAGCCCAACTCCAGTCGTGCTAAAAACAAAAAAAATCAAAGTGTCTTTTATATTTTTCTGTGTGTGTGTGCGCATGCGTGTTAGGCTTAACTGCAGTACTGCACAATTGTCTTTTATATTTTTCTGTGTGTGCGTGTTAGGCCTAAACGCAGCACAGCACAAGATCCAGCCAGCAACGCAAGTTGCAACCTAGTGCTGCCCCACTCCAGTCGTGATCAATCATTGCTCTGGGGCCAAGTTCTTCTGGAGCTGACAAAAAAATTAAAATCATCATTTGTCTTTTTTTCTAATATTTTTGTGTGTGCGCATGACTGCACGTGTGTGAATTTTGTAACCGCACCTTGGCTACACTATTGGTGATTGTGACACTGCTTCAAGACCACAGAAAATATGGAGGGCTGTCACATGACAGGAGAGCAAGGCCAAGAACCACATGTTGTAGCTGCTGCCAGCAGTGCAAGACTGTCAACTTCCTCGTCCTCTATGAAGGTCCATGCCCCAGGGCTTAAGTCACGCCATTGATATGGTAAAGCAAGTTTTACTGAAGTTAAGAAAAAAATGTAAAGGATATTTGCCTTTAGATAAACAAAAAATTGGCAATATGCCATTCACTACACGAAGTGGCAAGGAAAGGATAAGGCCTTGGCCTTTCTTTATGAAGACTGCTGATTCTGATAGCCCTTCTGCTTGTAGTAGTAGTGATGGTGGTCCAATTAAAAATGTGAAAGTTGTTAAGACAGCTCCAGAAAAGCCAACTGTGTGCCCTGAGAAATCAAAATCACAAATCCCAGAGGAGAGTTCAAGTGTGTCTGCGGTTGCCATGTGTGAGCCCGACCTAAATACTAGTATACTGGAGGATCCTCCAAGTTCCAACATTTGTGTGCCCTCTGTAAATGTGGGGAAGGGCAGTCAACATCTTGCACACGTAGTCATAGAGGATGCTTCTGTGGAATTGCACATGGAGGAGGAAGATATTTTGGTAGTTGAAGGCGCTAAGGGTAATGAGGATGTTGATGATGAAGATGTTAGTGATGAGGATGTTGATGCCGAGGATGTCCTTTGTATAAGTAAGGCAACAGCTGTTGCCCATGGTTTGAAAAAGCCAAAGCCCATTGTTGTCATGCCGGCACAAAAGACAAAAAACTCTACTTCTCACGTGTGGAATTATTTCCATCATGTTGATGATGAGGATGTGGTTTGCATAAATCGGCCACCAGTTGTGAAGGCATCTGTTCCATTTGTAAGCCAAAGTTAGCAGAGGAAGGGACGTTAACCATCTATGCACCTCCTCCCTGTTACGTCATTTGCAGCGAGTTCATGCAATTTATTTAACAAAATTATAATTTGCAAACTAATAACAACCAGTCCAATATCAGTTACCAGCAGTTTGGACCATAACATGCAATCTCCACCACCAACACCCTCATCATCAACCTCCTCCTTAATAATTGAAAATAGTCCTTACAAAAAATGTTTTGTGGGGACCCAAACAAACCAAGGAGTTCAGCCACGAAAGTATTAGTCCTAGTGGCTAAGGTGCTTGGTTTGTTAAACTGTGCATGTCCTTTTTAATATCCCACATAAGAGTGGGTGAGAGGGACAATTCCATCTTGCACCTCTTTCCTTTACTTTTGGCACAATTTGGAGCATTGCCGACTGACATTATTATAGTTTATTAAACTGCCATCCTGTCTGCCACTGCTGTGTGGCAATGTTTCATAGATGTCCTATATTTTTTTAAACTGCCGTGCATTTGTGCTGCTGCTCTATTGCTTACTTTAGCCAGACAGCTCGCTGCAGCCTTTGGCCTGTATTGGTGAAAAATAGTGAAATCAATATTGTGAGCTTTGGGGTGGTTTAAAATGTTTAGAAATGCCTGAAAATTATTGTTATTAAGGTTAATAATACTGTAGGAACAAAAACAGGCCCATATTATGTGGTTTTAGCTGTTTATATAATTTTTTGGAAAAAATACAGATCCAAAACCTAAAAACAAAACACCAACGAAAAAAATCCAAAACCAGATTCAGATCCAAAACCAGGGGAGATCCAGATCCAAAACCAAAACACAGGGGTCGTCGCACATCTTTAATTTAGAGTTAACGGCAATTCCAGCTAAAGAGTATAAATTTGCACTTGGCTAAACCATGTTTTTGCATGTAGAATGGATACTGGGCAACTTTATTTTCACAATGATATTTGGATTTGAGCTAGGATGTCCGCTCCCGTCCCGTTTCTACATCTTTCTACAATGTAAATTTACCATTTCTGCAGCCTGAAGGTGCATAATTTCACTGGGTTAAATCCTATCTCTAAATGAGCCACATTATTTAAATATTATCCATATATATTATAGTGTGACTCAATAAAATAAACAGATTTAGGGGTCAATTTATCAATAAGAAAATAGCCTTAAATCTGCCAACAAATGCTGGTTTCGCTGGAGATAGGGATTCTGCCTATTTAACATGTATGGGTTGCCTGCGATTACTTTTTTGGGCTACCTCTAGTGTTAGCCTAGGAAAGCTACTTATTATTATTATTATATATTTACCAAGGACAGTGGCAGTACATCTCAGTATAGTAATTGCAGTGTCACTGTAGACAATAAAGCTTTATTATTAAAATAAAGAATTTTTTTTGCTTGTTACTGACAGGCAATGAGATTTCTCTGCTTAAAATTGTAAGCAGGATATTCGGGGAGCTAAGGTGCACTCAGGTGACGCAGCAAATTTTTTATATATTTTGATAAATTGTCCTCTCTTCCAAAAATGTTCTATTATCATGAGAATTGCAATAGAATATTTTTGTTTTTTGGGCCATATTTAAAAAAAAAACACTCAGTCATGGGTGTATATATAATGGGTGCAAGGCGCCTACACCACACAGCCTGCACCCATTGAATACCATGCTGCTGGAGAAATCACTGGGAAAATGGCGCTCATGCACTTGTGCCAGTGTGAGTGGGGGCAATTCAGAAATGGCACACAGATCTCCTCTCATAAGATGCCCCCGTCCTCAGTATCTCAAAACATGGAGACTAAAATATGTAACAAATAGAATGAGAGGTTAACAGGTTTCCTTTGCTACAGAGATTTTTAATTTATTATAGGAAATAAAAACACAGACAAGGACGTGGCACACCCCCAAAATAGGGTCATGGCCTCACGGGCACAAGGTCACACAGCTTTTGTGAGCTCAAAGGGGTAGGGAGGTGCCGCATCAGGTGTCACCCTCTGTTCTAATGCCTCTGCATGTGGTTTAGCCTAGTCAAATGCAGTTTTGGGGGAAAACCATTTTTATGACATGTAACTAATACAGGGTCATGCTTTTTATTTTTCAACAATATAGGGCTATTGTTATTTACTCTATTTTGTTTCCCTGGTACAGTACATACAGGCCAAGGGGATCAAGATGGACTTAATTCAATTTGACAATTGATCTTGCATACCTAGACACCTTCTAGAGATCAGCAGCTTAATTTGTATTTTTTATGTGCAAAAAATCAGAATGGCAAGTTGGTTTGAAAATGGTCATTTTGTATTCATTTTCCAATGATTTTACCTTTAATATTCAGTGAAAAAAATAATTTTTCAAAATCAAAGATTGATTAATTTCCACCATAATATGCATAGGTGTTTGTTACCTTCAACTCTTTCCTCTCCCAGCTTGGTCCTCCAGTACCACTCTCCCTATCAACCGCTGACTTCACAACCCACTTTTCTACTAAAATCGAAGCCATCCACATCATCACCCACCATCCTCCTCCAATCCCACCTCTATGCTCAGCCTTCCCACTGTATCTGCCTTCTCACCCACCCCTGGGAATGAGGCTCACACCCGCTTCTCTTCCACCTCAACCTGCTCTGGAAACCCATTCACCCTCACTTCCTCTACTTCTTCTTTGGAAGCCTGCTCTAATCTTACCCATGTGTTCATCCTGTACATCTCTTTTGGTTCTGTGCTCTCCTCCTTCAAACACATCCTTGTCTAACCCAGCCTCAATTGATCCCAAAATGCTCTCCTCCTCTTTGAAATCAAGCTCCTTATGCTTGACCCTCTTTAATCTTGTTTTCACCATTGCACTCCACTGAAACTTCCCTTTTAAAGTCATCAATAACATCGACCCCACCCAATCAGAGGGACATTTCTCTCTACTCCTGGAACAATCTGCTCCCTTTGACACTGTAGACATCTCTCTCCTCCTCAAACCATTCATTCTTTTGATCTCTGTGTCATCTCATGGCTGACAACCAACCTTTCTAATGGCTCCTTCTCTGTCTCTTCCCCTGGCTCCACCTCCCTTTCTCTCACCCTGTCTGAGTTCATACAAGTCTGTCCTTGGCCCCCTTGTCTTTTCTTACTGCAATTTCTCCCTTGAAAATATCATAAGCTCCTTCGACATCCAATAACATCTATAAGCTGCTCTTAAGTGACTTTGCACTCCATCTTCTCTCATGTCTCTAACATTCTCTATCTCTTTCTGGTGACAACACCATCATTGCTTTTGTCTTTCATGTCAGCTGCCTGAGCATCATCCTCGACCATTCCCCACATTCAGTATATCTTTCAATACTAATGCTTCCAAGTCTTCAACATCTGTTGAATATGGCCCTTCCTCATTCTCAAGGCCACAAAAACTGTCATCCATGCACTCCCTCACAGTCATCTCTTCCTACTTCAAACTATACTTAATACTTCCAATCATCCTAATTTCTTCTCTAGCCATAGGGTATTGGGATTTTCCTTATTTAAACATGATCACTATCCTCCTCAGAATCCAGTTCAAACTCTTCGTCCTCACAAAAAATGCCCTAAAACATTCTTTACCCCAGCATGTATAACCTCATCTCTGTCCACCCTCCCACCCCCTTTTCCTATAATTATCACTTTATTATGACTCTAATTACTTTCTCTCACACTCGCCTAAAGATTTGGCCCATTGTGCCCCTCCTCTGGAATTTATTCATTCACCTATTCAGACTATTAATCAGTTTTAAATGCAACTTTTTATTAAAGCTTACACCCCTCCTCATAACTTGTCAATCATCTTCTCAACCCCTCCACCATGTATAATTCACAGTTCACCTTCCAACTATGTACACATTACCCTTAGTATGTAAGCTCTCACAGGCATGGTCTACTCCCTCTCGTTCACCCACTAGCAATATCCATGTTATCAATGCTCTCCTTTTTCTGCTTCAGTGACTCTAACACTATTTGCTCGCCCATAAATTGGGTACAGGATTATTGAGTGTGGAAATTACTGTTATTATATTAATGTTTTGTATGTATGCTATGTACTTACACTATAGTTACCTGTGTATTGTACATATGATCTTTTATTTTGCAGTGTAGTTATGTTTACCCACATGTACAGTGCTGGGGATGTTTTGTGGCACCTTTACAAATATAAGATGAACAAATTAGATATCGATAAACTGATATGTTAAAATTTAGAATGAGGAAACACTTTCATATGATTTGTTATTACAAATATTGCACTTGCCTTAGAGATGTGCACTGACTCCAGTATTTTGGTTTTGATTTTAATTCATCATTGTGTTTTAGCTTTGGTGTTGGCTCTGCCAAAATACACCGTCAAGTGTTTTGGTGCTGTATTTGTTTTAAATTATAAAACGATCTAAAATCATGATTTTTGTGCCGGTTTTTGTTCCTACAGTATTATTAACCTCAATAACATTAATTTCCAATCATTCCCAGTCAGTTTTGACCACCTCACAGCTCACAATATTGTTTTCAGTTTTCATCCATATTGACCAAAAGCTGCAATGAGCTGACTGGCTAAATTAAGTGACAGAGCAGTTTGGCAGCATGGCAGTTTAAAAAACAATATAGCAGATCTAGGAAACATAGTGGCACTGAAATGGCAGACAGAAGGGCAGTTTATTATAAACTATACAATGTTATAGAATGTTTCATTAATAAAGAACTTAATCAGAGGCCCGAGGCCAGTACATATAAATTGAGGTGGAGTAATATTTAGTGGAAGCTAGTAAAGTAGTGATTGATTGGTTGATTGATTGATTTATTGATTAATTGATACTTCAGCCAGTCAACTGGCAAATGAAAATGGTTGTCAGGCAAGAAGGACATCTGTACCATTCTCTCTGTTACAAGAGAGTCTACAAAAGAAAGAAACTATACATTTACATTAATGAGACCAGTGATGATACTTTCTGTTCGTCAACAAAAAACTTGATCGCCACTTACTGATAAGTGATGATCACATTCCAACTATATGTTGTCAAAATAATACTTAATGTATATCACAGTTGAAATACTAATTTTTTTAACACAGCTGTTGATGCCACTGCACTTCTCCCTGCTTCACTCTTTTGGATGGATCCTTCAGCCAACCTCCTCCTCAGCTCTGTGACAGCAGCAACCAGTGAGTAATATAAGATTTCAGTTATAGTGTGTACCCCACCTCCCCTGTGTGCCTCCCTAACCCCCTGTGTGCCTCCCTACCCCCTGTTTGAGAGATGGACACATGGCGCCCTTGTTTTGAGAGGCCACCCCCTTCTTGACATATAGTCACACCCCTTGATGCATGACCATGCCCATTTTTTTGCGCACAGCTTCTGCATTCACATACACTAAATCCCCATATCCCCACTTCAAAATTCCCACTTTGACCACTGTGCACAACATTAAGGCCCTGATTCAGACCCACTCGCAAGCGGCTGTCCGCTCGCAAGTGGGTCGATGGTCTGCACTGAGCATGCGCACGACGGAGGGAGCTCCGTCGTGCGCATGCGCCAGACGCGACGTGCGAAGGAAAGTCCTTCGCTCGTTGTGTCTGATCAAAGGGGGCGTGCTGTCGATGTTGATTGACAGCACGCCCCCTTTGGTGGGCGTGCCGGGGGCGTGCCTCCCTGACGGGGGCGTTCCCAAGGGAACGCCTACCGTCAGAAGCCGGCCCACTGACATCACTAGTGATGTCAGTGGGAGTGATTTTGGCTCTGCTCAGAGCGTACGGCTCTGAATGAGGGCCTAAGTTATTACAAAATTACATATTGTTGCTGCTGAAAGCGATAAACACACCCAATGGGCTTCACAGTCATGTAATCTTTAGTTTGACCAGTACCACTTGTCCATATATCTGTGGTTAAGTGAATAGTGGGTACAATGGCATTTTTGTTTTTTAACATCCCAGTGCAGGCGAGGAATTGTTGTTCTGGTAAAATGGAATCCAGATGGAATTTGGTAGCAAGGCCACAGGATTTCAATTAACTATTTAAAACCAGATGCATTAATGGTGGATAGAGATCTAGTGCCAGAATAGCCATCATGGCTTCAGTGATCCGCTGTGCAACTGGATGGCAGCTTTTATACTGGCTTCCTCTTGTAAAAGATTGTTTCACAGTCAATTGTTGTTTGAAACTACTAGTATTCTTGGTCCCCTGCTGGGATGAAAATTCACCCCTAACAGCAGCAGCCCTACCGCGCAAGCATTCTTCTGGGGAATACTGGATAGGGGTGGAATCAGTTAGCCTTTTGCAAATTGGATGAAGGAGAACTACCTTTGATCATTAATGAGGAGATTGTTGATGAAGGTGTTGGTTGGTGGAGATCGCATATGTTCTGATCTATCCATGCTGCTGCTAGATGTTGCTGGACTGCTTGATATTATTTTACTGGATTTTGGAGATTTCCTAAATAATTTACATGAATTTGCTGCAAATGATGTAATAGGGAGTTGGTTCCTAGATGGTTAACATTACTACCTCTACTTACTTTAGCTTCACAAACAGTACAGATGGCTTGGCAAATGTTGTCTGGATTTGGGTAAAAATAATTCCACGATAGAGGTGGCCTTTTTGGTGTTAAGCCCAGACATAAAAGTGGCATTCTTCCTATCATGGGCAAGAACTTCTGCCACAATTACATCCTCATCATCAACATCCTCATTTCTGTGAGATGCACAAATATCCCCTCATCCTGTTACACTTCCACAGTAGCAACCTCAATTTCTAAGTCACCATCTTTACTTTTACTGCTACTCAGCATCACATTTGCAGAAGTTAAGGAAATGGTGGAAAGAGGCTTCTCTAGGGGTACATTGTCAGAAATGTCAGAATCACACATAGCACTCGTGGTCACACTTAGACTCTCCTCAGGCATTTGTGAACACACAGTTTGTTCTTCAGTCTTAGTGTTTTTTGTGCACTGATTTGCCTTTTTTTAAGGTGAGACATCTACACTCAGAATGATGTGTTGCATGTGAGGTTATAGAAGATGCCTGTGATTCGCCCTAGCTTCCACAATAGGTATTCTAGTGCATGAAACAGTAGTACCAGGACCACCACTTGCAAATGGTCTGCCATTTTTGTGCATGTATTAGTGGTGGGGTCTGTTTTGAATGAGGAGATACTGCGGAAGGCTAAGACATGAAAAATTTATTAGACTTAATTAGCCTTTTTTTTTTAAAAAAACTTAAGACTGTCACCTGCCTGCAACCATGACTGTCCTTCATCAATTATATTTACTGAACCTCTATCATCTTGTGCTGCATGTGCACTGCTTGTGAATATCTGCCCAGCTTAGATTATTTTTGTGCCCGGTATTTTCTTGTGATCTTGAGGTTGTTGTTTCAGCTACTTTCACCAAGGAGGCCATATAGATTACAAAGAAGGAAGAGAGATGTCAACAGCAATGGCTGTTGAACTGTCTCCAGAGATGATATTCCAGTAGATCTTTCAAAAAAAGTAATTTGTGTACCACAAGTATTGTATATGATTCATTTGATTATCATTTTGTTCATAATGACCAAAATTAACATTTAATTATCTACATGATAACATACAGTCAGGTGCATAACTATTGGGATATTGACAGAATTTTCATATTTTGGCCTCTATTCACCACCACAATGGCTTTGAAATGAAACAAACAAGATGTGCTTTAACTGCAGACTTTTAGATTTCATTTGAGGGTAATTACATCCAAATCAGGTGAACGGTGTAGGAATTGCAACGGTTTCTATATGTGCCTCACACTTTTTAAGGGGCCAAAAGTAATGGGACAAATTAAACAATCCTAAATCTAACTTTCACTTTTAAATACTTTGTTGCAAATCCTTTGCAGGCAATTACAGCCTGAAGTCTGGAATGCATAGACATCACCAGACGCTGGGTTTCATCCCTGGTGATGCTCTGACAGGTCTTTACTGCAAATGCCTTCAGTTCCTGATTGTTCTTGGGGCATTTTCCCTTCAGTTTTGTCTTCATCAAGTGAAATGCATGCTCAATCGGATTCAGGTCAGGGGATTGACTTGGCCATTGCATAACATTCCACTTTTTAGCCTTAAAAAACTCTTCGGTTGCTTTTGCAGTATGCTTTGGGTCATTGTCAATCTGCACTGTGAAGCGCCGTCCAATGAGTTCTGAAGCATTTGACTGAATATGAGCATATAATATTGCCCAAACACTTCAGAATTCATTCTGCTGCTTTTGTCAGCAGTCACATCATCAATAAATACAAGGCAACCAGTTCCATTGGCAGCCATACATGCCCACGCCATGACACTACCACCACCATGCTTCACTGATGAGATGGTATGTTTTGGATCATGAGCAGTTCCTTTCCTTCTCCATACTCTTCTCTTCCCATCACTCTGGTACAAGTTGATCTTTGTCTCATCTGTCCATAGGATGTTGTTCCAGAACTGTAATGGCTTTTTTAGATGTTGTTTGGCAAACTCTAATCTGGTCTTCCTGTTTTTGAGGCTCACCAATGGTTTACATCTTGTGGTGAACCCTCTATATTCACTCTTGTGAAGTCTTCTCTTGATTGTTGACTTTGACACAGATACACCTACCTCCTGGAGAGTGTTCTTGATTTGGCCAACTGTTGTGAAGGGGTTTTTCTTCACCAGGGATATAATTCTTCTATCATCCACCACAATTGGTTTCCGTGGTCTTCCGGGTCTTTTGGTGTTGCTGAGCTCTCCTGTGCATTCTTTCTTTTTAAGAATGTTCCAAACAGTTGATTTGGCCACACCTAATGTTTTTGCTATCTCTCTGATGGGTTTGTTTTGATTTTTCAGCCTAATGTTGGCTTGCTTCACTGATAGTGACAGCTCTTTGGATCTCATATTGAGAGTTGACAGCAACTGATTCCAAATGCAAATGTCACACCTAGAATCAACTCCAGACCTTTTACCTGCTTAATTGATAATGAAATAACGAGGGAATAGCCCACACCTGTCCATGAAATAACTTTTGAGCTGGTAGTCCTATTACTTTTGGCCCCTTAAAAAGTGGGAGGCACATATAGAAACCGTTGCAATTCCTACACCATTCACCTGATTTGGATGTAATTACCCTCAAATTAAATATGAAAGTCTGCAGTTAAAGCACATCTTGTTTGTTTCATTTCAAAGCCATTGTGGTGGTGAATAGAGGCCAAAATCTGAAAATTCTGTCAATGTCCCAATATTTATGCACCTGACTGTATTTTTTAAATTTATTAATAAATTACTAAAACAAATAAAACAGAATCTATATAAAAAAAATGTTAACAACAATTAGATAATAATAATAGTAATAATAATAATAGTAATAATAATAATACAATTTACAAGCTGACATTAGAAAGAATGACACAGCAACAAAAGTGTACTTGGACAATTGTCAGTAAAAATATTTTATGCCAAGTCCTGTGGTTTTATGATGTGGGCACTCAGATGACCTCTGACTATTTTAGGTTAAAAACATTATACAGCAAGCAAGTCTGCTCAATGACTCCTTTATCTTTATCTGGACTTTGAGTAGCTTAAAAATATTAATGTGAATGTGACAATTCTTTTAAGAACTTCTAACTAATTTACATTTCATTCACATTCTTCTACTAAGGTGTGATTTATGCTAAATATGCTGAATGATTTTATGCGCTTTCATCAATTTAATGTGAGAGGAAATCATCTTCTGACCCTCGTTTATTAAAGGGTTGGTTCTTTGCGAAGTTCCTTAATGCTGAAGGCAACTTCTCAACTTTTTGTTTGATTGTAATTCTTCAGAAATTGCTTACATTAACCTTTTAATACGTTAATTAGCTTTGTTCAGCCTCCAGTTTCTCAGGGCAGATAAGGTGTGTAACCTATCAGGAATTATTCCTTTAACAACATTACATATAAAGTTTGAATGCATTGAACCTCTTTAACAAGATAATTTCATACAAGCCTTTCTACAAATATTAAAAAAAAGCGCTGTATAAAATTCATTTCATAAAATATTAGTTAACGTATTCTGTGTTAGATTTTTTTTTTAAATATATAAATTTCTAAAGTTTTCCTCAATATTGTAATACACTGAACAATAAAAGCCTTCCATAATTTCTATTGTAAAGGACCTCAGAGTAATTTCCATAAATGGAAATTTCTGCAGTATCAAAAGCTTCAGCAGGGAATAGTGCGCAATATAATGCTTATTCTATTTCTTTAGTATTATCTGTGATATCTTTTACACATTGCACCTTAAGATTCTCATATACAAGGACAAAAGTTTGAAAACACATTAATTTACAGACATTATTGTGATTTAACCCAGTCACACAGGAATGTTGACCAAGGGTCAGAATGATGTGAAGAATGAAAAAAATATGCGTGAACTGTATAGAGGGGAGCTAATTGGGTAGGATAACTTGTGGACGTTATGTGGGTGGTTCTGAAAAGGTGAGTGTTCAGGGGACGCTTGAAAGTTTGGAGACTAGAGGAGAGTCTTATTGTGCATGGAAGGGCATTCAACAGAGTGGGCACAGCCCGAAATAAGTCCTTTAACCATGAATGTAGGTAATGAGTGTGGTTGAGAGACGCAGATCTTATACAGAGCAGAGAAGTCGGGTTGGGAGATATTTTGAGATAAGCGTATGTTGGTTTAGTTATGTGCAAGTAAAACTATTTTAGAATAAATTTGGTAGAATACAAGTAACTAATGGAGGGACTGACAGAGCAAAGCAGACAATGAATGTTTAGCAAGGAAAATTATACTTGCAGCTGCATTCAAAATAGATTGTAGTGGTGAAAGTCTATTTTGGGGAAGACCAGTATGGAGTCTATTGCAATAATCAATGTGGGAGATAATGAGTGCTTGAATTAGAGTTTTTACAGTGTCATGTGTAAGATATGGTCATATTCTGGATGTGGTTCTTAGATGTATGTAACATGATTTGGAGACAGCTTGAATGTGGTGAACAAAGGACAGTTCAGATTCAAGGATGACACCTAGGGCCTGATTCAGAGCCACTTGCGCAGTGCTCGCAAGTGGCTCGTTTAGCTACTGCGCATGCATTGCGTCCGGCATGCGCATGCGCGAGCCCCGCCGAGCGACTGAACTTCAGTCGCTCCGGGGCTCGCTACAAGATGGGGCGGCTGTCGATGGTGCTTGACAGCTCGCCCCGTTTTGTAGGTGGGTTGGGGGGTGGCTGCACAAATGCAGGCATTCCCTTAGGTACGCCTGGTGATTGTGGGAGGACCTACTGAGCAGGGAGTCCACTCGGGCTTGCAGCAGCCGAGACCCTACCCCAGGGTCTCGTCGCAAGCCCGATGGTCATGATAATCGTGACGGTCTCCAGTCCACTCGCACAAGCTGTGGGTGGACACCCACAGCTTTGAGAGTGGCCTGGAGACAAAAAAAAGCCCACAGATCCTGCGTCAGTGAGTGGGTCTGGATCAGGGCCCTAGGCAGCAAGCTTGTAGGGTAGGTTTGCTTGTCAAGTGTCACAACTTTCACTGTTTTCTGCAGCCACTGGGTCACTTACCTGGATCCCTTTTCCATGCTCCGGCTCAGTGGCAGACCTCCTGTGATTCAGCTCTGCCCTTACTCTCCCTGTAGCTTCCAACATACTCACTGGCTTTCATGCGCAGCATTCCGTCCAAAGTTGTCTGCTGGGTGCAGCCATAACAGTCTGTGTCAGGTGACCCTCCATCCACCAACAGGAGACCAGTTTGCTGTCACCTGATGCCTGCAGCCAATCCCTGCTAACCCAAGGGTACATAAGTATTCTCCCTGCACACAGCATTTGCCAGTGCAATTTTGTCAACAGCCTAGCTGTGTGCTTTCCAGAGAGCTCTAGTAGATTCTTATCATTGTCTAGAGACTCCAAGTACTAGTACCATCTTGCTGCACTCCCAGCTTCAGCAAACTGGTCCCATTCTGGAGATCCTGCGCTCTGGTTCCATCCCCATTATCCTACACTCTGGTTCCATCCTGGTGATCCTGCACTCCAGTTCCATCCCAGTGATCCTGCACTCCGGTTTCATCCTGGTGACCCTGCACCCTGGTTCCAATCCGATAACCAGCACCATCAGATCCAGTCCGATACCTTATTCCATTGGTTCCAGTCTGATATAATGTATCATCTGTTCCAGGTCGATAACCAGCACCAAATGTTCCAGTCCGATACGTGATTCCAATATTTCCTGTTCAATATCCTGTATCATCAGTTCCAAACCGATAACTAGCACCATTCATTCTGTCCCTTCCCTTTAGAATGTAAGCTCTCATGAGCAGGGACCTCTTCCCTCATATGCTTCTCTGTACATTTTCTTCTACTCCTTACTCCACATAAGGACACCTAACACTTGACTGCCAACTCCCTGCTGCTTATTGTGAGTGCTTTAATCGCTATTGCAGCAATGTATAAAAATCATGTCCTTGTCCTACACTGTAATGTACTGTAAGTTACCTGTTTCTTGTTCACTTATTAGTTTTATGTATTATGTAAGGCACTGTGGAACACTTGTGGCACCATATAAATAGAGGATAATAATAATATTTAT
The DNA here is from genome assembly GCA_031769625.1 of Taudactylus pleione. Classification (NCBI taxonomy): domain Eukaryota; kingdom Metazoa; phylum Chordata; class Amphibia; order Anura; family Myobatrachidae; genus Taudactylus; species Taudactylus pleione. The sequence goes on from JAUIMM010000052.1 coordinate 28,722,351, forward strand.
AATAATAGTCTGATACTTGATTCCATTGGTTCCAATAAATAAGCAGAAACTACTTTTGACCATCCAACTTGCGTCAATAGCCTCAGACTCCATTCCAGCCCATGACTCAAATCTGGTTCCACAAACAAATCCAAGCACAAGTGTGACATCAAGTTATCAACAGTAATAGATATATCATGTTGGTAACTACTATTGACTGGTGTAAATATTATTAATTCAGTTTTGGAAATATTAAGTTAGAGGTGACGAGATGACTTGACATCCAAGATGAAATGGTAGAAAGACATTCAGTGGACCAATACACATTGTGACAAATCTGGTGGTGGATAGTGTCATCCACATAATACTGAAATCCAAAGGAGCTGATAAGTTTGCCAAGAGATGTGATATAGATTGAAAAAAGACTGAGCCTGAGCAGATGTAGCGATGAGGAGGTGGATTTAGAGAAATGATCACTGAGAACCAGAATGGGGCTGTGTCCTGACGACCTATGGATTGTAGTGTTTGTATGAGAACACTATTAAATGCAGCAAAGAGATGCTTTAGAAGAATAAGAAGTGAGTAATGGCCTTTAGACTTAGCATTGATCAGATCATTAACTAACGTTAGTCACTGCTGTCTCTGTAGAGTGTTGGAAATGAAAGCTTGACTGAAGTGGAACCAATAAGTTTTGCAAGTGAAGAAAGCATGTGAAACGACTGTAGGCAAGATAAGAGATGGGATGGTAATATGAGAGAGAGTTATGGTCATAATTTAGTTTTTTTTTCAGAATAGGAGTAATCACTGCATGCTTGAATAGCGATGGGAAGATACCAGTGGCGAGAGAGAGATTACAGATTTAATTAAGGTTGGGATGAGCACAGGAGACAGAATATTACTGATTTGTGAGTGTACACTGTAGGATCAAGAGGAGAGGTAGTAGAGTAGGATGATGAGAAAAGTGTAGATACTTCATCTTTATTAGTGGGATCAAATGAAGAGAAGATGCCAGAGGGTTCGGGGGAGGAATTGGGGAGGGTATGCTCTTCCTCAGTCGCTGGCTGAGGAAGAGCATACCATTTAATTTTGTATCCTTTCAATCTTGTCTTTGATGTAGGAATAAAGATCTTGTGCACTGATAATAGCTGATGAGTTGGTTGTGGAAGGGGTTAGAAGTGATATAAATGTATTAAAAAGTTACTTGGGGTTTGCTTTCAGTTGGATCTCTTGCACAAAGGACAGGGCTTGTGTAAAGCTGCTCTTATAATGATGACATCTACTTTCACAAGTAGAAGGATGGGGGTGGTGCATTTGCACAGATTTGTCTGAATCTGAACACATGTAGACATTTTCATTTATTACCGAGCACAGAAACGGCCACCAGCCCTATATTTGCAAATGAGCACACTTTATGGTATAATAATCTTGTCATGCAGGTTCAATTTAGGTGTAAAAATATTTCTCATACACCTCATGTTAACCTGTCATATATTCTAGTAGTATATTCTAGATGTATCCTGGGGATACAGTCAGTATCCCGGCACATGGGATGACAGTACTTACAATATCAGATCCATAATAACAACAATTAGCTAATGTAAGCAGCGGAGTTAGGCACTAGGGGGGAGGGATAAGTTTAGGGTGTGGGGAGGGGGAGGTTAGGTTTAGACACTAGGGGGGAGGTTAGGTTCAGGCACCAGGAAGGGAGGGTCAGGGTTAGGGTAGAGAGATGGGGAGGATTAGGATACCTACCGACAAGTGTCAGTATCCTAACCCTGTCGGGATGCCAGCATCAGGATTCTGACCGCCGGGATCCCAACCGCCGGCATCCCGTACCCTACCCGTATCTTGTGTATGTCTCAGCATATGAACATAAAGATGTATTTTTGCATATACATAAAAAATGTGATGTGGTGTCTGACAGGAAGTATAGTTGAAATTCTTTCCATTAAATCCTGCATTGGTCCTTCTAGCCAGTGTTACAGCCCCCAAGATGAGTACATTTATACTTAAGGGGTGTAAATCATTGGAATATTCCAAAATGTAATGATCATACTTTTAGTAGAGATAAGCGAGTTCAGTTTCTTGGAACCAAACCCACCCAAATTTAGGGGTTCCAAGCGGATTGAATTCTGGCTCGGTTCTTGTCACCAGGCATGGAAAACGAGGCAAAATATCCTATTCCCAGTGTTGGATCTCACGTGTTTTGGTCCAGAAAGCTTTCTAACTTCTGTCTGTCGGATCCAATCAGTGGTCGCTAGCATGTTAACAGGCCACTGGTTAGCTGAGAATGGCTGACTCTCAGCCAACCAGTGGTCTGTTAAAATGGTAGCGCTGATGATTGGATCCAACAGACAGAAGTGCAGAGAACCACGAAGGGGACCTGTCAAACTGGCTCCTGTGCAATGAGACGCAGAACATCATCACATCTCCAAGCTGTAGTAGTAGTCTGTGCCACAGGTGTGAGGTGGGGGCTGGGTGTGAGCCAGGGCAGCCATGCTGAAATGCATCCCCCTGTGGTGCTGGCACTGTGCATGGCACTGTTTATTTCTGTTGCTCTGTGAATGTAGATCTGTACCCCAGGGTGATGGAGATAACTGATGTCTTGGGCCTAACCCACTCCCCTAAACTAACCCTAATACCCTAAGCCCTAGCCCAAGCTGCTAAACCAACCCTAATGCCCTATCCCTAATAAAATAACCCAATACCCTAAACTTACCCTAACCTTTATGCCCCAACCCTAAGGGGGAAAATGGATGAGCCATATGGTTCTTATCTGCCATCAAATTCTCTGTTTCTATATTGTGCAGCATGGATGCAGTTTGCTTGTTTTTACACTCCTGGGGATGCCTACATGGACAAGAGGACCGACCTGCGCCAAGGGTTAGGTGAGTATGTACATTTTTTTTATCCATGCAGCGGGATTCTACATGGACAAGCGGGGCAATCAACACCAGGAAGAAGGTGAGTATAGTGGGGTTCCAGTCAACAAATCTACATTAAAAAGGTTGACAATGTCTAGACAGACAACAGATGTTAGACAGGCATATAGGTCGAAAGGGACAAAAGGTAGACAGGGACAAAATGATGGCACACAAAAGTTTGACATGGATGAAGGTCGACAGGTACAAAAGGTCAGCACAAGAAATGGTTGACACAAAAATAGTCAACTTTTTTTGGGGGGGTTAGGATTATACACTTAGATTAGGGTCTAAGAAGGACGGTTAGGATTAGGAATTTACCCCAGTGGTTAGGGTTAAGCATTAGGAGAGACCGTGTCAATGTATGTACAGTATGTAACTTTTACTTTCTATGGTGTGTCAGAACTGTCTAAATTTAAATATTTTCTTTACATGGGGACTATAGGAACCAGCTGGCCTTTAATGCCATGCATGCTGGCATTTATGGAACCTGTAGTCTCCCTATAAAGAACAAAATTATTTAAATCTTACTGAAAGCTATCAACACAGCACCCACTGACCATGGGTACGGGGGACAGGCCTGGGGTACACTGGAGAGGGGGGCCCCTTTATTGGGGGGGTCCCCACTTTCCCAGCCTGGACTGACTAGTTGGGGGGGTTAATATTTTGGCCAGGGTGACCCCATTGAGTGTGTTCCCTGGCTGTGGCATTACTCCCCTACTAGTGGAGCCCGAAGCTGGTTCTAAAAATACGGGGGGACTACTACTCCTATTTTTCCCTGTATTTTTAGAACCAGGGCCAGCTTTAAGAGCCCAGTGCTGGTTCATTAAATACAGGGGACCCCTACACCTTTATTTTCCCATATTTTTTGAGCCAGAACCAGCTCAAAGAGCGTGGGGTTGGTTATGCTTGATGGGGGGCCCCATCCATTTTTTTTCTGATTTTTAACATTTTACTTTTACACACAGAGGAGCACTGCACAGATCATACTGATTTGTGCAGGCTTCTGCAAACAGGCTGCACAGGGGGATGTATTTTTGAAAAGTGTATCTTGTCCCGAGTTTGCTCCATGTTCAAAATCATGATACTTAGTAAATTTGCATGTTTTATTATTTTTTATTTAAAGTACTTGTGAATAAATTCGATGGTGTATTGATTTCTAGTTGCAGATTTGGAATTGTTTTGCAGTTCAAATTGTGATTTTACTCTCACGTTTGCCTTTATTAAACTGCCATCCTGTCTGCCACTGCTATGCCGCAATGTTTCATAGATGTACAGTACTATATTCTTTTAAACGTTTGTGTGTTTGTGTCGCTGTAATGTGGTCAAAAGTGACTGGAAATTAATGTTATTGAGTTTAAAAATACTGTAAGAACAAAAGAAGGCCTAAATAATATGTTTTTAGCTATTTTTATCAAGTTTTTAAAGAAAGTACAAAACCAAAACACGTGAGGGTGGATTTGGCAAAAGCAAAACAAAAACACGATGATTGTCACGACCAGGGTTTCGCGACATGGAATTTTCGGTCCTTACTGGTGGGGGCACTGTGGCGCGTCCTTCCAGTGAGGGAGTTGGCGCGTGGAGACTGGCATTGTGTGTGTGCAGGGGTCTGCCAGCGCTGGGCCATCCTGGCAAGGGTAAGTCTGGCAGTGTTTCAGCATCACAGGTACATGGGAGTGGCTATCTTGCCTCAGGTCATGTGACATAGTGGGCCTATCCTGATGCGTCAGGTGATCTCTCCAGCCACTCATGCTCTGCTGCTGGGTACTTAAGAGGGTTTGAAGCTCCCTGTAGTTGCCAGTGCAACCGTGTGTTTCAGCATCTCTATGAGAGAGTTCCTGCGCTTGTGCCCCGGTGCTTGCCCTAACTCCTGGTTGGTCCCTGGCTCCCGGCAAACCTGCACCATGCTACCCTGCCTTGCTTCCTGCTGTGGATCAAGTCCTGCTCCTTCCACCTACCCACTCCTCCCTGAACCTGAAGTTCCCAAACCTACACATTCCTTCCTGAACCTGTTGTTCCCAGTTACCTACTCCAGCCTGCACCTGAGTTTTCAGCAACTATTACAGCATTTCTGGATTACCCTGCACAGTCAACTCTCAGCATTTTTGGATTTCCCTTCAGCCAATACCACAGCATTTCCGGATTACCCTGTTTAGCCATCATCTCAGCATTACCTGCTTTCCCTTTCAGCAACTATTACAGTATTTTTGGATAACCTTGTTCAGCCATCGTCTCAGTATTACCTGATTTCCCTTTCAGCTATTATCACAGTATTCCTGGATTCCCTACACTGCTATTACCACTGACTTACTGGACTATTCCTTCAGCTCCACACTTACTTCAGTTAATCAAGACTTTATTTTAGTTCTGTCACTGATCTGGACATTCATTTGTTGCATCACTATTGTTCCTTCGGTCACAGATGTTAATCAGTATTATTCTTGTGCTTGTCTACTAGTATTTACATTAAACAACCCACCTTTCAGTTTAAATCTGTTCCGGTGTCTGCTCCTGTTTCCACCTCGGGTCCACAACAAACACAGGGCCTGATTCAGAGCCGCTCGCAAAAAGTAAGCTCTCGCTCTGAATCAGGGTGCTTGTTTTTTAAGTTGGGGCCTCCTGGCCGCTCGCATATCTGTAGGGGGCCACCCACAGCTTATGCGAGAGGCCACGTGATGGTCGCGACCATCGCGACCATCAGGCTTGAGACGAGACCCTTACGGTAAGGTTTCGTGGCTGCAAGCCCCAGTGGACTTCCTGCTCTAATAGAGCAGGAAGTCCACCTAATGACATTACGAGTGATGTCAGTAGGGCCGCCCACAAACAGCAGGCGTTCCTGCAGGAACGCCTCCGTTTGCCCAGCCACCCCCCCTCCCCGCCTTCCAAATGGGGCGAGCTGTCGATCAACATCGACACCCTTTTGGATGCGAGCGCCGGAGCGAGTGCTTTTTGCGCTCGCTCCGGGGTTCGCACACGCACACTGGCCCACCATCGACCCGCTATGCGCTTGCGAGCGGGTCTGAGTCAGGCCCACAGATCCTAACAAATATGAATTAGAACCAAAACCAAAACACAGGGGTCCTCAAACATATCTATTTTTTAGTATAACTTACACAGGGGAGGATTAAAATCAAAGCAAAGAGGACAATTTCCTTGAAATATTAGTTTCAGAAGGGGTCTCTAGGATAGGAATTGCTAATGTTCCAATATTAGTTCTACATTGTGAGCAATGAATCTTATTTTACAGCCTTTTTATACAAGCTTTTTATGGAGTCCCAAGTGTAGCTTTTTATTTTTCTAAACCCTTTGTTGTACAAGTGCAGTAAGGGTGCTCATCTGTAATGCCTTTTGGTAACAAAGGAGTCTATGTACTAAGCAGTGATAAGAGACAGAGTGAAAAGTGATAAGTAAGTGAAATGACAGTTGGCAGCTGATTGGCTGGCACCTTATCACTTTTCACTTTGTCTCTTATCACTGCTTAGTAAATAGACCCCAAAGTCAGCATTGGGTGTAGGGAAATGCCACAACCTTGGTGAAGAAGGTGGAGAATGGAATGACCAGCAGTGTGCCCCAGAAGGTGCTGATAGTACGGTGGTAGTCAGTAGACGCAAGCTACTATTTGATTACATCAGAGTCAGCTAATGAGAAGCATTACTCCTAGACACCTTAGAGATGCATTTGATGAAATAAAAGTGCTGCAATGACCATCGTTTTGATTGTGTCATTTTTAGTTTGACTACATAAAAATATTAATCTTAATTATGATCTGACAATGATTTCCACTGTATTTTAAACAATAGTTGCAGATGTAGCTAATTAGTAATGTCCTCGTAGGACTTGCCACAGTTTATTTCTATCATTAGTTAATGAATGAACTAGAAGCAGCTGCTTTTGTTTTCTGACAGAATAAAACATGTAATTTGTGGAGATGTCTGATGACAAGCTCCAATTTATCATAGTGTCTGAAACTACCAATACAAAGCTATTATTATTATTATTTTGTATTGCAAGGTGTCACAAATGATTCAAAGTGCCATACATAACAGTGAACACATTTAAATTTTTTAAACAAAGCATAAGCAACAATGAAAAAATATATAATTACATAATACAATGTTATACAGTGACCAGTCTACAACAAAATGACAGAGTATAATCAGGACATAGAACTGACCATACAGTTAACATCAGTAATAAGTAGCACTAGTGTGAAGTAGACCTGTGCCCAGGAACATGTGCGCCAGAAATAGGGTTGGTGAGACACAGGGGTGCTGTGTTAGGAAGTAAAAAACAAGGTCGGAGGGCTGTGCTCCTCAGAGCTTACATTCTACAGGGAAGGGCCAGACACAAATAGGGTGACTCTAAAATGGGGGGTAGTAATAGTAGTAACCTCAGAGGCATTAGGAGGACTGATGGGCTTGAATCAAGGGGTGAGTTTTAAGGCACATTTGAAGCCGTGGAGATAATCAGGTTGAGCAAATAATGGAGTCACCTGCACCAGATTTACAGTCAGGTGCTTCCTAAAAAAAAATTATATTTTCGAACCTAAACCCTTTTAGCTTTTATATTAATTGTTAAAAAATATATATATTGTATGTGATGGTGACGATGGGGTACTACCCTTGCAGTAGAGATGTGTGGTTCGGTTCTCCAGAAATCCGAATTCACCCGAATTTCGTGAATCTGGGTGAATCCGAGTCGCGGTTCTAATCTTCTGAGGAGATCGGGGTAAATCCAAGTGGCGGTTCTGATCATTTTGCGGTTCGGAATTCGGATTTTAAATCTGAATTCCTTGTTTTGAATTGCATATATTACATGATTTTAGCTGTTTTTAAACTTTTTATCTATTTTTTATTTTAAAAAATCCAGATCCAAAACCAAAACACTTGAGGGTGGCTTGCAAAACCAAATCCAGATCCAAAATCTTGAAGGAGATACAGATCCAAAACCAAAACTAAAACACATTGTTCGGCGCACATCTCTACCTTCTAGCTCAAAGAACATTTTTACAAAGACCACAAAAGAAACACAGTGAGCTACTTGAATTACAGTAGGTGCACATAGGTTACTATATCTAAAAATAATCACATTTCATTAATATACATTAAAATCTATTTTAAGAGATAGGTTCCCCCAAAGAGCTTTGCAATATTTTGTTTCCTAGTAGCTAACTTAATTTCTGTTAGCAAAGATAATCTTATTAGTTCATATGTTGATAGACACTATAATAAACAATTGGTATTACAATCATAATACATCATCAGTTTATAGAAGATTTCAATCCAACGCGCTTCTAAAGGAGTAGTCTGAAAACCTGTCAGATCCCAAGATCAACAGCAGCAGATCTAATTAAGCTTCCTGTGAAGGTTTAAAATTACAGAACAAATATACTATAAATGATCTACGCTATAAATCAAAAAGAAAATGACTAGACAAATATGGCTAAACAAGACTAAATGATATAGACATGACTGACATAATCACATTATATTTAATACAAAATGCATATTACATAAGGTATGTGTATAATACCACTGACAAATGTAAACCAATTAGTTCGAACTGAGGATCCTCCTATTACATAAAAGAAAATTATATGTAACCCCAAAAATAAATGAATAAAAAATATTGCACTGTAATAATATTAAGCAGACACAATGTGGTAAAAATGTTGCAAAATATAGCAGCAGCTTTCCGAATTGCGGACCATTATATAGCTGCTGCTATATTTTGCAACATTTCTACCACATTGTGTGTGCTTAATATTGTTACAGTGCAATACTTTGTATTCAATTATTTTTTATTTTGGGGGTTACATATAATTTTCTTTTATGTAATAGGAGGATCCTCCGTTCGAACTAATTGGTTACATTTGTCAGTGGTATTATACACATACCATATATATATATATATATATATATATATATATATATATATATGTGTATTTTCTATTAAATATAATGTGATTATGATAGTCATGTCCTATATTATTTAGTCTTGTTTAGCTATATTTACCTAGTCATTTTGTATTTGATTTATAGCGCAGATCATTTATAGTATGTTTGTTCTGGTAACATCATCAATTTAGTACATTTTCCTCATAATAATGATCACAAGGATGAATCATACGATTTAATAAGGATTTAATGCATCTCTCACTCGTTGTTCCTGGTGCTTTGGATTTCCTTGAGCAGTATTCGTGATTCTCCTACTTGTATGGCACACAGCAGCCAGTGGTCCGCTATCAGCTCACCTGATGAAGCAGTAGCGGCCAGCGCTCCGGCTATTAGACTGGATTGAATCCGGCACCGTGCTATTGACTTCTCCCGCTTGTCAGCTACACTCTGCGGATGGTGAGTCAGGCTGGACCCGATACTAAGCTACCTTGATTTGGCTTAGGGGGACGCCCCTTATGAGCCGTCAGACTTTGGACACTTATAGGGGAATTCAATATGGAGAAAAAACTAGTTGTTTGCGTTAATATCGCACCTATGACGTCATTATCGCAGGTTTTAGTTTTACACTGTATTCAATTTCAAAGACTTTTCGCAGGTTCGAAAAGTCTTTGAAAAAAAACGGGGATAACTTTTCACCACTGAATAGGTGGCGAAAAAAAGAGCAGAATTGGGGTTTATGGGTGCAGGCTTAAAAAAATAGCCTGCACCCCTGGGAATGACATTTAAAACATAACTGTGTCAAAAAAAAGTGACAAAAAAAATAGGGACACCCCAAAAAATTATTTAAAAAATTGGGGTGAAAAAAAAAATGGGAAAAAATTGTTTCACAATAGGGAAATAGGTTCAGGGCTATTCTGCAAGTATGCGGCAGATGTTTTCTAGTATAGATTTATAGCGGCAGGTGCACAAATGCCGAATTTTTAAAAACTTACTTTAGGGACATCAAAATATGCTAGTACCCATTTTCATGTACCCCAAATTTGATGGGACCACTTAAAAAAATGAAAAAAATCACCTAAGTGCTCTTCTGCAACACTTCTTCAATGTCGGGAAAAAAACACCTGCTGCGGCTATTTAAATCCCCGACTTTCATTTACAGGCTAAAACGGGGGTACCCATAGTGATCCCCCATGTTTTTACAACTTTAGGGGGGTCCTACAATTTTTTTAAGGAAAATTTCGTAACTTTACGCAAATCCCACTTTGCAGGCTCCCGTTTTCGTTAGTTTCATATTGAATACTGGGATAAGCAGGTGCGCGCCCGATACTTTATCCCAGGTAAAAGCTCCGATATGAAACGTAAACTTCGACAGCGAAGTTTACATTTCATATTGAATTCCCCTCTATATAGGATATGCTTGTCCTATACAGTTTATACCCGGAGGTAATATACTAACTGTATCTCTTTATGTGCACATGAGAAAAGTCCGGATAACAAGACTGTCATTTAAATTGCTGTAAGTTAGGTTTTGGAATTAATCACTTAGCTACAAGGAATTCATAATTGTTCAAGCTGATATTAATTTCGTATAAAGTCATATGTATTGCTGTATATGCATTGTCATTTTTATTGATGTTTCTATGGTATACCTAGATTATTACTTCATTTTTAGAGTGATTTGTGATTTGTGATGTGATTTAACTGCAGACTTTCAGATTTAATTTGAGGGTAATTACATCCAAATCGGGTGAACGGTGTAGGAATTACACCGGAACGGTTTCTATATGTGCCTCCCACTTTTTAAGGGGTCAAAAGTAATGGGACAAACTAAACAATCCTAAATCTGACATTCACTTTTTAATACTTTGTTGCAAATCCTTTGCAGGCAATTACAGCCTGAAGTCTGGAACGCATAGACATCACCAGACGCTGGGTTTCATCCCTGGTGATGCTCTGACAGGCCTCTACTGCAAATGTCTTCAGTTCCTGCTTGTGATTGGGGCATTTTCCCTTCAGTTTTGTCTTCATCAAGTGAAATGCATGCTCAATCGGAATCAGGTCAGGGGATTGACTTGGCCATTGCATAACATTCCACTTTTTAGCCTTAAAAAACTCTTTGGTTGCTTTTGCAGTATGCTTCGGGTCATTGTCCATCTGCACTGTTAAGCGCCGTCCAATGAGTTTAGAAGCATTTGACTGAATATGAGCATATAATATTGCCCGAAACACTTCAGAATTCATTCTGCTGCTTTTGTCAGCAGTTATATCATCAATAAATACAAGGGAACCAGTTCCATTGGCAGCCATACATGCCCACGCCATGACACTACCACCACCATGCTTCACTGATGAGGTGGTATGTTTTGGATCATGACCAGTTCCTTTCCTTCTCTTCTCTTCCCATCACTCTGGTACAAGTTGATCTTTGTCTCATATGTCCATAGGATGTTGTTCCAGAACTGTAATGGCTTTTTTAGATGTTGTTTGGCAAATTCTAATCTGGTCTTCCTGTTTTTGTGGCTCACCAATGGTTTGCATCTTGTGGTGAACCCTCTATATTCACTCTTGTGAACTCTTCTCTTCATTGTTGACTTTGACACATATACATCTACCTCCTGGAGAGTGTTCTTGATTTGGACTACTGTCGTGAAGGGGTTTTTCTTCACCAGAGAAATTATTCTTTTGTCATCCACCACAGTTGTTTTCCATGGTCTTCTGGGTCTTTTGGTGTTGCTGAGCTCTCCGGTGCGTTCTTTCTTTTTAAGAATGTTCCAAACAGTTGATTTGGCCACACCTAATGTTTTTGCTATCTCTCTGATGGGTTTGTTTTGATTTTTCAGCCTAAAGATGGATTGCTTCACTGATAGTGACAGCTCTTTGGATCTCATATTGAGAGTTGACAGCAACTGATTCCAAATGCAAATGTCACACCTAGAATCAACTCCAAACCTTTTACCTGCTTAATTGATAATGAAATAACGAGGGAATAGCCCACACCTGTCCATGAAATAACTTTTGAGTTGATAGTCCCATTACTTTTGGCCCCTTAAAAAGTGGGAGGCACATATTGAAACTGTTGTAATTCCTACACCGTTCACCCGATTTGGATGTACTTATCCTCAAATTAAATGTGAAAGTCTGCAGTTAAAGCACATCTTGTTTGTTTCATTTCAAAACCATTGTGGTGGTGAATAGAGGCCAAAATCTGAAAATTCTGTCAATGTCCCAATATTTATGGACCTGACTGTATATATAATGTGATATTTATGGTGTCATTATAAAAGAAATGTTATTCATTGAACCTACACTCCAGCACAGAATTTAGTTTTTTCTTGTTGGATCTCTCACTAATCAGGGAAGTATACTGTATGAAATCACCCAGCCTTGTTTTTAATTTTCAATATTGTTCTATTTCATTATAACTATATTTTAATTCTTATAATTTGCTGTGACATATAACTTCTTCAAAACATTGGGAGTCTATAAACATATGAACTGCTAACGTATGTGAGTGTTTTTAAGGTATAGCAACCTATGTGCACCCAAGTTAAATGACCTCAATGTGCTTTCTTTGCAGTGTTTGTATACAGGTAATCAGTGTGGTAGTTAGGTGGTGCAGGGCAGAGGGGAGTGCAGGTAGAAATTATATTGAAGTTGAATGGAGGAGAGGAGTGGATGATAGCTATGTAGTTTAGGATGTGGAGTTTCAGCTTGATTCTGTAGATGTTTAACGTAATATGTATTTTTTCTTTAAATATAGGCCCGTATTCAATTAGATGCGAAAAGTCAGAAACTCTTCACCTATTGTTCCTTCTGCCGCATTCGCCTGTTTAAGACGCGAATTCACGGCATGCGTGTCCCCACGATTCGTTGTATTCAATTACAGAACAGGTAAAAACACAAATAAGTGAATAGATTGGGGGAATCACTCTGTACTTCAAAATAAGACGCACTGACACTGGAAATCATTACAGATGTGTACTATTAGCCCTAATAAAAGCACTTTGTGTCTTTAAATTGCGTTAAAAGCTTTCTAGAAGCATATTTATAAAAGTGGTGAAGAATTATAGAAAACAGTATTTTTTGTGGAAAATAAATAGTCTAGTCAAATTTGGGAAACTTGAAAATGGGTGCTAGCATATTTTTGTGTTTCTAAAGTGCACTTTTAATAAATGTGAAAAATCCACCTGCAGCATGCACCTGCAATCCTACCCCATCCATACAGCCCCCCAAGAAACCTATTTTCCTACTTTTTATCCTTGTCCCCCCAATTTTTTTATTTTTGTCCCAAAAAGCCATGTCTTTTTTGGGGTGTACTAAGGTGCAAAAAAAATTGGGTCTGATTTGTCTTTTGGGGGGAGGGGGTGTCCAAAGGGTTCTGAATCAATTCCTAAAATTTGCACCCCAAAATAGAGATTTTGCACTTTTTTCCGCCTGCCATTCAGTGGAGAAACTTTTCCGCCTGTTTCAGTGCATTGAGTTTCCGCTTAAGCGAATTTGTCCAAGAATTGAATTTGGAGATAAGATGCAAACAGGCAAAAACCAGCAATAGGCAAAACTTTTTCGCCGATTTCGGCTTTTCGCGTTTAATTAAATCTGTTGCAATTTCATCAAAGGTAACATTCCATACTTTTTGTTGTATCACTCTATTTGCTAGGTGAGTTCTACTAAATAGACAGTTCACATAGAGTCTTATTTGAGATGAAAACATTCCTTTTCTCATCACTGTAACAGATTTATAGTTCAGTAATCCGTTAATGGGACTTATTCACATATCTATAGTGTGACTAAATTATAGTGTAGATGGGGATGTGCCACACACTTGTACATATATTGTTGCCTCCCTATGATTCATTAATTCCTGGAAGCCCCATTGGTAGCTCTAATAATCACACCCAATATAATGGGGCAGCATATGTCTGTTGTTTCATGTAATAATGAGGTATTGCTATTAATATTCGTGTGAAGCTGGAGAAGTATTAATCATAATGCTCCATATTCAGGACGGACATCCTGTCATATTGAGACATCTAATTACTCACAATTCATGTACACTGGGAGATATATAAAGATTCCTTTATATCAGGGATGGGGAACCTCAGACCCAGGGGCCATATAAGGCCTGCAGAATCATTTGGTCTGGTCCTCTGAGATTTTTTCTGCTAGCCTCATCTGGCTAGCAGGGTGCCTAGAATAGAGTGCCACCTGGAGCATCCTTAGGACACTTCAGACGATCACACCGCTGCCCTTACAGCTACCAGGAGCATCCTCAGGATGCTCCGTACATTGCTGTAATCACTGGTGATTGTGACCCGCCCCTGTGTGATGTCAAGCGGAGGGGTGTGGCAAGCACCGGGCCCGCGAATAATGTTTTATATATCAGAATAGCCCTTGGCAGAAAAAAGGTTCCGCACCCCTGCTTTAAATAAACCAACATGTACAAACCAAGTCTTGCCTTATTTCTTACCCTCTAACAGAATGGGTATTATTAACCTCAATAACATTCATTTCCAGTCATTTACAGTAAATTTTGACAACTTCACAGTGTGTTTGCAGAATCCTGCACAGATCAGTGTAGTGATTCTGTGTGTAAAAGTAAATAAAGGGTTACAAAATTTGGGAAAAGAATGTGTGGGGTCCCTGTCCCCCAAAAAAGGTCAAACAGCACCAGGCTTTTTTGAGCTGGTCCTGGTTGTGAAAATGCAGGGAAAAACATAGGGGCCCCCGTATTTTACACAACCAACACCCGGCTCCAGAGCCGGTCCTAGTTGTCAAAATATGGGAGGAAAATTACGTAGGGGTCCCCCATATTTTACACAACCAATACTGGGTTCTTCCTAGCAGGGATGTAATGCCACATCCAGGGCACTTATATTGATACCCCCGGCCGAAGCTTCAACATCCATCGCTAGTCAGCCGAGGCAGGGTTTCCTCAGGAAGTGGGGACCCCTCCCATAAAGGGACCCCCCCATCCAGGGACACCAAAGGCCCAGACGAACAGCCTGGGGCTATGCTTGGCACTCCTGCTGACGTTGGGTACCAAAATCAAGTTACAAAGGATAGAAACATTTGTGTGTCAACCATTTTTATGTCAATCTTTTGACCATGTCTACCTTTTGCACTTGTCGACCTTCATCCATATCTACCTTTTGTATTTAGCCCTTTTGCACCTGTCAACCTATTGCCTGTCTAACAAGCCACTGTTGACCTTTTTACTGTAGATCTTTTAATCCACAACCATTCTTAATTTATGTATACTGTTATTTAATTTAGTTCTTCTCATAACCATTTCACATTTACATATGGACTTCATTTTAGAATATTATTAAATCACATTTATCTCTTTTATTTTATTTTCTCTATTTGATACATTGTTTCCTGTGTTTATTATGACTGTAATTTTCATCTTTTTCATTCTACTATCACTACAGGCTGTTACTTGTATATTGTTCTCTTCTATAATTTCATATTCACTTCACTGTAGCATTATTGGAATTGTATTCATCAATATGCTGTAAGGTTTTGTTAGGTCTTTCATTGCATTATTACAACAATGTATTGGTGCCCATGTATTATGCTCTGTCTCTGTTACTCATTGTTAGAATTGATTTACGTTTCTGCACCTTACACAAAGTCCAAATCTTCCAGGCCCCCAGAGAGTGACTTGGAGGTGTTCAGTTGCACTATATGATTTAATGCATTCCATGAATGATTATTTAGTCTCATTGTTCGGCAGAGTTATCTTCGAGTCGTTTCTGAGTTTAGACATTTTAAAAACATATATTAGCTAGAATAACAATCTTTGCATATTTGCTATTTGTATGTTCAAAGTTAATCTTTTTTCTTTATGTGAATAGATTTCAATTTCTTGATTGAAAATTTTACTTTGAGAGACCATTCATTTTTAAATATACAACAGTGTATTTTTAAAATGACTGGTTAGTGCTAAGAAACTGTTTAAGTGACATGTTGCATGTAGGACCAGTAATTGCTAACTCCGTCTGTTGTTTTCTTTGTCTCCAGTATATCCCTACGTAGGAGATTAAAAGAGAACTGGAATTGTGTGACAGATGTTCAGTAACGATGCAAGTCTCTAAGAAATCCCAAGCAACTTGAAAATATGTTATGTAAAAAGGTGAGATGCTAAATGATCAGGTAAGGAACCTGCATGCTGGCTGAGCTCATCTTGGTCTCGTCTGTTTATAGATTTGTGCTCTAAATGTAACCACGTACTGTACCTGAATTCATGCAGAGTTCAGATGATTTTATTTCTTGTTTCGCTTCTTGGGATTTAGCTGGATTTAGATTTAAAGCTTTGCAAAGACAATATTGTTCCTTACAGACTTAGCAAAGATGAGGGAAGAGGTCATGGAGGATTTAAAAGAATGTGTCTTGTTGGCGCCATTATAACTGTTATTATTTATAAGGGCACACAGGTTCTATTGGGGTAGATGTATTATAGAGGCACTTAACGTGCTGCTCTATCGCTTCCTGCTTCGCCTCTTTACCAAGGCGAAGCAGGAAGCACTACCGATGAGATGTATAAACATCTCATCGGCTGGAGCGGGGGAGCGATAACTCCCCTATCCGGCGCTACCCGCTAGAGACCGCAGCGCAGCAGCCTAGTGCTGATGCGCTCTGTCTCAGTCCTAGCTGGCTCCACTGAGCATGCGTGGGATCTTGCAAGTATCGCGAGATCCCCGCGTGCATCCTGGAGCTGGCAGCCGCCGCATGCAGGGACAGCGCTGTCCCTGCTGTGGGGATAGGGCAGCGCCAGGCTGTAGCTGTCGATAGCGACAGCTACAGAGGGCCAAATGGTCAGGAGATCTGACTGTTCATACATGGCCCAGGCTATCGGTGCTTCTATCTTGTAGATAGCAGTGCCGATAATGACAGGAGCACATAGGATTGTATTGTACTGTTTTACCCTGTACAGTCTTATTATTTTGCTTTCTGTATGGCACTGTAGACCACTTGTGGCATCCTACAAATAAAGTTTATTATTATTATTATTAATAATAATAATAATAATAATAATAATAATAATGTCTGCTATCAGCCTGACAGCCACACCAGTCATATTCCAATGGCACTAGCAGCCCTCAATGAAGATAGAATTTATCTTACTTCTCAAATGGCTGAACAGCTGTATCTTGAACAGTTTAGCCACTTACATGCATTAACCGATTAATTTTCCATTACCAGGTTTGCACTTTCCACAGCCTTAATTTAGCTTCAAATGATTTCACGTTTCAAATCAGGGAGCTAAGAAGCTGGTTGGGGCCCTGCAGTTTGACCTTCAGCTCTGAGAGATACTTGGTAATGTCCACCATGAGCACTAGATCACACAGCCACTTGCTGTCACTGAGTTCCCTGACAGGTTTTCCCTTCATCTCCATGAACTGCTTGACTTCATCCTGCAGTTCATAAAACATCATGAGCACGTTTCCGCGACTCAGTCACCGTACTTCACACATACTCAGAGTCAAGATCATTCAGTAACTCCTTAAACTGGTGGCTGTTAAGCCCTCTGCTTTTGACAAAACATATACAAGAGACTACTGTTGACATCATATTGTTGAGCTTCAATGACTTCTTGGTGCATGATGCAGTGCCGTATAATTAAATCACTAGGATCAAGACTGAGACGATTCAGTTTTTTCTTGACAAATACAATTAACCCTTTTTGCGAGCCACCCATGGCTGGAGCTCCATCTGTAGTAAGGCCACTTAACTTATCAAATGTTAGCTCAAGCTTTTTCATTGATAAAACAAGTGTCTCAAACAAGTCCTCACCTCTTGTAGTGCCACGCATGGCTTCCAGTGAAAGCAGTTTCTCTCGCATGTCAAACTCTGCAGTTATCCCACGAACGAAAACGGCCAGTTAGGCAGTATTTGTTATTTCCGTTCTCTCGTCACAAGCCAGAGAGAACACTTGGAAATCTCCTGCAGAACCCTTTAGTGTTTTTTCAATATCTTGTGCTAAGTCAGTAATCCGATCTGAGATAGTTCTCTGAGACAAACTAACCCCATGAAACTATTTTAATTGGTCTGGTGCTAACAACTCCACAGCAGCCACCATGCACTCTTCCACAAACTCTCCCTCCACATGAGGCCGCAGCTTCTGTGCGATTAGCTCGCTCACTGCCAAAACTTGCCTGAATAACGTTGTCTCTGTCACAATGAGGCCTAGTGAAAGCAGCTTGTTGTGATTCCAAACTCCACTGAAGAGCTTTGATTTTATCCAGACGCATTTGTCCTCCCAATTCATTGAGTTTAGCATGTTTTGAGCTGTAATGACGCTCCAGATTGGCTTTTTTCATTACTGCTAATGCATCGCCACAAACTAGGCACACAGGTTTTCCTTTGACTTCAATAAAAAAATAATCATTTGTCCATTTCTCACTCACTCTGCATCAGCTATCTTTTTTTTGTAGTCGCCATTTGTAGGATGTTACACCACTTTTAATAACTGTTACTATCCAGTGATAACACTTTTGCTATGTGTGCGCTCCCAGCCTGCCTGGCACTAACTGTCCTCTGAATCACAATACACTGAATACATAGGCAGTTGCGCCACCATCACACTTACTTCTTTGTGGGTTCCAGCAGCCAAGAGGAGGGGGAGGCTGTCTGTATGGAGGGGCAGTCCTTATGGTTGTGTGACAGACTAGGTGGAAAAGCAGCCCTGGGGTCCCCTCAGTCCAGCGCTGATGTAACCAGCCCGACCTCGCTGATGACAGTCCTGTACACAGCCTCGCTGTGCTGCCTGCTGCTGAGGGAGAGAGAGCCTGCACGCACGCTGTGCTGTCTCTGCTGCTGCTGAGGGGGACACCCACTGTGCTGTCTCTGCTGCTGCTGAGGGGGACACCCACTGTGCTGTCTCTGCTGCTGCTGAGGGGGAGAGAGCCACAGCCAGCTGGGCGCGATGAAATGATCTTGCAGGCCGTGTACAGCCCGCTGGCCGGAGTTTCCCAAACCAGATCTATGTGCCACACTGTGTTGGACCTATACCAAAAAATGTGACGTCAAGATGTCACAATGAGGGGGTGTGGCCACTGGCACAAGGAAGTAGACCGCTGCCTGGAGCATTATTAGGACACTCCAGGCAGCTTTGCAGCAGCGTTACTGTAACATTCTAGTGTGGTGGGTGCTGGCTTGGATGTACCTGTTGTCTTCTGGGCTTTACATACTCCCAGCAAAGAGGCAGAGGGTCCCAATCCCAACACAATAACTAACACAGGAAATAAAAATTATGACTATTTTATAAGGCTGGATCTCTTTGCAAAATCAGGAACCTTCTGTGTAAAGTTAGTAACAACAATTTACTCACTATACCACAATTTCATATAATTACTATTTAATATAATTATGCAACACTTCAAATAATATAAATACTTTAGCTAAGAACAGATATACATATATAACAAGAATTCATGAAACCTATATATACTATGCCCCACTGTCAAATCCTGTGAATCTTCACTGGCCAGTCTTAAGCAATGCACAAATCACTCCTATAAATACTGTTGCAGTTCCAGAATAAATATATGGCTGACTATTTTAATTGTAGTAAATCCTTCTCTCTAGATGAATATTCATGAACTAGAAAAAGTTACTGTAATTTCCTTTTGTACTGCACTGAGGTTTACTCCATGAAGGGGAGGGTTCATTAAAAATCCTTGCTGATGCTGAGACGACTGGGCTAGACTACTGTATCACTGAAGTGGCATCTTACTTAATCTCTCTCACTACAGCACGGTATCTCTGTGATTTCTAACTTTATGTCTGAGGGCCTGATTCAGCAAGGAACGCAACTGCTAATACTAGGGATGAGTGGTTCAGATTCTGTGGAATCCGAAACGCTCCGAACAGCGGGGAACACCTGACTCAGATCCCATTTTGAGGCTAAATGTTATACTCTCGACATCGGATTCTCGCGAGAGTTGGTTTCTACATAAGGCGCCGTGACCAGGATTTGGCACCATTTCACTCACACGCTGCGCACTGCTCTGCTGATATTCACTGGCTGTGTTGGTAAAGTGACTGCAAGCTGATGTATGCTGCACTATACTGATTAAGTGGCTGTGTCCAGAGACTCACAAGTGGTTGTGCTGGTAAAGTGACCATATAGGGGGCACGCTGCACACTGATGTATATTGCGCTGTACTTTGCTGATTAAAGTGGCTGTGTCCAGACTCCCAAATGGCTGTGTGTACAAAAAAAAGTTTTAAAAAGTTTTAAAAAACTTTAAAAAATTGTTTTTTATGGTGCTGTACCCCACTGTGTATACAGGCACTGTGACTCCTTGGGTAGTCCCCCTCTGTGTATACAAGTACTGTGATTCCTTGGGCTGTACCCGTGTATACAGTACAAGTACTGTGACTCTGTTGGCCATAGCCCACTGTGTATCCAAGCACTGTGACTCCTTGGGCTGTAGCCCATTACGTGTTCTAGCACACAAGTATTGTGACAAGTTAACGCAAGAAAAGTTAGGTTTCAAAAAGTATAACAAAATGTAAAAAGTAAAAAAAATTTTTTTTATTTGTGCTGTACCCCACTGTGTACTGTATACAAGTACTGTGACTCTGCAGGCTATAACCCACTGTGTATACAAGCACTGTGACTCCTTGGACCGTACCCCACTGTGTATACAAGCACTGTGACTCTGTTGGCTGTACCCAGTGGCGGTTCTAAGGGCGGTCTAACAGGGCCATCGCCCGGAACGCCGGCCCCTAGAGGGCGCCATTGAGTCCCCAGGAAGAAGAGAAAAAAAATCCCCCCCAAAAAAAAACCGCGCCGCCCCCCTCCCCCCACTAGCCACCCCAGGGAGGCTTCATTTGCTGGGTGCCCACTGATATTTGTTATCAGCGGGCACCTGGCTCCCTCCCTGCAGCAGCAGCCAAAAGACAGAGCTCACTCCTGAGCTCCAGCTTCCGGCAGAGAGCACTATGGGATGGACGTCGTGACATCATGACGTCCCTCCCATAGATCCGTGGTGGAGCCGCAGTCAGACCGGATGGCAGCAGACGGAGGAGCGGGGCTTAAGGTAAGTATTGTGGTTTGTTTGTTTTTTAAATGTTTTTTTAGGGTTTTCAGAAGCACCAGCACTGGGGGCATGGCCATAGGGGGGATGTCTATAGGGGGCATTACTACTGGGGGCATGGCTATAGGGGGGCATTACTACTAGGGGCATGACTATAGGGGGGCATTACTAATGGGGGCTTTACAACAGTGGCCACTACAAATGGGGGCATTAATATAGGGGGCATTACTACTGGAGGCACTACAATAGGGGGCATTACTACAGTGGACACTACTAATGGGGGCATTCATATAGGGGGCATTACTACTGGAGGCACTACAATAGGGGCATTACTACAGTGAACACTACTAATGGGGGCATTAATATAGGGGGCATTACTACTGGAGGCACTACTATAGCGGTCATTACTACAGTGGACACTACTATAAGGGGCATTACTACAGTGGACACTACTAATGGGGGCATTAATATAGGGGGCATTACTACTGGAGGCACTACTATAGGGGTCATTACTACATTGGACACTACTAATGGGGGCATTACAACTGTGGGCATTACTACTTTGGGCACTACTATAGGGGGAATTCTTACTGTGGGCACTACTATAGGGGGCATTACTGGGGGCACTACTAATGTGGGCATTACAACTGTGGGCACTATTATAGAGGCATTACTACTGTGGGCACTACTATAGGGGGGCATTACTACTGGGGGCACTACTAATGTGGGCATTACAACTGTGGGCACTATTATAGCGGCATTACTACTGTGGGCACTACAATTGGGGGCATTACCAATGGGGGCACTACTACTGGGGGCCTTAACACTGTGGGCATTACCAATGGAGGCATTACCACTGCGGGCACTACTAATGAGGGCACTGTATAAGGGGCACCACTTGTAGGGCCATTGTGTAAGGGGCACCACTGCTGTGGGCAATGTATAAGGGGCACTACTACTGTGGGCATTGTGTTAGGGGCACTACTACTGTGGGCCTTGTGTATAAGTGGCACTAATTTGGGCATTGTGTAAAAGGGGCACCACTGTGTCATAACATGAATAAGGGACTACTGTGTTGAGTAACTTGAATTAAGGATAATGTATTATAAAGGGAATTACTGTGTGTGGCACAATGTATTATACAGTGCATTACTGTGTGTGGCATAATGTATTATACAGGGCATTACTGCATGTGGCATAATGTGTTATAAAGCCCATTACTGCGTGTGGCATAATGTGTTATAAAGGGCATTACTGCATGTGGCATAATGTGTTATAAAGGGCATTACTGCGTGTGGCGTAATGTGTTATAAAGGTCATTACTGCATGTGGCATAATGTGTTTATAAAGGGCATTACTGCATGTGGCATAATGTGTTTATAAAGGGCATTACTGTGTAAGGAGCATTACTGCACATGGCAGTAAGAGCTTGGGGGAAGCCCAGCACCTTCGTAAGTGCTGGGCATGCCCCCCAGTGTGATGAATTGGGGGTGTTCCGCAAGGCCACGCCCCCTTTCCGGAAGCGCGCGCACAGAGGAACACCATCTAAATTTTTTTATTTTTTTGGGGGGGGGGGGGCGCCACTGGGAACTTTCGCCCTGAGCTCCATAATGTCTAGAACCAGCCCTGGCTGTACCCCACTGTGTATACAAACACTATGACTCTTTGGGCCGTAGCCCACTGTGTATACAAGCACTGTGACTCCTTGGGCCGTAGCCCATTGTGTAAACAAGCACTGGGACTCCTTGGGCTGTAGCCCACTGCGTATACAAGTACTCTGACTCTGCTGACCATAGCCCACTGTGTATACAATTACAGTGACTCTTCCACCAGGGCCGAAACTACGATATTTGTCACCCGGTGCAAGGCAGCAATTTTGCGCCCCCTCCCTTCCTGTACCTGAAGTTTGTCCTTGCTCGTCCATGCGGAAGGCTGGCATGAACCCCCTGGCAATGAGCATAAACCCACCTGGCCAGTAAGGACCTCTAGCATTTGTCTCCTCTTTGGCGGCGGCCATTTTTGGATGGCCATTTTCAGCTTTTTTCACCCCCTGCAATCTGGCACCCAGTGCACGTGCACCTCTAGCCCCCCCTAGTTGCGGCCCTGCTTCCACCGTAACCAACTGGGTGGGTGGGAGGACCCAAGGACATTCCATCTTGCACTACCTTTCATTTCTGCCACTGCTGTGTGGCAATGTGTCATAGATGTGCTTTAAACTGCGGTATCTGTGCCGCTGCTCTGTCGCTTAGTAACCAGCCAGCTAACTACAGTCTTTAGCCAATAATGGTGAAAACAATATTGTGAGCTATGAGGTGGTCTAAATTGACTGTAAATGACTGGAAATTAATGTTATTGAGGTTAATAATACTCTAGGAACAAAAAAAGCCCAAATTATGTGATTTAGCTTATTTTGTCAATTGTTGTAAAAAATCCAAATCCAAAACCAGTCACGGTGGTTTGACAAATCCAAATCTGGACGACAAATCAGAGCCCAAATCCAAATCCAGCAAAAATGGTCCGTCGCACATCCCTAGCTAATATGCACGCAATTGGCCAATTGTTGCTTTCTGTGCATGCGTATGCATCGCAGTGGATGTGCAGAAACCACCCACTGCAATCGGGACTGTGATCACAGTGGCTACGCAGATCCATTGTGACAGGTAGTGCCATTTGTGAGTGGCGACAGGGGGGTGGTCGGGGAAATTGCCAGTGCATTTGAACACCATTGCATGGGCGTGCATAAATTATCCACTGTGATGCCCTACGCAGCCTGAGGCCTGACAGAAGTTGCTAACTTCAATGTACGCTGAGTAAGGTCAGGGCTTGTGCATGTGTGCATGAGGCTGCGATGGTACTCGATTGTGCCGATGTTTTTAAAGTCTTGCTAAACATTACGGATGTGTGTAAGGTAAAGTTGGCATCTTTGTGTAGTGCTGTGCAGAGCAATCGCAATGAATTAGCATGCTATCGCAGTTGAATTGCGTGCGTAATCACTATTGCAATTACAGTTGCGATCCTCACTGAATCAGGCCCTGAGTTGCTTCTCACTACTTGTTCGGAATCGGTATGATATCCCGGCTAACCCTAACCCCCCCTTCCCCGTTGCCTAAACCTAAGTCCTCCCAGGGGGTGCCTAACCCTAAGTCCCCCCCGGGGGTGCCTAACCCTAACCCTCCCTCCCCCTAGCCTAACCCTCCCGGGGGGGTGCCTAACCATAAGTGGCACCCGGGTGCCGTAAAACTAACCGTCCCCCCCAGCAGCTGTCCGCTCGCGGTGCCCGGCATCCGCTTGATTGGGATGCCGGGCGCCTGTCTCCTGGCGTCAGGGAAATGAGCGGCATCTAGATATAGACGTCGGTCATTTATCCCATGGCGGGATAAAGCAGTTGGGGGGCCGGCTTCCCGATTGTATACCACTTGTTCTGCCTTTATTAGCAGGTTTTAACAGTATTAAAGTCCTCGATGTACCTGGGAATTCCCACACCACCGTTAATATTTATAGTGTGGTGGGTGCACTAACTCTCACTAATTCTCAGTACCTGTCCATTGCTCCACCTCAGGGACTGTCAGCAGCCGGATCTCTGCAGTACTTACCACTGGATACCAGCCTCTGGCTTTGGAGACCCATTACTGGTTGTGCTAAATACAGGGGGCAAATGATTTAGGTGTCCGCTGTATTTAGCACAACTAGCACCAGGCTTTTAAGAGCCAGCCCTGGTTGTCAGAATACAGGGGACAGAAAATGTAGGGTCCCCTGTATTTACCGCAACCAGCACTGGGCTCTGAGCCAGTCCTGGTTATGGATATACAGGGGACAAAAAGTGTAGGGGTCCACTGTATTTTCCATAACCAGCACAGAACTCTTTCTAGGAGGAGTAATGCCACAGCAAGGGGAAAACTTTCAGCGGGCCAAAGCATTAACCCCTGACCGCTAGTCAGCCCAGGCCAGGGATCTTTGGAGAGCTGGGGACCCCCAAATAAAGGGATCCCTCTCTCCAGGGCACCCCAGGCCTAGGCTGATAGCCCAGGGCTATCCTTGGCAACCCTGGAGCGGTGGGTGCCGGGTTGGTAGTGTAGTGTAATTGAAAGAGTTAAAAATATTGTCTTTTGCAGTAGAACTACAGGTCCCAGCAAGCCTCCCTTGCATGCTGGTACTTGGAGAACCAGTATGCAGGGCATTACGGGCCTGCTGGTACCTACAGTTTCACTGCAAAATAAATATTAAAATAAACACAGTACACACACACTGTGAAAGTACTACATGCACAAGGTTGGGTAGGCCAAGGCTATGGGCCTACCCACCATATCCAGGTAACCTCTGTAGGGTAGGTCCCTAACATACTAGGGTTCAAATCCAGAGTGCAGGACACCCCCAAACCAGCTCAGCCGAGCCACCCCAGGGCATACTTGATCTCTCTCACTACAGCAGGATGGCTCTGTGATTTCCTGTAGTGAATCAGGCCCTCTCACTACAGCAGGAGGGCCTGATTCATTACCAATCGCAACTGCGATTACGCACGCCAAATGTTGCGTACTGCGCATGCGTATGCATTGCAGTGCGCAAGCCGGCTCCTGCGATCGCAGTGACTATGCAGACCCATCGCAGAGTAATTGACAGGAAGTGTCGTTTGTGGGTGGTGACAGGGGTGGTCAGCGAAACGCAGGCGTGCCAGTGTGTTTGAATGCCATTGCGCATAAATTAGCCACTGTAATGCCTTACACAGCATGAGGTCTCATCTCGTGCGATGAGGTTAGCAACTTTTGAGTAAGGTCTGACCTTGTGCAAGTGTGCGTGAGGCTGCGATGGTACTCAATTGTGCCAATGGTTTCACAGTCCTGCTAAACATTATGGATGTGTGTAAGTTAAAGTGAGAGTCCTTGTGTAGTGCTGTGGTGGCATAGCGATTGCAATGAATTAGCATACTATTGCAGTTGAATTGCGTGCGTAATCGCTATTGCATTCGCAGTCGCGGTCGGTAGTGAATCAGTCCCTAACTTGCTTCTCACTACTTGTTCTGCATTTATAAGCAGGTTTTTACAGTAATAAAGTCCTGGATGTACCTGGACATTCCCACACCTCCTTTAATACCTTCAACTACAGGTTAAAGTCTCTGAGAAGGGATCTTGTTAATCTACACCTTTCCCTGGTGTTGCCTACGGCACTAACTCTCAGTACCTGTCCACTGCTCCACCTCAGGGACTGTCAACAGCCGGATCTCTGCACTGCTCACCACTGGTACTGGCCTCCAGGGACTGCTCCGCCTGCCATAGGGAGCTCACTGCCGCACACTGACACCGCTGCTGTGGCTACTGTGGTTAAGTCTAGCTGCCTTCCGGATCCACCTCTACAGGAAAACCGGGCCTCAGACCTGCCTTCTTACACTGAGGGACATGAAGGGAGACCGGCGCTTGTCTCTCAGCTCCACCTCCAAGTCTGGGTCACTAAGCTGCCGGAGCCTGTTACGCTGCACTACAGTGTATGTACTGCCGCCATTGATCTCCCTCAAGAGTCACCGGTTCACACTGCCTGCTCTAAGCCACCCTGTTTGGGTTTATTAATCAAGCAGTGAAAACCTTAGTGAAGCGGACCCGTGGAGAAGTTGTCCATGCCAACCAATCAGCTTTGAAGTAACATTTATTAAGTACAGTCTATAAAATAATAGGTAGGAGCTGATTGGTTTGCCATGGGCAACTTCTCCACTGGTTCATTTCACTAATACTATATAAACCTCATGCTGCAGTCACCATAGAAATCACCTCAGGCTATCTCAGGACTCTCCCAACTGACTTCCAATGGCCAGTGAGCTTTCTTTTATTCCCTCCTGCCAGGAGCCCGGATGTTCCCGGCTGGGGTTGCGTGTCTGAACTAGCTGCAGCACACAGGGAGCTCCAGCACTCTCACCCACCAGCCCCATTTCTTCCCACTGTCTCCAATGAATGGAGGGCACAGTTAGGAGGTATTAAATTACTACCTGCAGGGTGACAGTCCAGGTACCCTGAAAGCCAAATGCAGGTGCACTTGGGGCTTTTTGGAGCAATATTATAAAATAGTTGTGAAATGTAATTATATCGTATAAAAAGACATTTCTGCATGCTTTATGGACAGAATCAGATTATAAATATACTACTCGGAAACTCAGCATATTATGATGCACAACATCATGGATAAGCTCTAATTTCCAATTGCTGAGTCCTCCCCTCATCCTCTAGGGACACCTATATTCTTTTTTCTACACATTTTTTTCAATAGGAAAAGCGTAATGAAAAGTGCTGCATGCCATTTCTAGACATTTGTCATTTCAAAAAAAAATTTAAGAGCTTTCCATTTTGAACATCATTGTTTCTGTAATTCAAATCAATTAAAATAAAAGTAAGTGGCTACTTCCCAATGAAGATGTCATGTTTTTCTGTTTTGTTTTTCTTTATTTCATTTTGTTCAGAAATAATGTATTCTCCAAATATACAGTAGTTGTTATTTTTAATTATAATTATTATATAGACTTTCCTTATTGGAGTAAAAAGAAAAATAACAATGAAAGGAGTACAATATATGCACAATAGATAACACATAAAAGGAAAGTATTTCATACAAAACACAATGTATATCATACAAAACACAAAGGGCCTGATTCAGCAAGGAACGCACGGATGCAGATGTACGCACCTGTCCGCTGCAAGAATACGCTAATCAATGCATACACACAAACGCCCTCATTCAGAGTCGATCGCTAGATACAAGCGGTCGCTCTGAATGCAGCCTCCTGGTCGATAGCTAAGCTGTGGCTTACCACCCACAGCTCTAGCGAGCGACCAGGTTGATGGTTGCGATGGTCAGGACCATCGCGACCATCGGGGCTTGCGACGAGACCCTAAGGTTGTCTCGGCAAGCGCAAACCCCAGGGAGCTTCCTGCTCTGATCGAGCAGGAAGCTCCCCACTGTCATTGCTGATGACAGTGAGGCCGCCCCCAAACGGCAAGTGTTCCGTCTGGAACGCCTCCGTTTGACCTGCCACCCCGCCTCCCAAACAGTGCGAGCTGTCAATCACCACTGACAGCTCACCCCCTTTGGTGCGAGACCAGTACTGACAGAGCGCCCGTCGCTAGCTGGGTCTTGCGCATGTGCATGTAGGAGCCGGCTCCGACGTGCGCATGCCCAGTGGGCAAACATCGACACGGTTGCGAGCGCTCAGCACTTGCGACCGGGTCTGAATAAGGCCCGCAGTACAAGTTGCAGGTGCCCATCTCCATACTAAGCCGCCCATCTCCCTTTACTCACAGCCTGATCAGCACGCAAGATAGCATAAACATTGGTAACATCAAGAACCATCGGAGCCCATTAGCATAATAGTGGTTGACCTGACCTGTCACAGGATTTTGCCCGCTTCCTGTGTACAGCTTACGGTATGGCTGCGTATGCTGCCACACTGCCCCTATAACGGCATTATAATGCCTGCCTTCGCCTGACCATCCCCCGTTGCTACCCACAAATGGCACTTCCTGTCAATCAATTTCGGAAGGGTCCGCGTACACACTGCGTATAGTCTGCGTACCACAATCTAATCGCACTGGCAAGTTCGCGCACGCGCAGTGAGATGCATATGCATGCGCAGTGCAAAACCATCGGCCAAGTGTGTGCGTTCTCTCCTTTGCATTCCTTGCTGAATCAGGCCCAAAGTACGTATAGAAAGCCTGATTTGGCAGCATTTGTAAATACAACTACGTACGCAGCTCGAGTGATTGTTAGTCATTGCACATGCATATAAGCCACACTGTGCGTGTTCTGCAATCGCAGAGGAATCCATCGCAGAGTGAGTGACAGGCTGCGAGCATTTGGGGTGGTGACGGGGTGGTGGTAGGAAAAATGCAGGCCTGCCTATCCATTTGAACGCCATTGCATGGCCGTGCATAAATCAGCCACTGCAATTGCATATGCAGCTTGAGAGCCCACTGCGTGCATAGAGATTTGCAGTGTCTATGGCAGGTAAGACCTGGTGTAAATGCTGCGGGAGAGGTCGATGTGCATCGATGGTACCGATGTTTACACAGAAGAGCAACAGTGGATGGATGTGAGAAAGCAGCAGTGGGCGTTTTTATGTCGGTGGTGCTTTTGCGAACATTGGCATATTTTCATAGCTGCGTTCTGTGCGAAATCGCAGATGCGAACATAGTAGAGATCGCTGCTGAATCAGGCCCACAATCCATGGGGGCCAGGAACCTTGTTGTTATGCAGTGAAAATATTACCTCCTCCACCTCTTGCTCCATAATATCAGATTTCAGCATCTCACATTATGATGCCATAAGCTTAGTGAGGCATGCCTCTTGTAATAAGCGCAAATATAATGAAGGGTCATTAGGTATGGCAGAATGCAGCCATAAAATGTGACATGACAATGCATTGAGAACCATAATGCACTAGTCAGATATGTTGGGGTTTATGATGCATATTGGACAGATTAACTAAGATTTTACAAGCCTTGCTGCTCCTCCAATAAAATATATTTTAAGTGAAGTCAGAGAGCTCAGCAGTATTGGCATGCACATTAGTTTCTGAAGGGTCAGCTGCACTTCTGTTATAAGCAAATTACTGCATATTGTGCAAATTGGTGAATTTCTATCAGTACGTTTGATTAATCTGAGCTTGTTAAGAGATGATACAGTATGTCCACTGATAACGATAACTCTTGGCCGTGTCTTAGAAAGAGTGGGGTATACCAATAAATAATATTATCATCCATAAATTCTGACAAGCTGGCTGTGAGAAAGTCCATAAAGTCATCAAAGTGGAATAAGTAGTAGGGGAAACGCCAAGCAGATGCTACAGGCCGGTCACACAGTCCAATCAAACGTGACAAAAGAGCTTGGTACAAGATAAAAATATAATTTATATTAGCCTAAATCACTCTAGAATACAGCCATTCTGATACCAAGACACAAAAAAAAAAAAGTACAGTGCATCGCAGAGTGAAATGTACATATCCTATCTCGAGAAATGAGCAAGCGCCATGGGTCAATCAGATCATGTCTGGCTTGTAACTCCATCCTAGTTAGAACCAGCCGATGTAAACACTAGGGCAGGCTGATCTTGATCGAAATTTCCTAGACTGCTCATGTCACCCCATATAATGAAATTAGTATCTCATAGGAGAAACATCTGAGAAAAAGAAAAATTCCAATTGGGGGGCATTGGGAGTAGAGTAAAGCAATCTTTATGAATGAATACATCTAGCAAAAGATATTGACTCCCAGGATCATGGTGACTATGTAAAATGACATACTGTAAATCCCTATGGAATTTTTAGAGGTCTAAGAGGCTGAGAAGCAGTCACCACTCCACTGAGACCAAAAGGAAAACTGAAACCAATGGGTCTCCTGGAAAAAAACTATATCAGGCTTGAGAGATATCAAGTGAGTGACTACCCATATTGTCTTAATAGGAGTGTTGAATCCCCTCCACAATCTGTGACATTATATTAAGTGGGCACCCTGATAATGCATTGCAAAGAGAAGTAGAAAAAGGCTTAGAAGCACTCATCTGATATCACATTGGGGGCAGAGAACTGTAAGAGAATATACAAAATCCATCGGTTCACCACCCATCAACTCTCCTAAAAAGGGGACAATTACACCCAGGGATACCCTAGCAATGGAAGAGCCTCAACTGACAACACAAGACAACATAATCAGTATAACGTGAACAAACAAAAAAGGCAGACAGACTATTCCAAAAGAGTATCAACAATAAACAGACTGGCTAACATGATACTCAATACAAATTTTCCAATTTTCCACCAGATGGACAGGTATAAAAAAAGAATGAATTAATAAAAACACAGAACAAAACTTGTGAACAAATACGATAATGATGCAGTGTACACATTTTAATATGGTGACCTGGCTGACATTTTGTCAGGGATATTAAGTTGGTCTATCAAATCTTGTGCACAGTATCACCCCCTACACCTCCAGAATATGAAGTTTAGCCAGATACAGGAGAGCAACAAAGACATACCTTATATAGAGAAGCAAATTCCCCATGCTTCTGTGACATCTGGGGTGGGATACATCAAGCATGACATTTTGAATGCGATACATCTCGCCATTGTCCACATGCATGGCCGCATTTAGTAACACTGTATACATATACAATTGGGATTAAAATTGTAAAGGACAGCTCTTCTGTTAAGGACTGTCCTTTACTGCGTGAGGACTGTGTGACCTGGGAGTCCTTCTGCTCATGCACGAGCCGCGAGGGATACTGTGAGGGATGCTATTGTATCCCCCATGGGAAATGCAGTGAAGAGAAGCCCATAGGCTTCTATTAGGCAACGCTATCTATAGATGACATTGCCTGTCGGGTACAAGCTCTACAAAGTTTCTCTCTCTGGAGCTAGATGCATTTGGGGATTGCGGTCAAACCTCCGAAGGAAAACTATATCAGGAAGAGAGTCATTTTGACCGCATTTGACCGACTGAGAAGTCTTAAAATGTAGATGTTTTCTATGATTATATAACGCATTTTTCACTTTTTCAAACTTATTGAAAGACATATATGTTTGTTTATCATGCTGGAATGTGTAATGTGAAAATCTGCCATCTGAAGAGAGAGCTGCCATGATGCCTTTTTAAGCACTGACCTCAGTCATGCTCCTTTATATCATAATATTTGTTTTGACCATAGCATTTATTCCCAGTGCAACAATATTATCAAAAACATAATAAACTCCATTCATTTTATGTCCTAAACGTACAGGTACATGGTTTGAATTTTATTAAGATTCATTTGTTAAGAAACATTTTTATGCTTGAAAAAATTGACAGATGAGAGATGGAAGTCAAGCTCC
This sequence comes from Taudactylus pleione, assembly GCA_031769625.1. NCBI lineage: Eukaryota > Metazoa > Chordata > Amphibia > Anura > Myobatrachidae > Taudactylus > Taudactylus pleione. The sequence goes on from JAUIMM010000052.1 coordinate 28,754,035, forward strand.
CATTACAAAGCTAAATAAGGAAATGGATATTTTTCCCCCAGTAAAATACCTTTTATGATGAGAGGGTGGACAGGACTATGCATAGTAATGTTATACAATATTATATAGTAGTGGCCTAACAACAATTTCATCATAACTTTGACACCGTAAGATGAATGTCTTGTAAGTACAAATAACATGAAACTGATGTAACCATGCCAAGATTTTTGTGCTGTTTTTGTAAAAAAAAAATATATGTTTTGTATTTCTAATCCTCTTACAGTATGACTGGCTTTGGGCACCTTTGTATTATTATTATTATTATTATTATTATTATTATTATTATTATTGTTATTATTATTATTATTATCTTTTATTTATATGGTGCCACAAGGGTTCCGCAGCTCCTCACATAGTACATAAACAAATGAGCAAACAAGAAGACAGCGACTTACAGTACAAAACAATGCAGGACAAGGACATAGTTTATAAACATTGCAGCAATAGCGATCATACTTCTCAAAAGTAGCAGGGCGTCAGCAACCAAGTGTTAGGTGCCCTTGTGGGGAGTTTGGAGTAGTTGATTGTATGAGTAAAGCTGCCCACACACATAGCGATATTGTACACGATTTCGCCGATTTCGACGAATCGTGATGACAAATTGTGTAAAATATGGCCAAATCGTGAGTGTCCACTCACGATTACGATGTCAAAGCACATCCCCGCTCATCATACATCGCATCTGCAGATCTGCTGTGCTGTAGGGCAGATTTTCCAATCTGGGACACAATGCACTGGATGCACGATACATCTTAAGTCAGATTGGACATTTTTTACTCCAAATCGTGACCACGACTGCCGGGGAGCTGCCTGGGGAGAGTTCAGGGGAAATCACACACATCGTGGGATCGTGTGCAGATCGCTATGTGTGTGGGCACCATAAGGGAAGGAAGACGGCCCTGCTCATGAGAGCTTACATTCTAAAGGGGAAGGGCAGACAGACAGGGGTGACACAGAGGGGTAGACAGTGAAGAATAAGCATGGAGCAGCAGGTTAGGATGAGAGCTGGAAGGCTTCGATGAAGTAGTGGGTCTTGAAAGCTTGTTTGAAGATATGTAGAGAGGTGGAGAGTCTGATAGGGAGAGAGATACAGAGGTAGGGAGCAGCACAGGCAAAATCTTGGAGGCGGGAGAGGTAAGAAGTAATCAGTTGGCAGGAGAGTATATTATATATGTATATATGTATATTAGTGTTTCCTTTCTACCCATATGGTGCTTTCATAGGGCCATTTCATTCCACCTCTGTTATAATCTCCCCATTTGTTCCCCAATCACTGGCTGTGCAATGTTTTGCTGGTGTAGTACCCCGTAAGGGTGAGAATACAAATGTTGTGGTGCAAAGAAAAGCTGGAGTTACCTCTATGGTGGATAACTCTTCTTCGTTCTTCTATCAGTGCAACTCTCAACTCTGACCACAACCCGGCAGAGAGGCAAGGATTCTTCCCATAAACACAGACATGTGGGAGGGGCCTTGGACTGCACACCCTAATTATAAACATAACAACATGTGTTACTTGCTGAAACCAGCAGTTCCACACAGAAAATGCAAATGCAGGTGCACACTCTAAGCACTAGAAACATTGCCAATCAGAACCAATACAACCAAACCGCCCCAGAACACCACCAGTGAGTGATACATAGCAGTTAAAGGGCCATATTCAATTAGGTGCGAAAAGTCGCATTTGGCTAAAAGCATTGGCATGGCAAAGTTATCGCCACAATCGCCAGTTTTGATGCGATCTTTTCACGTACTTTCTCAATGCGCACTCCATACAAGTTTCAATACGCACAATAAATTTAAAATAATAATATTCCTACATCCGTAATTAACATTGACTATAATACCTGCAGTCCTAGATCACATTCAAGTACTTGTGTGTACACGTTGGGGTCCTTAATTGAATGGATGCACAAAATATTTTTTACTTACACAGCATTATTGCAGCACTGTTGTATAAATAATAGCAGCTATATTGATGCCACAAAATGACTGCTTGTGTACTCTATGTAATTAATGGCTTTCTCTCTCTCCAAATCTGAGGCAGGATCTTAGGATGCAGCTTTCGCTCCAGAAAGTCGGCACAGCTTACTGGAACATGTTTGCTTAGTGTTAAAAACACTGAAACAAACTGTGGCACTGCAAGTCCCAGCCACTCTTTTGCCTGTTTCCTCTGCTTCTGCCTCTGCAGGAGCCACACTCTCAACACACACCCGCTTATGAGTAATAGCTTCTCCTCCAACTGTCATTTTATTTTATTTATTTTTTTAAATCATCTTAATTAAAAATGTGACTGGTCTATACTCCCTTTTCCAAAATGGCCTTATTTCAGTGGGATATCATGTCTTATGAGATGGGCATCATCATAGTCACCTGTAAAATAGTAGTCCGTAATGGCGGGGTACTATCTGTGGCTTGGACAGGTAACTGTACAACTGCTGGGTATCACACTGGTTTCATAAATACACGACAACCATGGCAGATCATCATTGCCAGCTTTGATATTAGGGTTGTTAATGGCCAAGCAGCAGGAACCTAGTATACTGCGAATCCGTGTTGAAAGACCTCTGCTTTACTGGGCTTATAAAAACCATCTTACACCACCTCCTGACTATTCTAGTATGCACAACAAATGTAGGCAGGCACACATTTATAAACATAACAACATATCCACAGACATGTTATTTATTAACAACATTTGCCTCACTACAATTATTAGGCTATTATGGCCAAAAAAAAAATAACAGTTCCCAATCTTAACTACACTGCAGCAACCTAGGCTGCCTGACCAAAGACTACTACAGGATAGGGAGAAAAAGCTTTCCATGACCTCTAGTGCTCCCCGGTTACTAAAAATGCCTCTGTAATACATCAATGAAGCAGTTGCTGTGGCTGATTCAGAAAATTCCTCTATGACTATGGTGGTGGCCTCACAAGTGATTTCTCGTTTTGGTGGGCAAATACCACGTGACAGGTGTGGGTGCAGCACTTAGGCATTGCCACTGATCTACGCACTTGGCCTCCTTTCTTTTTGCAGGCTGAGAGAAGCAGACTATTGTTCATACACCTGATACATGCTGGCCTCCCAAGCTTCCTGCATTGCTGTTCTTTTATAGCCTTTTGGGGTGCCTTTATAACACATGGATTACTGATAAAAAAGAACTGAAGATTTTCGGGCTCTCTAAAAAAGGTGCCTGTGTTTATATCTGATAGTATTCTTTCAAGAGCTAGTTTAGTGAGAAATGACTCCTGCTAGCCCCACCCTACCCTTTTGGAAACTAACCTGCACAAGAAAATGTTTCACTCCTTTGTCTGAGGAATACTCTCTGCTCCCGAAGAGGTGATTACCAGCTCTGGTAGTTCTAGCTGCTAGACACACAACACATCCCATATCTTACAGCAGACCCCAGAATATTAAACTTTTGCAGCATGGAAATTTTCCGTGCTGGGAATACACCTGGGGCACTCTTAACATCACTGTGTCTATGACAGGGCCGTAACTAGGGGTTTGCGAGCGGTGCCACCAGGGCCAGATTAATAATGGGGCTGATGGAGCTACAGATCCAGGCCCACCATCAGAATAGGCCCACAGCCTTCTGATGTGAGTGTACACTGCTGTAGAAAGGTATTTTTCTTTCCTTCTGCAGCTGCTGAGCAGCCTGAGGGTCAACGACGCCCCCCCTCGGCCGCGCATAATGCCCCCCCACCTCCCGCCCGCAGCTGCGATACCGGACCGCCGGTGAATATAAACATAATGGAGCGCTACGGAGGGCTGGACTTCTAATGCCCTCCCAGCGCTAGTTAACAGTGAATTGGCAGCGGCGGAGCCTCCACGTCATGTGACGTCACTGCATGTGACGTCACATAGGTGCCACCCGCCGCTGCCACCGTGCCCTCACGCAGCCCGTCCCAGGCTGTGCACTGACCACCAGCACCACTGTCACATTCTCACAGCTCCTCCGTTTAGGCTGGTGACTCTGTGACAGCAGCAGCACTGGGTGTGATCTTTTGAGTCCCCCAAAAGGTGAGCTGCTTTTCAGTTCTTCTGGCCAAGCTCCTGCTGTGTAGTAGTATATCTATTGATATGTATGCATATCAATCATATATATATATAATATAAAATTATTAAATAAATAAAAAAATCTATGTTTATAAATATATATATGGTATACAATCGGGAAACCGGCTGCCTTAATACCGGCAGCCGGCTTCCCGACTGTCATATCCCGGCGAGGGTGAAATGCTGAGCATCTAAATGTAGACGCCTGACATTTCCCCGATGCCAGGAGACAGGCGCCCGGCATCCCGATCGAAGGGATGCCGGGCGCCGCGAGCGGACAGCCACGTGGGGAAAGGGTTAGGTTTAGGGCACCCGGGGGGGACTTAGGGTTAGGCACCTCCCCGGCAGGGTTAGGGTTAGGCTAGGGGGAGGGAGGGTTAGGCTTAGGCACCCCCGGGGGACTTAGGTTTAGGCAGCGGGGAAGGGGGGGTTAGGGTTAGGCACTTAGTGGGGGGATTAGGGTTATGCACTTTCGGGGGAGGTTAGGGTTAGACACCCCTAAGGAGTGTTAGGGTTACGGGGGTTGGTTATCTTAGTAAGTACTTACCTTAGGGACGATCGGGATTTCCAGCACTGTCGGGCTTCCTCTGCCGGGCTCTGGTCATCTGTCGGCCATACGCTGCCGGGAATCGAACCGGCCGGCGGTATTTCATACCGATTCCATATATATATATATATGTATATAGTAAATAAAAAGACCATGTACACAAACTGTGAATGCATGTATATATATATATATATATATATATATATATACACATACACACACACTGTGTATATATAGTATATCAACATATACACTATATATGTATGTATACTGTATTTTATGTCCAAAAGGTTACACCAAGGTAGCTGGATGACTAATGACTATGCTAAGCGACACGAGTGGGCGGCACAAATACGTGGCCCATCTAGGAGTGACACTGCAGTGGCAGACAGGATGGCAGTTTGAAAAACTGGGCCTCAAACAGTACATAATGCAAAGAAAAAACAGAGGTGCAAGATGGAATTGTCCTTGGGCCCTCCCACCCACCCTTATGTTGTATAAACAGGACATGCACACTTTAACAAACCAATCATTTCAGCGCCAGGGTCTGCCACACGACTGTGGCTGAAATGATTGGTTTATTTGAGCCCCCACAAAACAAGCTGGCAATTAATCTGTCCCTGCACAAACTGGCTCTACGGAGGCAAGATGTCGTCCTCATCCTCCTCATCCACCGATTCCACACCCTCTTCAGTGTTGTGTACATCCTCATCGTTACAGAGTATTAATTCGTCCCCGCTGGATCCACCACCACAGGTCCCTCTGTACGTTATGGAGGCTGGTCTCCCTGGAAGAGTTGAAAATTCATTTTTATGAACATCATCTTCTCCACATTTTGTGGAAGCAACCTCCTACGCCTTTCGCTGACAAGGTTCCCGGCTGCACTAAACACTTTCGGAGTACACACTGGAGGGGGGGCAACTCAGGCAAAATAGAGCCAGTTTGTACAGGGGCCTCCAAATTGCCTCTTTTTCCTGCCAGTACAGGTACGGACTGTCTGACATGCCTACTTGGATGCTGTCACTGATGTAATCCTCCACCATTCTGTCAATGGTGACAGTATCATATGCAGTGACAGTAGACATGTCAGAAATTGTTGCCAGGTCCTTCAGTCCAGACCAGATGTCCAAACTTGGTCCTGCCTGCCCTACATCACCGCCAGCGGGTTGCTTAGGATACCTAAGTTTTTTTCTGGCAGCCCCAGTTGCGGGAGAAAATGAAGAAGGAGCTGTTGACGTGTCACGTTCCGCTTCAGCTGACAGTGTTTTCACCAGCAGCTCTTTGCACCTCTGCAGGCTTGTGTTGGCCGGAAAGAGAGACACCACATAGGCTTTAAACCTAGGATCGAGCACGGTGGCCAAAATGTAGTGGTCTGATTTCAACAGATTGGCCACCCTGGAATCCTGGCAAAGCGAATGAAGGCCTTCATCCACAAGTCCCACATGCCAAGCGGAATCGCTCCATCTTAGCTCCTCCTTCACTTTTTCCAGCTGCTTCTGCAAAAGCCTGATGAGGGGAATGACCTGACTCAAGCTGGCAGTGTCTGAACTGACTTCACGTGTGGCAAGTTCGAAGGGCTGGAGAACCTTGCACAACACGGAAATCATTCTCCACTGTGCTTGAGTCAGGTGCATAACCCCTCCTTTGCCTATGTCATAGGTGGATGTATAGGCTTGAATGGCCTTTTGTTGCTCCTCCATCCTCTGAAGCATATAGAGGGATGAGTTCCACTGCGCCACAACCTCTTGCTTCAGGTGATGGCGGGGCAGGTTCAAGAGTGTTTGCTGGTGCTCCAGTCTTCGGCACGCAGTTGCTGAATGGCGAAAGTGGCCCGAAATTTTTCGGGCCACCCAAAGCGTCTCCTGCATGCCCCTGTCGCTTTTCAGAAAATTCTGCACCACCAAGTTTATTGTGTGAGCAAAACAAGGTGGTGTTGTCAGATATCACAAATCCCCAGGACAGTCTAAGTGTGGGTGCTGATTTCCCTCAGTTTCTCTAAGAGGTTGTCAACAGTGTGCCTCTTACTGAAACCGGTGATACACAGTGTAGCCTGCCCTGGAACGAGCTGGCGTTTCTGAGATTCTGCTACTGGTGATGCTGCTGTTGTTGCTGCGTAAGGTGATACATCTACCCAGTGGGCTGTTACAGTCATATAGTCCTTAGTTTGCCCTGTTCCACTTGTCCACATGTCCGTGGTTAAGTGGACATTGGGTACAACTGTATTTTTCAGGACACTGAGGACACTTTTTCTGATGTTTCTGTACAGTCTCGGTATCGCCTGCCTAGTGAAGTGGAATCTAGACGGGATTTGGAACCGGAGACACACTACCTCCATCAATTGTCTAAATCCCACTGCACTAATGGCGGATACCGGACGCACGTCTAACACCAACATAGCATTCAAGGCCTCAGTTATACGTTTTGCTTCAGGATGACTGCTGTTGTACTTCATCCTCCTTGCTAAGGACTGTTGGAGGGTCAATTGTTTAGTAAAAGTAGTGGTGTTCCTACTTCCTCTCTGGGATGATGAACAACTCCCAGGAGCAGCAACAGCAGCAGCGTTAGCAGTAGGCGTAGCAATGCAGGATCCGCTGGAGGAATCCCGGATAGGATAGTTGGTCATGCCAGTGACATGGCCTGCAGGACTACTTCCGATCCTGACTAAGGAGGAAATTGACGAGGAGGGAGTTGACGGTGTGGTTTGCAGGCGCTTGGATACAACAGGACAACGGGATTTAGGTGTCCCTGGACTGCTTACGGTCTTAGCCAAAGTTTCTGAACTTGACAGTAACTTTTTATGAATGCGCTGCAGGTGCCGTATAAGGGAGGATCTTCCTAGGTGGTTAACTTCCCTACCCCTACTTATTTCACCTTTACATATGGTACATATGGCAAGACAGTTGTTGTCTGGATTTGGATAGAAATATTGCCAGACCAAAGAGGTGGAATGTTTGGTCTTCTGCCCAGGCATGACCGTGATGGGCTTTTTCATCCCACAGACAACAACTGTCTCCCCCGGAGCCTGATATAAACAAACCACATCACCATCAGAATCCTCCTCGCCAATTTCCTCCTCAGCGCCAGCTACACCAGTATCCTCATCCTGTTGTACTTCAAAAGTGACATCTTCAATTTGCATATCAGCAAGTGGACTGTGGGTGCTCCTTTCAGCACTTGCAGGGGGCATGCAAATGGTGGAAAGAGCCACCTCTTCCCGTCCAGTGCTGGGAAGGTCAGGCATCGCAACCGCCACCACACTTGGACTCTCCTTGGGGATTTGTGATATCTTCTTAGAACGCACAGTTCTTCGCTGTGCTTTTGCCAGCTTAACTCGTTTGATATTTTTAGCAGGAGGAGGGCTTCCATCGTCATGTGAAGCTGAACTACTAGTCATGAACATAGGGAAAGACCTTAGCCGTTCCTTGCCACTCCGTGTCGTAAATGGCATATTGGCAAGTTTACATTTCTCCTCAGATAATTGAAATGTTTTTTTAAGGTCATTTTCCTGAACTTTGTCATTTGGGATTGTATGTGCCCTCTACTATGACATTGGGCATCGGCCTTGGCAGACGATGTTGATGGCATGTTATCGTCTATGTCGTGACTAGTGGCAGCAGCTTCAGCACTAGGAGGAAGTGGTTCTTGATCTTTCCCTATTTTATTTTTATCGGAGAAAGTTTGGTCCTCCATATATGTTATATTGATATATGCGTGCGGCTAAGGCGCACACAAACACAGAAATTTATTTTATTTTTTTTGTTGGAGACTAGTGCACTTTGTGGGTTACACCACCCTTTAAGAAATGAGCCAGCCGGCTCTTTATTTATGGGACACAGACGCACGCTTGGCGCTGCTCCTTTGTTGATGCACGTGCAGCTACAGCCCACACAATTCACAAAGACAGAAAAAAAAAGAAGAATTTTTTATTCCTTGTGGAGCGCACTTTGAGGGTTACACAACCCTTTAACAGACAGACGCACGCTTGTGGCTGCTGCTTTGAGGATGCACGTACAGTGCAGACAATTCACAAACACAGAAGAAAAAGTTTTATTTTTGTTGGAGTGCACTTTGGGGGTTACACCACCCTTTAACAGACAGATGCATGCTTGTGGCTGCTGCTTTGAGGATGCACGTACAGTGCAGACAATTCACAAACACAGAAGAAAATGTTTTATTTTTGTTGGAGTGCACTTTGGGGGTTACACCACCCTTTAACAGACAGATGCACGCTTGGCGCTGCTGATTTGAGGATGCACGTACAGTGCAGACAATTCACAAACACAGAAGAAAATGTTTTATTTTTGTTGGAGTGCACTTTGGGGGTTACACCACCCTTTAACAGACAGACGCACGCTTGGCGCTGCTGCTTTGAGGATGCACGTACAGTGCAGACAATTCACAAACACAGAAGAAAATGTTTTATTTTTGTTGGAGTGCACTTTGGGGGTTACACTACCCTTTATCAGACAGATGCATGCTTGGCGCTGCTGCTTTGAGGATGCACGTACAGTGCAGACAATTCACAAACAGAAGAAAATGTTTTATTTTTGTTGGAGTGCACTTTGGGGGTTACAGCACCCTTTAATGGTCAAGCCAGCTGGCCCTTTACTTATGACACAGGCGCACGCTTGACGCTACTTTGTTGATGCACATGCGGCTACTGCGCACACAATTCACAAACACAAAAAAATATATTTTTTTATTTTTTTTGGAGTGCACTTTGGGGGTTACAGCACCCTTTAATGGTCAAGCCAGCCGGCCCTTTACTTATGACACAGGCATACGCTTGGCGCTACTTTGTTGATGCACGTGCGGCTACTGCGCACACAATTCACAAAAAAATATATATATATTTTTTTGGAGTGCACTTTGGGGGTTACAGCACCCTTTAATGGACAAGCCAGCTGGCCCTTTACTTATGGGACACAGGCGCACGCTTGGCGCTGCTCCTTTCTTGATGCACGTGCAGCCACAGTGCACACAATTCACAAACACAGAAAATATTTTTTAATTTGCTTTGGAGTGCACTTTGGGGGTTACAGCACCCTTTAATGGTCAAGCCAGCTGGCCCTTTACTTATGACACAGGCGCACGCTTGGCGCTACTTTGTTGATGTTCGTGCAGCCACTGCACACACAATTCACAAACACAGAAAAAATATTAATTTTTTTTGCACTTGGGGGGAGCACCCCTGATGGACAGAGCACCCCCTGGACAACACTACAGCACCCCTTTAGGACTGGGACACTGCACAGGACTTTGGAGTGGCCACAGCCCCTATGGACAACTGACTGCACAACACAGTCCAGTCAGCCCCTATGGACTTTGGAGGAGTGGACACAGCCCCTATGGACAACAGCAGCACAGCACAACACAGCCAGCCCCTATGGACTTTGGAGGAGTGGACACAGCCCCTATGGACAACAACAGCACAGCACAACACAGCCAGCCCCTATGGACAACAGCAGCACAGCGCAGCACAACACTACACTGCACTACATTACACTACACTACACAGCCCAGCCAGCCCTAACTCCCACCCTCCCTCTTCACTGTCCACAGCCGAGTGAGAAAATGGCACCGACGCGGGTACCTTATATAGAATCCTAAACCCGCGAGACCCGGAAGGCGGGATGATGACGTTTTGCCTCAATTTCAGATCCGAGTCAGGCGGGAAAAGTCGAGCCTGACTCGAATCGGCCTCGGATCGGGGTGCTCGGATTTCTGAAATCTGAACCCGCTCACCCCTAATATATATATATATATATATATATATTGTATGTGTGTGTGTGTATGATGGACTGGCACTAGAAAAACAACTAAATATGGCTTCAGCCGGTGCCTTCACAGTAAGACAATGACAGCAGACAAAAGGTGCGGCACTCGTGGCTTTAAAGATGACAAACAGCGGTGTTCATATATCATCGTTTCAGTTTCATACAAAGGAGCATACCGTTTGAACCGCCATCGAGCAACGCCAGTATAAAAACCTATATTAGAATGCTAGATAATGAATTAGCAGATATGAATATTAAAAAAACATCAGTTCATCCTAATCTGTCCGTATTGGAACGTCAAGCACTATCTACCTTATCCAATAATCATAATCTAATCATCCGGCCAGCAGATTAGGGAGGCACGATAGTGCTTCAGGACTTGTCTGATTACTGCCTTGAGGCTGAACGCCAAACATATTTAGTTGTTTGGAGTGCCAGTCCATCTCTATATATACAAGGAGTGATCATTGCGGTAGTGAGTACTCCAGACGGGGCACCCAGCGCCTTATGTTTTCCATCGAGTGAATCCTTTTTTCTATGCTATTTTTCTTCTATACTCAAAGAGTTTGAAGATTGGTTTTAAACGCATATTTTTTGCATGATGTCTAAAAAGCTACACTGTGTGTATAGCAAGCATATTGTTATTAATATAGTTGTATATAATCATCATGGCTAATGAACCACAGGATGCCTTCTGTTTCTCTCAGTACCCTATAGGGGATACTTTATCATTTTCTGAATCTGAAGCTGAGAGCATAATTTACACTAAAGGACTGAAAGATGAGATGGAGGCCCTCTCACCTGAAGTAGTGTATAGAGATGTACTAAGACTGAAGAAAAAGGAAATTGACTTTTATCTGCATGGACTTTCTCTCAGCGACTATTTCAAATCTAAAAAGATCCCACGTGGATTTAGAGTGCGCAATTGCCCTACGATCGGGCGACATGACCCTGAGTTTTGCAGGCGCTGGGTAGCAATCTTAAATAAGTGCTCGTTTGACTTACTGCTATTAGTCATTGAACAATCCACTAAGGAATTACAAAAGATCAAAGAGAAATTAGCAACTTTTGAGTCCGTACACATGCCGATCCTGCAATCTGATCCAGACACTAACTGGATGGAAAAACTGAAAATGCAGGTGGTTCAGTACAAGAAGGACCTTATTAATTTAAAAAAAGAAAAGTTCCTTAAAGTGGAGCATGACTACGAGACTCACTCCGTGTATAGATGGCTGTCGGGACAACGACCTCAGGATAATAGGCGTCTTCCTTTTTTTAGACGTTGGGTCCAAAAATCCCGTTTTGATACTGACTCATCACAGGAGAATACCAGTTCAAACAGCGAAGTGGATAAAAGTGAAGAAGCATCTGCCCCTTTAGGGGTTTCTACAAGGGCGTACAAAAGCGGAAACAGAGAAGGGGTACGCGAAGGAGCTGACAAAACAAGAGGCAGAGGCCGAGCTGGGAAACCACCCAGGCCCAGAAAGACCTAATCTTTAATCTATCTTCTCATGAGTTGTCTGATAGTGAGTACAAACTATTAAGTAAAGGTCTCTCATTTGTGCCCACCATCCCCTTTGAAGAATTTCAATGGAATATCGAGAAAAACAGCTTGCAGAGAAAGCTTAAACTTAAAGAATTTTTTAAAGATCAAGTAGGGGAAAATAGAGATCAAATTCCACCTAAATTACGAGTGGTGGGCCCTCGTTCTACGTTTCAACCGCCATCGAGCAACGCCAGTATAAAAACCTATATTAGAATGCTAGATAATGAATTAGCAGATATGAATATTAAAAAAACATCAGTTCATCCTAATCTGTCCGTATTGGAACGTCAAGCACTATCTACCTTATCCAATAATCATAATCTTATCATCCGGCCAGCAGATAAGGGAGGCGCGATAGTGCTTCAGGACTTGTCTGATTACCGCCTTGAGGCTGAACGCCAACTATCTGATGAAGAAGTTTATACTAAACTCTCTGGAGATCCAACTGCTTCCTGCAAGAAGAAACTTATAAATATTCTTCAACAGGCCGTGGATCTACATTTGATTTCATCAAAACTTATGGAGACATTGATTCCTGCTTTTCCAATAACTCCTTTATTTTACCTGATTCCAAAAATTCATAAAGGCATTAATCCCCCACCTGGACGCCCCATAGTGTCCGCTAGGGGATCATTATTACAACCATGTGCAATATTTTTGGATCATTTATTACAGCCTTTGATCCAGACCGAACCGTCATTTCTGCTTGATACAACTAGCTTGTTGGAGCGAATTAATGCTTTAACCTGTGTACCTAACGAGTGTTGGTTGATAGGAATTGATGTTGTATCTCTTTACACGTCCATTCCCCATGACTTTGGGTTGGTATGTGTAAAAAAAAATTTATCTAGGAAGTCAGCTTTTGATCCAGCTATGTGTGATAATATTCTTAGATTATTAGAATTATTACTGACCAATAACTATTTTATTTATGACACAAGCTTTTTTCTCCAGACCAAGGGCTGCGCAATGGCCTCTAGCGCAGCTCCAGTCTATGCTAATATAGTTATGTGTGAAGTGGAAAGTGATATTTTCTATAATAACCCTTGGGCTGTGGATAAAATACTCTTCTACTCCCGCTTTATAGATGACCTGCTCCTCTTTTGGAGAGGTGAAGCAGAGGAGTTTGAGCATTTTATAGAAATGCATAATAGAGGTGATTCTCCCATTAAGTTTACTTTCGATATGAGTAGAAAGGAGATTAACTTTCTAGATGTGAAAATCATTATTCACGACAACTCTATAATAACAACACTGTTTACAAAACCTACTGATAGGAATTTGTTGCTGCAAGCCCAAAGTTGTCATCCTAGAAATTTAATTAGGGGTCTCCCCTATTCTCAAATGGTCAGAGTGAGGCGCATAACTAATGATCCAGTGAGAGCTAATACTCAATTGAATGAGCTGATAGAAAGATTCTACACTAGAGGTTATTCCAGAAAATCACTAGAACAAACTAAAGAGAAGGTTATGAAATTGGATAGGAGTCAACTATTGTCCAGGAAAGACAAGAGTAGATACTCTTCTCCAAAATTTCCTTGGGTCAATAGGTTTAATACAGCATCACAAGCAATAAATCAGGTCTCAAAAAAACACTGGCATATTATTGAATCTGACAGTAGTTTAAACCTTAAGGGCAGTCAGCTCATGTCGTGTTATTCACGAGGACGCAATTTGCGTGACCTCCTAATAAAAACAGATATTTCTAAGTTGCATGATAACAAGAAGAATCCCTTTACTAGGTTTTTCTCACGAGCCAAAGTCGGCTGTGTTAAATGTTCGTGCACCACGTGCCAGTATATGATTGCTGGGGACTCTTTTGCCCATCCACATACTGGGAAAAAGATCCCCATCAAATACCTTTTAAGTTGCAATTCAAGCTTTGTGGTGTATCAAATTATCTGTCCCTGCAGACTTGCCTATATAGGTAAGACCGAAAGAAAATTTAAAGAACGCATGGCGGCACATCGCTCTTCTATCCGCCAGGCTATAGAATCAGGGACCAGTGAACAACCGGTAGCATGGCACTTTGCTTTGTTTAAACATCCATTAGCCAGCATACGCTACAGTATGATTGATCATATCCCACTCTCTTTGTGAGGAGGTGACAGAGGATTAAAACTGTTACAATGTGAGGCTCGCTGGATTTCTAGATTAAATGTGATTCATCCAAAAGGTCTTAATGAAAGCATTTCATATAGCAGCTTCATTTAAAAAATTTAAGTAAGACCTATAGGGGGTTCTTTTCCCGGGTTCATTAATATTCTGACATATGGTTCTAAGTTTTGGGTATATATACAAAAATATATCTGTAAAGAGATCGATTATGTTGCATTAGTGCAGGCAGTAAAACTTTTGCCCCCACTTTCATTCCCTAATAGGGTTGTGATGTAATATATACAGCTTAACACTTCAGTATGCATTTGTCATAGCATTATTGTTTTAACTTTAGGAGTTGTTGTTGGTTGCTATGGTGATGGTACTCACTGGATTGGACGTCCTTGTCCACGCGGGTAGACATCATCCTTCAGCGCCGCCGGGCGGGTGTGCAGTCCCAGCTCCGGGGGAATGGCTTCACTCGTGGTGCATAAAAGGTATGTTCTTTTGTATTTTGTATTGTCTTGAAAAAAGTTTTCTGAATGAAACTGAAACGTTGATATACGAACACCGCTGTTTGTCATCTTTAAAGCCATGAGTGCCGCACCTTTTGTCTGCTATATATATATATACTGTGTGTGGATATATATATATATATAAACTGTATGTGTGTGCGTGTGTGTGTATATATATAACAATACAACAATGATCCGGCACTCACAAATGGTGATGGAATGATACTTGCTCAAGTGCCCTCCTTTACAGGGAACGCCGTCCCCACCATAGATATGCACATGAGGCGGCACTCAGAGTCCGTATAGAAGGTAAAAAATGGCGCTGTGATTTATTCAATCAATCATGAATCTCATCAACATCTTTGTCCTCCTGATGAAGGGGCATGTGGCCCCGAAAACGTCCATGAGATTCATTATTGATTGAAACAATCAGAGCACCATTTCTTACCTTCTATATGGACTCTGAGTGCCGCCTCATGTGCATATATATATATAAAGGGGTGTGCACCGGCCACTTTTCATGTTTTGGTTTTGGATCTGGATCTTTCTTCATGTTTTGGATCTGGATTGGTTTTGCCAAAGCCACCCTTCCGTGTTTTGGGTTCTGGGTTTTGGATCTGTATTTTTTTTTAAAAAGCATAAAAACAGCTAAAATCACAGAATGTGTTGTTTTTTCTGCTCCTATGCTATTACTAACCTCAATAACCTTAATTTCCACTCATTTCCAGTCTATTCTGAACACTGAACACCTCACAATAGTGTTTTTATGTCCAAAAGGTTGCACCGAGGTAGCTGGATGACTATGCTAAGCGACATGAGTGGGCGGCACAAACACGTTGCCCATCTAGGAGTGACACTGCAGTGGCAGACAGGATGGCAGTTTGAAAAACTAGGCCCCAAACAGTACATAATGCAAAGAAAAAAAAGAGGTGCAAGATGGAATTATCCTTGGGCCCTCCCACCGACCCTTATGTTGTATAAACAGGACATGCACACTTTAACAAACCAATAATTTCAGCACCAGGGTCTGCCACACGACTGTGGCTGAAATGATTGGTTCGTTTGGGCCCCCACAAAACAAGCTGGCAATTAATCTGTCTCTGCACAAACTGGCTCTATGGAGGCAAGATGTCGTCCTCATCCTCCTCATTCACCGATTCCTCACCCTCTTCAGTGTTGTGTACATCCTCACAGAGTATTAATTCGTCCTCGCTGGAATCCACCACCACAGGTCCCTCTGTACGTTCTGGAGGCTGGTCTCCCTGGAAGAGTTGATAATTCATTTTTATGAACATCATCTTCTCCACATTTTGTGGAAGCAACCTCCTACTCCTTTCATTGACAAGGTTCCCGGCTGCACTAAACACTCTTTCGGAGAACACACTGGAGGGGGGCAACTCAGGTAAAATAGAGCCAGTTTGTACAGGGGCCTCCAAATTGCCTTTTTCCTGCCAGTACAGGTACAGACTGTCTGACATGCCTACTTGGATGCTGTCACTGATGTAATCCTTTAACAGATAGACGCACACTTGTCGCTGCTGCTTTGAGGATGCAGGTGCTGCTACAGCCCACACAATTCACAAAGACAGAAAAAAAAGAAATTTTTTTTATTATTTGTGGAGCGCACATTGAGGGTTACACCACCCTTTAACAGACAGACGCATGCTTATCGCTGCTGCTTTGAGGATGCAGGTGCGGCTACAGCCCACACAATTCACGAAGACAGAAAAAAAAAGAATTTTTTATTTTTTGTGGAGCGCACTTTGAGGATTACACCACCCTTTAACAGACAGATGCACGCTTGTCGCTGCTGCTTTGAGGATGCAGGTGCGGCTACAGCCACACATTTCACAAAGGCAGAAAAAAAAAGAATTTTTTATTTTTTTTGGAGTGCACTTTGGGGGTTACAGCACCCTTTAATGGACAAGCCAGCCGGCCCTTTACTTATGACACAGGCGCATGCTTGGCGCTGCTCCTTTGTTGATGCACGTGCAGCCACAGTGCACACAATTCACAAACACAGAAAATAATTCCTCCACAATTCTGTCAGTGGTGACAGTATCATATGCAGTGACAGTAGACATGTCAGAAATTGTTGGCACGTCCTTCAGTCCGGACCAGATGTGCAAACCGGCCGTTGACTTATGACACAGCCGCACGCTTGGTGCTGCTGCTGTGTTGATGCACGTGCGGCTACTGCGCATGCATTTCACACACAAACATAGAAAAAAATAATTCTTTATTTTTTGTGGAGTGCACTTTTGGGGTTACACCACCCTTTAACAGAGTTATGGGACACAGGCGCACGCTTGGCACTGCTCCTTTGTTGATGCACATGCAGCCACAGTGCACACAATTCACAAACACAGAAAATATTTATTTATTTTGTTTGGAGTGCACTTGGGGGTTACACCACCCTTTAACAGACGAGCCAGCTGGCCCTTTACTTATGACACAGGCGCACGCTTGGCGCTACTTTGTTGATGCACGTGCAGCCACAGTGCATACAATTCGCAAACACAGAAAATTATTTTTTATTTTGTTTGGAGTGCACTTTGGGGGTTACAGCACCCTTTAATGGTCAAGCCAGCCAGCCCTTTGCTTATGACACAGGCGCACGCTTGGCATTACTTTGTTGATGCTCGTGCGGCTACTGCGTACACAATTCACAAACACAAAAAAAATATATATTATTTGGAGTACACTTTGGGGGTTACAGCACCCTTTAACGGTCAAGCCAGCCAGCCCTTTACTTATGACACAGGCGCACGCTTGGCACTACTTTGTTGATGCACGTGCGGCCACTGCACACAATTCACAAACACAGAAAAAATATTTATTTTTTTTGCACTTGGGGGGGCACCCCTGATGGACAGAGCACCCCCTGGACAACACTACAGCACCCCTTTAGGACTGGGACACTGCACAGGACTTTGGAGTGGACACAGCCCCTATGGACAACAGCAGCACAGCACAACACAGCCAGCCCCTATGGACTTTGGAGGAGTGGACACAGCCCCTATGGACAACAGCAGCACAGCACAGCACAACACTGCACTACACTACACAGCCCAGCCAGCCCTAACTCCCACCCTCCCACTGTCCACAGCCGAGTGAGAAAATGGAGCCGACGAGGGTACCTTATATAGAATCCCGGAAGGCGGGATGATGACGTTTTGCCTCGATTTCAGATCCGAGTCAGGCCTCGGATCGAGGGGGCTCGGGGGGGGTTCAGAAATCTGAACCCGCTCACCCCTAATAAATATATATATATATACACACTATATGTATGTATGTATATATACAGTCAGGTCCATAAATATTGGGACATTGACAGAAAACCCCGGGCCGGGCGTCTGACGTCACTTCCGGGTGCAGTGATCATCCGGCACACAGCCCGACTCAAGGTGAAATCTCCGGAGCTGCAGGAGGTTCAGAGCTCCTAGAGGTAGGGACGAATAGGGCAAGACTAGCCTCATTGGTAACCCAGCCTCTTGGACCTTTGCAAGTTATTTCGCCTTTTTGGCAAATGGACTGACCACCGCTCTCCATTCACTCCCAATAAATCCCCAAAAGGGCTATAAAGATCTCTCTCTTCAGTATACGTTTACTGTATGTGGTTACACATGACAATCTTGCCCCTTGCATATGTCACTGAATGACTAAATCACCCCCAAAACCATTAACTCACAACTATACACATATTATCTGAATAAACCTGTTGTATGAATGACAAAGGATGTCAAACAGAGACTGATTCAGAGATGGACAGAAATCTTGTTGAGACTGCGATTTCGTACGTAGCTGACTAGCAAAACTATGCTAATGAATTAGCTGATGTCTTTGCACTGAGACATCCACCTCCAGCGCCTTACATGCGCCACTTACGTAAAAAATCAGAAACATCAGTCGTACATCGAACTTCTGGGTAATCCTATGCTGTCTCAGTCAGAGCGTCTGTCCTAAGACGCCGGGGCCTCTACAGCTGCAAAGGAATTCATAGAGGTTCATTAGAGCATGCCCAGAAAACTGTCCCGACATGCCTACATTTTTCTAACCATTACCTTTACCTCCCCCAAAAGCTGACTACCTGCGAATAAATCATCTCTGCGACAACCATTGCTAATCTACAGTAGTGCCGCACATGTGGAGTACCACTTTGGCGCATATGCAACTTCAACACTGCTTCCAACTTTGATATTGCTTCCATCTCTGATCAGGCCCTTACTGTAGTTACACCAATGCACCCATTGATACATGATGCTTCCCATCAGTTAACACACCAGCATTCAAAGGGTTAGCATAACCGGTCCTAGCATGCAATGAGGTAAAACAGTCAAGTTACAACAATATTAGCTCTTCATATATAGTATATGGATTAGCTAGAGCAACAAAGACAAAACATTTTGTATTTTAGATTGGATGTAATAAAAAAACATAATAAAAAAAACATCCAAAAATGCAAATAAAAAGACTAAAAAATTATAAAGAAAAAATACACAAATGCAGTATAATCTCTATGCATGGGACAACACAGGAAAAAATGGACAGCTCTTCAATTTCATTCCATCCCATAACTGACAGATTGCCATCTTATCTACAGGCTATACAAAACATTTCCCTCTGGGCAGGCAATCAGAAAGGCAGTGTAGATGCTAATGAGGGAGAATAAATTTCCCCTAGGTATGAGTCCCAAAAATGGTTATATTCTATACATGTTCTTTGTCATATCACAGAGACATAAGTAACTATCCCATCAATAAATAGGGCATAGCCTCTTGTACATTTTCATAAAGAGTATATATTTTGATCTTATTCACCCTCATTTGGGTGATTACTGCAAAATCCCTGAATGTCAGTTGATTATAATTCACACCCTTTATGCATTTTTAGTCCCTGAAGTTAAACTGGCAGCCAGAATTCCCCAAATCCCTGAAATATGAAGTAATGGGTATTAAATGTTCATATTTTCTTTGGTAAGTTTATAAAGCACTGTATTCTGTGTATATCCTCTGTGTTAGTTGGTGGGAATGACACCTGCTGATATAACCCAATCATTACAGACTAAAAGAAAGTCACTGACTACATGTCCACTTGATACAGATATGCTAAGATAATGTCATGACCACTTGTTCCCTTGAAAAGTGTATCTATTACTGGCAGAGAAATAGATGAAAATAGATGAAAAGACTTGATGGTTCTTACAATTATAACATTCAGAGGTTAATCTGATTTCCTAAATCCTAGGTGAGTTCTTAGAAATTAATGAGCATTCCACTAACTCCTAGAAGACAGCTAAAGGAACATTTGTGAGATGGAAAAATTGATTGATAGACCTATCCGTTGGGAAGGAATAATTTATTGCTGGACATATTTTTAATATTATGTCTTTAATAGAACTTCTTCTAACAAGTTTCCATTACAAATATAGGGTCTGTTTGCAGAGTGTCTCTTGCGTGTTTGTACACTGGGCATGCTCCGAAACCATTCCTGCAGCTGCGGGCACACTGGTGGGTCAGAACTGATCTGTAATATGGCATTCTCATGTAGACAAATGTCTGAGAAGGACATCTATATAGAGTTGTACATAAACGTAAATATGACAGTATTCAGATATATAGGGCTGCGCAGGTGCACACTGATAATGGTAGCTATGAAACCAAGCATACAGATAATGGCTGTCTGGATGCATTGAAGTGTATGACTCTGCATAAAGGCAAAATGCGCATTTAGTTACATGCACGCAGTGTGGGGACAATTACGGCCAACTTACAGTACGCTCATGGGCCCTCAATGACTAAATGTATTTATTTAAATTTAAATACCACTGGCCTTGTAATACTAGACCTTATGGAGCATGCACACGGTCAGATTTGTCAGATGTGTCAGATGAACGATTGAACTATCTGAACAATCTGAACGATTTGACCAACGATTTGAACAATTTGAACTATGAACGATTTTTGACTGCATTAAAATGAATGGAATCGTCCAAATCTGACTGCAAACACATCAGATGTCTGATATCGTTATCTGACCTTCGGAAACGCGCATCGTTCATCGTTCAGACATGTCAGATATGTCAGATTTTCCTTCAGATATGAACGATTGAACGATTTTTTGAATCATTATCGTTCAGATCTGAAGAAAAATCTGACCGTGTGTATGCACCATAAGAAGAATTATATTTGTTTTTTAATTTTAAATCAGAGCAAAATATTTGTCAATATTCATCTGTTATTTAATTAAGACATTTGCATAATAAAATGAACAAAAGCGTTGTACTGTATTGGCTATAATCAATGGATTTTTTTCTGTTTTTATATTTAAGCTGTAATAGCGTGTACCTTATATTTTGCTTATAAATGACTCAAACATATAGTTAACGCAAGTAGCCCACAGCTTGTTTGATTCATTAAGAGATAAATAATTTACAATTTACTGTACATCAAGATATATATAAAATATCTCAAACAGCTTTCATCCAATTTGGGATTTCAGTTCCATTTCTTTACTCTGTCTGTACAACTCTAATCAAAGATATATTAAATTGTATGTTCAAATACCCAATTAAAGATAATGTAGTAGAAAATTATTTTACTGTTACATTTCCATATGTTGAGTTATGAGTGATAACAGCTGGACTCAGAAGTTTATTACCATAAATAGTTGAAGTCATGTTTTTACACCTAGAAGAGTCTTTCCTGGTACTAGGTGGTTATTTGTATATAGCATTCTTGCACTTCAAACACTATTCTCATTACCTCTGATGCCCATTTACTAGATTACTAAAGCTGAAATCATTTTGTACCATAAGGAAGGTAAATATACTGTACAGCAATATATTTTTCTTACAAAACATTCCAACTGGAAACCAATGTACATTATATCCATTAATAAAATGTTAGATTGTTTCATATATGTATAAAATAACTTAAACTTCCCAATTTATTATATTTTTTAAACTAAATATACTACAATAAACTAGAAAAACTCAAGTAAAGAGTTGAAAGCAAGTTGGCTGTAATTGCTCCCACGTTGAGGACAGGCTTCTAAATGTGAATATTTGCCTGTATGCAGAATTGAGCACTTCTCTGTGACCTCTCAGCGCAAATCTTGGTGCTTAGTTAATAGCAATCATCATTATTATCAGTGCGCACGTGCAGCAGCCCTGTTCCGGATGCAAAAGATCCATCATAAAAAAGGCATTATTATGTGTAGGCACAGCTTCCTCTAAACATAACCTCACTGAACGTAACCTATGTGCAAGTGGCCCTTTACCACCCAGCTATGCCCTCCCATCCACAAATAGAGATGTGACTGAATTGCATATATCTCTGCATCGCTAGTAGATGCATATGCTAGACCATACTAGCCTACTCTTCCAGAACAGTCGGGAAGCTCCTGAAAATCGAATACTGCTCCCGGCCGCCCAGAAATGTGGGCAAGTGAAGTACCCCCCACATCCCCATGCACACACACCCACAGTGGGGGGTGATGACGCAATTCGCACATTGTGGCCCCGCCTTCTGCTTCACAATATCGGTAATCTCAGCATTGTGAAGAGGGGGCGGAGCCACAATGATGCAATTGCATGGGCACACCCCCACCGCTGCAGAAGCCTGCCTCTCTCGGAGGTAGGGAGCTGAATGTCAGCAAGTATGTGCTAGACCCTGGGGCATGCACAGTACAAACACACCCTATAATACTGACTTACATTCAATTCCGCATCAGCCGCCAGATACTGTATGCAAATCAAATTGCACGTGGAAGAGTAAAAAGAATATAATGCTAAAAAAGTATACATGCACAAATGTATATCACTGCTCAGTGCTCAGGAGACTGGTATATAAATGACTTACCGGTATTTGATTTATTTTTTGTCATGTTGAAATGATGAAATAGCCATTTACCCAACCCTGAATCCTTATTTCCTAAATAGTTTTTGCTCTCCCCAGCTTGCCAAGCAGTTATGTTTTGTCAGAGAACGTCAGGCCTAATTTATTCCTAGTGATGTGATACATGAAGAATAGAAATTAACTCTGAGACTGCATTTCAATGCAATGCACAGGTGGCTGAATGAGAAAAACAAATGGCTCCAGTACTATCATGCCATGTGGTGTATGTCCTACAATGGCCATTTAATCACTCACAGAGCATATTGAAACAAGCGGCATAATTGTGCACCTAACAGCCATCCAGACGCTTGTTCTTCCTGCACAGTCTAATATCACCAGTAAGCTTCATATCTACATCACTGAATTCATCTTATTACTGCGATTACCTTATTAACTGCAGTTCTTTTATGTTATTAGAACAGTGGGAGTAATGTTGAAGATTGCCATACTATCCCTTTAATCAGGGACAGATATGTATTATGAGATGTAGTCAGCATCCCAGCGGTCGGGGATGCCGGCGGTCAGAATAAAGGCAGCAGAATGCCGGCTCCAGAATTTCGACAGCTGACATTACAACAGTAAGTATTAGGGTTAGAGGGAAGGTTAGGTATAGGGGTTAGGGGGAGGGCTAGGGTCAGGCTGCGGGGGGAGGATTAGAGTTAGACTGCAGGAGAGGAGGGTTAGAGTTAGACTGCGGGAAAGGTGGGTTAGGGGGAGTGTTACCTAATCCTGGCAGGATTCTGACTGTTGGGATGTCGTGGTCGGTATTCTGACTGCCGACATCTCGACCGCTTGGATCCCGTACCCAATGCTATGAATTACACCGGTTCTGTGGCTGACTGATTTTTTATGTACGTTTCGCCTAGTGTTAATTAAGCATGTCCTTGATTAAAGGGATATTATGGTAACCCTAGGTAACGGTTTTATACTCAGATGTAAAAGAGAGAGACTGTTACCTATTTTAAAACATTGTCGTAATTTAAATTAATGATTGAATTGTAACTGAAGGACTCAGAAACTTAATTCATTAATCAGTTATCAAACACACATGTGAATGCAGCTTTGTGCTATGCAGTTAGGAGCAAATCTATGCAGTCTGTCTGAGTATTGAGTCATTTCAACCCAAGTAAAAGGTTAGAGAACTTGCTAGCGGAGCATCTGCTATTGTTTTACGCATAGAGAATATTGTGATCACGTTGTTTAAGTTTGTCAGGTTCATGATTGCATCCTAGTGTTTGTGTTTGGCTGATCAGGTCTGTTACAGCAATAAGTTTCTAGTGTCATGTATATTTTTCATGTAATATTTTTTTTTATTATGCAGGGGCGTCAGAAGGATATTGTGTTGGGGGGCGAGACAGAATTTAATTTTGGTGCCTTCCCTCCCTACCCTCTATCCCCTCTCCTCACCCCCTCAAACTTACCTGTTGCTGGGTGAAGGCGGGTTGGTACCACGGGGGAGGAGGAGGGTGGCAGGGACCACCAGGGAGAAGAAGGCGGCACCATAGTGGAGCAGGAGGCAGGAGCTGTGCATTATAGCAATAGGCTGCACAGTGCCTACACTGCATGGCAGAATATGTGTAATGTGCAGTCTTTTATCCTAAAGACCGCACATTACACCTCCTCCTCTGTGCAGTGCAGGGGCCTTTGCAGCCTACTGCTTTAATGTACAGCCCTTGACCGTTCACGGCTGCTGCTCTACTGGTGCCTCTGAAATGTTTTTGGGGGGACGAACTGCCCCCCATGTTGCGGTGCCTATGTTTTTATGTCATTCTTTTATAGGTAGAAAGTTAGACAAAATAATTACAGACCCAGTTGTTATAAAATAATTTTACAGTATTTAGAGACTTTTAGGAAATGTTATCCTACAGCAGACAAATATTATTACTGCCATCACAATGCCCATTTTGGTGATGTACAACAAATGCAGCATACAGTATATTCACTTCACCCTACTCATTAAGTTTGGTGACATCTGCAAGCAATAACCATTCGGTCTATCCAGGTTTGATTTGTCCAGGTATTTTTCCCCCACTAACCAAGCATAACATCTTGCTGATGCTATATATTTTGCCAGGTTAATTTAATAGTAAGTCTGTTATCCTTTTTCAATACTGTTTTCCCTCTGCTGTTAGAGTTGCAAAACTTAGACATTATTTCCAATTGCACTAAGTGTTAGTCGTGAGGTAAAAATACTCAGGGGATGAAGGTTGTTACATTGTGTGTAAGATTGTGGTGCCTATATTTTTGGGTTATTTCTTTCTTCTGTTACCATAATGTGTCCCATGCTATGTGTTCCAGTTCAGATCTGTTCCGCTAACTCTAAATAAAGAGTTTTATTACCCTAGTGTGCTCCCAGTCTCTAGCCAACCATTGCAACATTAACAGTTTAGTGCTCCAACACTGTTATCATATCTATGGTCAAGAAAAACAAAACCCCAATTTACATTACATTATTTAAAATATATGGCAAACCAGTGAAGTGCAGTGAGGTCAATGGCTGGGGAGGCACACATGTATAAAAACACAGTTTTTATATCAAAACTATGGAGCATGACAGGGAGCATGATAGGGAAGGGAGTATGACAGGGGAGGCTCTGCCTACCCTGACAGCACGTCCCTGTGGCAGACCTAAACTTATGAGAGACATGCCGATAATTTGCTTAAGTCTCTGCATGTATGACAAGCCACATAAGGCCTTTAAGTTCATAACAAAAATGTATTATAAGTATCCTTAAACAATACAGAGACTGCACAATATTTAATTCAGTACAAACACATGATTATTTTATCAGCTGAAAATAATACAAAAGGTTGTACACTGCCTCTGCACTTGTATTCAGAAGAAGAAAAATCCAGGGAGTATAAATATAATAAATGAAATAAGGTTAAGGTAAACATCACCCAGAGCAAGAGAACAGAGACTAAAGTCTACCTGGGGGAGGAGAGAGAATGTAAAATTATGACAATGGAGACCCAGGGGCTTAGGTAATAGCTGCCAACTTGCAGCCACTGCGGAAACTCCTGCGAGTCTTTGTCATATTTTTAAAGTTTTGTCTTTAGAATGATTGCTGCTCTAAACATACGCGAAGACTCGTAGGCTTCCTGCAACAGCTGCAAGTCGCTACCTATTACATGAGCCCTTGAATGTGCATATTAGAACATCATCATTGTGTGCATTAAAGAGCAGCATTTTATGACATTTTATGTCAGTTTCAAAACATCATTTCTCAGGAGTCAAACTTCAGAATCAGACTTATTTTCCTATATTGCCAATGGATGAGTATAACAAGTGACGTGTGTTAGGATGAAAAAGTGGGTCCTATCCCACTGACCCTTTTTGTATCATTGGAAAATATAGGTGGTACCCTAGATTGGTTGAGGCTGCTGGAGTCCTTTAATGTGGAGCCAAGTGCAATGGCACCCACAAGAAGCTAGGCCTGACTTTTGGTGAGTGCATATCACAAGTGACGTGTCATAATGGCAGGTGATTGAATGTTAGTATGAATATGTGATAAGTGTCATGTAATGAGTCAGTTTGAGACAATACACTGTTTCCTAAACAATGTGCTGAATTTTAGCAGTGGCCTGTTTCAAATTTAAAATCGGAATGATCAGTGAAATATTATGTAAATAAGATATATCCTCAGGTAGCTGAAACAACTTGAATATAACAATTTTCCCTTTAATACCTTTCTACATACTGTACATGACTCACTATACTGCACTCCTTCGTCAATTCAAATATTTGCCTTTGACCACTGAGTACATTTGTGTACTTGTAAGGAAAAGATGCAACTGAAATATAAACTTAATGGGAGGTAAGAGACATTGTACGTGGCTGCATTTTTCATGAACTCTTGCTCCTTGGAAGCTTACTCATCACCATATTTGGGTTTTCCTTGCCCCATACCTATTTGCCAGTTTTGCTCTGCATGGGGTGGCCTAGGAGCTGACTATTCAGCCAGTTGTTGGTGTGCCCTAACTTCCCAAGTTGGAGCTCAGTCCATGGCCTACTTGTGGCCTGCACTCTTAGAGGAATTTCCTACTATCGCAACTTCCTGTGCCCAGCCATTCAGTCAACAGAACAGACATACCTTCCTGCTGTTGTGTGTGCAGGATGCCTGAACCCCTTCTCTTTATATGCATGCTGGAGCTGCATCCTGTCTGAGCTGCCAAAGCTGATGAACAGCCGATTGTCTCTGACTGCCTGAAGCTGCGGGATGCACCTGTTCTAGTTTGTTGGTAAGGTCTTTGACACCAGAAAAAGAAAACACTGACCATTCCCTCCTGCTCATTTTTTCTGCAAGCTGTACGGCCTCCTGCCTACCACCTCAATAGCATTTATGGTATCTCCGACCATTCCCAATCCAGAAGCCATGGCAGACAACAACTACTTTTACTTTATTTCTCCTAAACCACTGGATTTGCCTCCCTCACCTGTTCACCGTGCTGTAGACTTGTTTCTGCTTCCTTCCTGCCATGATACTCTGTCTTTACTTGTTCTTAAGTGATGCTACTCTCAGCTTTCTTCCCTGCAGCTGGAGATTTTCTGACCCTCTATGTGTGCTCCCTGCTCCCCTCTGTGTGGTCCCTGCTCCCCTCTGTGTGCTCCCTGCTCCCCTCTGTGTGCTCCCTGCTCCCCTATGAGTGCTCCCTGCTCCCCTATGTGTGCTCCCTGCTCCCCTCTGTGTGCTCCCTGCTCCCCTCTGTGCGCTCCCTGCTCCCCTATGTACACTCCCTGCTCCCCTATGAGCGCTCCCTGCTCCCCTATGTGCGCTCCCTGCTCCCCTCTGTGCGCTCCCTGCTCCCCTCTGTGCGCTCCCTGCCCCCCTATGAGTGCTCCCTGCTCCCCTATGTGTGCTCCCTGCTCCCCTATGTGTGCTCCCTGCTCCCCTCTGTGTGCTCCCTGCTCCCCTATGAGTGCTCCCTGCTCCCCTATGTGCGCTCCCTGCTCCCCTATGTGCGCTCCCTGCTCCCCTATGAGAGCTCCCTGCTCCCCTATGTGCACTCCCTGCTCCCCTCTGTGCGCTCCCTGCTCCCCTATGAGTGCTCCCTGCTCCCCTATGTGTGCTCCCTGCTCCTCTCTGTGTGCTCCCTGCTCCCCTCTGTGTGCTCCCTGCTCCCCTATGAGTGCTCCCTGCTCCCCTATGTGTGCTCCCTGCTCCCCTCTGTGTGCTCCCTGCTCCCCACTGCTAGTGTTTAGCCTTTTAAAAAAACAAGTGTATGATAAAAAAAAATCACTACAATAATCCCTGGAGCTCCACATAAAAATGTTTATGTAATAGTTTACTTGCAGCAAGTGAAACAAAAGTATGTGCTAAAACTTCCAAACAAATTGTACCAAGAAATAACGGTGCTAGGTAAACTACAACCAAATATTAAAGTCTGCCTCATGTCAGGTGTAACAATGAGGCTCATTGTAATAAGTGTAAAACAACTCTGTCCAATATTTGTTTAGTACATGCCATCAGTATTTTCCCTGCATGCAAAAAAAATGCATTTGCTCCCCATACATTGCAACAGGATTTGTTCCAGGAGCGAATTGTTCCTATGTTGCTCTTTTTTTAATTTTTGCCTACAATGGCTCTGAGTCAGCTTTACTGTGTGAAAGTGTTTCTTTAAAGTATGTTGATTGTCATTATGGCTTATTGCCAATTTTTGTGCTTGGCTTGTTGATTGATTTTATTTTGCATTTGGAAGACTTGGTAATATGCATTTGTGGATCCTAATGCAGAGTCCCGATTATCGGGAATCTGCACAAACGCAGGACTCGTTCTGCACAAAGACTGGCAGCAGACTGTCATTGATTGACAGTCTGTTACCGTTTGTGGACAGAGAGAGGGCAGCAACAGCCTCTGGGCCTGATTCATAGCCGGACGCTCTGACCAGAGCGCTCGCTCTGAATCAGGGCCCTCCTATCTAAACTTGGAGCGGCCTCCTGGCCACTCGCATAGCTGTGGGTGACAACCCACAGCATATGTGAGCGGCCAAAAAGATGGTCGCGATAGTCAAGACCATCGCGACCATCGGGCTTGCGACAAGACCCTGCGGTAGGGTCTCGGTGACCACAAGCCCTGGAGTGATTTCTATCAGAGCCAAAATCACTCCCACTGACATCACTAGTGATGTCAGTGGGGCCGGACCCAGACGGTAGGCGTTCCCATGGGAACGCCTCCGTCTGGCAGCCACGCCCCCGGCACGCCCACCAAAGGGGGCGTGCTGTCAATCAACATCGACAGCACACCCCCTTTGGTGCGAGACCCGGAGCGACGGCTTCCCCGTCGCTAGCCAGGTTGCGCATGCGCACGACTGAGCAGCCTCCGTCGTGCGCATGCGCACTAGGGCACCATCGACCCGCTTGCGAGCGCTCAGCGCTCACGAGTGGGTCTGAATCAGGCCCTTTGTTTCCCAAAACAGAGGAGTGTTGCCGCCGTTAGGTGGTGGGGGGGGAGAGGCCAGGATTTGCGTCAACTGACAGAGATTTCCTGGCCTCTTTCTCTCATCTGTGGTGGCTGATTTGTGTGACCCCATGAGTCACTCAGCCAACCACAGATGATATGATGCTGCGTTGTACAACGCAGCTTGGATCAGTAATGCATGCAGGATACGTGACACCTCCTGTTGCATTACCATAATAGAGCTATCGCAGCTGCTACCAGGTCAGCAGCTGCGATGGCTCTTGCGACTAAAGCTGAATCAGCCCCTCTGCACTAAGTATTGATAGCTACTTCCCACAAAAGGTGGGGATCTATGAAGACTGCCCCCATTCTGCTGTAGTGCACTCTCACACCCCTCGCTCACATGCATACAAGTGCTAAACTGGGTTGTGTATACCGCCATGCCCCAAAAACAAGGAGAACCAGTTTTGTATTTTGTTTATTTTTATGGCAATTTAACAACAGAACTTTTAGGATCCTACAGTTCACATTTTTAACATTGACAATTTCACATACAGTAGCTCATTTTCTCTTCAAAATAGATGTTACTAAAAGTTGCCAGCAGAATGTATTATTCTGTGGTTTTGTTTCTTGCAAGCTCTGAAAATGATGTTTTGTCAGCATAAAGCAGATAATTCAGTGTTGCTAGTCTTCGTCTGGAGGAGTCACAGTGATTATCTGATTGAATTCTTTGAGATCGGCTTATTTGGATTGATTCTTCCTCAGCCGGCAAATTAAACTGCTGTGGAAACCATTTTGAGATAACTTGAAATAATTAATCAGTCTTTATTTTATCTAGCAGACCTATTATTCTGGCTTCACACACTTTACTGCTGTTGTTTGAAACATTCTTGATATAAATGACTTCTCTAATTAATTTTCTCATTTTAATTCAATAGAGACAAGAAACTCAGGTACAGCGTTCTTATATTTCCACAGGCCTCTTGGGGACTTACAGTAGCTCATTTCTGTAAGGTTCACAATGAAATCCATGCTTAAATTTTCAATTTCCAAGGGGATATGCAATTTATTCATAAACAAGCATTACAGACGGACTAAACACTTATGTAACAATCAGCATGAGATGCTTAAAATAATTACTTCTCTATGCAGATTGAATTATTAATGACTCTGCTTGCCTTTTCTTTCCGACGTGTGGAACACTTAATGAGACATATTACCAGACTAAAATGAGGAAACAATCTAAAGCAGAACAGTGAGGCTCTAATGTGTTTCCGTTTCAATGAATTTCATACATTCGTATCATACATTTATTTAGGCCCTGATTCAGAGCCGGACGCTCTGACCAGAGCGCTCGCTCTGAATCAGGGCCCTCCTCCATTAATATGGAGCGTCCTCCGGGACGCTCGTATAGCTGTGGGTCACCACCCACAGCATATACGAGCGTGCAACAAGATGGTCGCGATGGTCTTGACCATCGCGACCATCGGACTTGCAAGTGAAACCCTGTGGTCGGGTTTCTCAACCACAAGCCCTGGAGTGATTTTGGCTCTATCAGAGCCAAAATCACTCCCACTGACATCACTAGTGATGTCAGTGGGGCCGGCTTCAGACGGAAGGCGTTCCCATGGGAACGCCTCCGTCTGGCAGGCACGCCCCCAGCACGCCCACCAAAGGGGGCGTGCTGTCAATCAACATCGACAGCACGCCCCCTTTGGTGCGAGGCCCGGAGCGATGGAAAGTCCTTCGCTCGCCGGGTCTCGCGCATGCGCACGACGGAGCTCCCTCCATTGTGCGCATGCGCAGTGGGGACCATCGACCCACTTGCGAGCGTACTGCTGCTCGCGAGTGGGTCTGAATGACCCGCTTAGTCTTCTATAGGCAGAAACAGATCTGCTTTATATTAGGGGTGTGCACCGGCCACTTTTCGTGTTTTGTGTTTTGGTTTTGGATCTGGATCTTTCTTCGTATTTTGGATCTGGATTGGTTTTGCCAAAACCACCCTTCCGTGTTTTGGGTTCTGGGTTTGTGTTTTGGATCTGTATTTTTTTGAAAAAAAGCATAAAAACAGCTAAAATCACAGAATTTGTAGGTTTTTCTGCTCCTATGCTATTATTAACCTCAATAACCTTAATTTCCACTCATTTCCAGTCTATTCTGAACACCTCACACCTCACAATAGTGTTTTTATGTCCAAAAGGTTGCACCGAGGTAGCTGGATGACTATGCTAAGCGACACGAGTGGGCGGCACAAACACGTGACCCATCTAGGCGTGAAACTGCAGTAGCAGACAGAATGGCAGTTTGAAAAACTAGGCCCCAAACTGTACATAATGCAAAGAAAAAAAAGAGGTGCAAGATGGAATTGTCCTTGGGCCCTCCCACCCACCCTTATGTTGTATAAACAGGACATGCACACTAACAAACCAATCATTTCAGCGCCAGGGTCTGCCACACAACTGTGGCTGAAATGATTGGTTCGTTTGGGCCCCCACAAAACAAGCTGGCAATTAATCTGTCCCTGCACAAACTGGCTCTACGGAGGCAAGATGTCATCCTCATCCTCCTCATCCACCGATTCCTCACCCTCTTCAGTGTGTACATCCTCATCCTCACAGAGTATTAATTCGTCCCCGCTGGAACCACAGGTCCCTCTGTACGTTCTGGAGGCTGGTCTCCCTGGAAGAGTTGATAATTCATTTTATGAACATCATCTTCTCCACATTTTGTGGAAGCAACCTCCTACGCCTTTCGCTGACAAGGTTCCCGGCTGCACTAAACACTCTTTCGGAGTACACACTGGAGGGGGGGCAACTCAGGTAAAATAGAGCCAGTTTGTACAGGGACCTCCAAATTGCTTCTTTTTCCTGCCAGTACAGGTACGGACTGTCTGACATGCCTACTTGGATGCTGTCACCGATGTCACCCTTTAACAGACAGACGCACGCTTGTCGCTGCTGCTTTGAGGATGCAAGTGCGGCTACATCGCACACAAGTCACAAACACATTAAAAAAATAGTTTTTTATTTTTTGGAGCACTTTGAGAGTTACACCACCCTTTAACAGACAGACTCACGCTTGTCGCTGCTGCTTTGAAGATGCAAGTGCGGCTACAGCCCATACAATTCACAAAGACAGAAAAAAAAAGAACAATATTTTTATTGTTTGTGTAGCACACTTTGAGGGTGTCACCACCCTTTAACAGGCAGACGCACGCTTGTCGCTGCTGCTTTGAGGACAGTATCATATGCACTGACAGTAGACTTGTCAGAAATTGTTGGCACCTCCTTCAGTCCGGACCAGATGTCCAAACCAGCCCTTGACTTATGACACAGGCGCACGCTTGGTGCTGCTACTATGTTGATGCACGTGCGGCTACATCGCACACAAGTCACAAAAACATAAAAAAAATAGTTTTTTATTTTTTGGAGCACTTTGAGGGTTACACCACCCTTTAACAGACAGACGCACGCTTGTCGCTGCTGCTTTGAGGATGCAGGTGCAGCTACAGCCCACACATTTCACAAAGACAGAAAAAAAGAACAATATTTTAATTGTTTGTGTAGCACACTTTGAGGGTGTCACCACCCTTTAACAGACAGACGCACGCTTGTCGCTGCTGCTTTGAGGATGCAGGTGCGGCTACAGCCCACACATTTCACAAAGACAGAAAAAAAAAGAACAATATTTTTATTGTTTGTGTAGCACACTTTGAGGGTGTCACCACCCTTTAACAGACAGACGCACGCTTGTCGCTGCTGCTTTAAGGATGCAGGTGCGGCTACAGCCCACACATTTCACAAAGACAGAAAAAAAGAACAATATTTTTATTGTTTGTGTAGCACACTTTGAGGGTGTCACCACCCTTTAACAGACAGACGCACGCTTGTCGCTGCTGCTTTGAGGATGCAGGTGGAATCTAGACAGGATTTGGAACCGGGGACACACTACCTCCATCAATTGTCTAAATCCCACTGCACTAATGGCGGATACCGGACGCACGTCTAACACCAACATAGCAGTCAAGGCCTCAGTTATACGTTTTGCTTCAGGATGACTGCTGTCGTACTTCAACCTCATCGCTAGGGACTGTTGGAGGGTCAATTGTTTAGTAAAAGTAGTGATGTTCCTACTTCCTCTCTGGGATGATGAACAACTCCCAGCAGCAGCAACAGCACTAGGAGGAAGTGGTTCTTAATCTTTCCCTATTTTATTTTTATCGGAGAAAGTTTGGTCCTCCATTTATGTTATATTGATATATACGTGCGGCTAAAGCGCACACAAACACAGAAAATATTTTTTTATTTTTGCTGGAGAGTAGTGCACTTTGTGGGTTACACCACCCATTAAGAAATGAGCCAGCCGGCTCTTTACTTATGGGACACAGGCGCACGCTTCGCGCTGCTCCTTTGTTGATGCACGTGCAGCCACAGTGCACACAAGTCACAAACACAGAAAATATATATTTTTTTGGTTTGGACTGGAGTGTACTTTGGGGGTTACAGCACCCTTTAACGGTCAAGCCAGCCGGCCTTTTACTTATGACACAGGCGCACGCTTGGCACTACTTTGTTGATGCACGACGGCTACTACGCACACAATTCACAAACACAGAAAATATATATTTTTTTGGTTTGGAGTGTACTTCGAGGGTTACAGCACCCTTTAACGGTCAAGCCAGCCGGCCCTTTACTTATGACACAGGCGCACGCTTGGCACTACTTTGTTGATGCACGTGCGGCTACTGCGCACACAATTCACAAACACAGAAAATAATTTTTTTTTTGGTTTGGACTGGAGTGTACTTTCGGGGGTTACAGCACCCTTAACGGTCAAGCCAGCCGGCCCTTTACTTATGACACAGGTGCACGCTTGGCACTACTTTGTTGATGCACGTGCGGCTACTGCGCACACAATTCACAAACACAGAAAATAATTTTTTTTTTAGTTTGGACTGGAGTGTACTTTGGGGGTCACAGCACACTTTAACGGTCAAGCCAGCCGGCCCTTTACTTATGACACAGGCGCACGCTTGGCACTACTTTGTTGATGCACGTGCGGCTACTGCGCACACAATTCACAAACACAGAAAATATTTTTTTTTTGGTTTGGACTGGAGTGTACTTTGGGGGTTACAGCACCCTTTAACGGTCAAGCCAGCTGGCCCTTTACTTATGACACAGGCGCACGCTTGGCACTACTTTGTTGATGCACGTGCGGCTACTGCGCACACAATTCACAAACACAGAAAATAATATTTTTTTTGGTTTGGACTAGAGTGTACTTTCGGGGGTTACAGCACCCTTAACGGTCAAGCCAGCCGGCCCTTTACTTATGACACAGGCGCACGTTTGGCACTACTTTGTTGATGCACGTGCGGCTACTGCGCACACAATTCACAAACACAGAAAATAATTTTTTTTTAGTTTGGACTGGAGTGTACTTTGGGGGTTACAGCACCCTTTAACGGTCAAGCAGCCTGCCCTTTACTTATGACACAGGCGCACGATTGGCACTACTTTGTTGATGCACGTGCGGCTACTGCGCACCCAATTCACAAACACAGAAAATAATTTTTTTTTAAGTTTGGACTGGAGTGTACTTTGGGGGTTACAGCACCCTTTAACAGTCAAGCCAGCCGGCCCTTTACTTATGACACAGGCGCACGCTTGGCACTACTTTGTTGATGCACGTGCGGCTACTGCGCACACAATCCACAAACACAGAAAATATTTTTTTTTTGGTTTGGACTGGAGTGTACTTTGGGGGTTACAGCACCCTTTAACGGTCAAGCTAGCCGGCCCTTTACTTATGACACAGGCGCACGCTTGGCACTACTTTGTTGATGCACGTGCGGCTACTGCGCACACAATTCACAAACACAGAAAATAATATTTTTTTTGGTTTGGACTGGAGTGTACTTTCGGGGGTTACAGCACCCTTAACGGTCAAGCCAGCCGGCCCTTTACTTATGACACAGGCGCACGCTTGGCACTACTTTGCTGATGCACGTGCGGCTACTGCGCACACAATTCACAAACACAGAAAATAATTTTTTTTTTAGTTTGGACTGGAGTGTACTTTGGGGGTTACAGCACCCTTTAACGGTCAAGCCAGCCGGCCCTTTACTTATGACACAGGCGCACGCTTGGCACTACTTTGTTGATGCACGTGCGGCTACTGCGCACACAATTCACAAACACAGAAAATATATTATTTTTTTAGCACTTGGGGGAGCACCCCTGATGGACAGAGCACCCCCTGGACAACACTACAGCACCCCTTTAGGACTGGGACACTGCACAGGACTTTGGAGTGGACACAGCCCCTATGGAGAACTGACTGCACAACACAGTCCAGCCAGCCCCTATGGACTTTTGAAGTAGTGGACACAGCCCCTATTAACAACAGCAGCACAGCACAACACAGCCAGCCCCTATGGTCTTTGAAGTAGTGGACAACAGCAGCACAGCGCAGCACAGCACAGCACAACACTACTCTGCACTACACTACACTACACTACACAGCCCAGCCAGCCCTAACTCCCACCCTCCCTCTTCACTGTCCACAGCCGAGTGAGAAAATGGCGCCGACGCGGGTACCTTATATAGGATCCAAAACCCGCGAGACTCGGAAGGCGGGATGATGACGTTTTGCCTCGATTTCAGATCCGAGTCAGGCGGGAAAAGTCGAGCCTGACTCGGATCGGACTCGGATCGGGGGGGCTCGGGGGGGTTCGGATTTCAGAAATCCGAACCCGCTCACCCCTACTTTATATGTGTGTGGGTGTGTGTGTGGAAGAAGGTGCCTGTGAGCACCAAAACAACTGTCGTCGGGCTGCTGGGCTGCTGATTCTCAGTCAATATGCCAACATGATAAGTATCGGTTGCTGTACTGACGCAGTTTATTTGCATGTTTTTGCACTTGTTTGCTCTGGCTGGAAATGTTCATTATTGGCTGATGGAATACACAATATGTGGTTGTTATTGAGACAAAATTTGTTTTTTTGCATATAAACAAGGTGTGCTGACCGCCTTTTATGGACATATATATATATACAGTGTATATATATATATGATGTATGTACACTTTACACTGTAAGTATTTTACACAAAATATAAATATACCACATCTGCCAGCTAGTGATTGCAAGAAATAAATATAGTTATCACAACGTAGTAGTTCTGTATGACACTGTACATTTTAGCTGCATATCTTTTTGTATGTAATCTGTTTAAACGAGTAATATGTTGAAGCTGTACAGCTTCTCAGATTGTGCTGTAATAAGCTGGCTTCTATATTTTATATTTAGGTATAACCACAACCTGCACATATCAAAACGCTTTGCGACTGATATTATATCACACCAGTCATCTAAAAGAAAAGGGCTTCTTGTATTAGAGTGAGTGTATATATACTGTTTTAGGCAAAAGATTTTACATGCTTCTAATCTCTAAGGGAACAGAAATAAATACAACACGTTAGACTGTAAGCTGACATGGGCAGTGCCATCTTCTTTACTGTTTTCCAATACTATCCTGTTATTCATTTACAATTGTTCTCCAGTCAAATTTTTTCCATCGATGAGGGTACAAGATCATGAGTGCAGTCTGCTCCCTAATTCCATCCTGTAAGACCCATCATTGCTTTCTTCTACAAACCCAAGTCTCTCTATCCTACTTCCCCTACCCCTCCAGTGGCGCACTCAGTGGGGGTTTCCAGGTACTGTACTTGGAAACCCCCCTCCGGCTGCCAAAAAAATCCATCACTGGGTGGCCTAAACCCGAACCCAGCTCTCTGGGGGTGGGGGATGTGAAGGCTGACGGGAGAAAGTAATGCAGCGTGCTTACACATCAGGACTCACACACTTACATTCTCTACTTTTACTTTCTTGTCCTGCTCCTCCAAACCTGCTGTGAGCCCCCTGCCCGGCACCATACCCCTGTCTAATTCTGTCCCTGTTTTAGGACTGTTTTATCAGTGCTTTTTGTGTCTGATTATGTAGCTTTTCCCCCCTTTCCTCTATGCTCCAGGATTTGGTATCCTGCCACCTTCTGCAGCCAATTGTAATTTCAATCTTCCATCACAGTGTGAGTGTGGAGTAATATTACTGTAATATATTGAGATCTGAGAGTGCTGTGATGAGAAACTAAAGCCACATAGAATATCCGCACAGACTCTAGTTTATAAACTGTCCTTCCCCTATTTATAAAATTGAATAGAAGACTTACTGTATTCAGGGCCTGCTTCAGACCCGGTCGCAAGTGCTGAGCGCTCACAAGCGGGTCGATGGTGGCCCACACTGCATGCGCACGACGGAGCCGGCTCCATCGTGCGCATGCGCGAGAACCAGTTAGCGACGGGCAATCCGTCGCTCCGGGTCTCGCACCAAAGGGGGCGAGCTGTCGATGTTGAGTGACAGCTCGCCCCCTTTGGTGGGCGGGCCGGGAGGGTGGCTGCCCAAACGGAGGTGTTCCCATGAGAACGCCTGCCGTTTGGGGGCGACCCCACTGACATCACCAGTGATATCAGTGGAGAGATTCCGGCTCTGTTAGAGCCGAAATCTCTCTGGGGCTTGCGGCCACGAGACCCTACCACAAGGGTCTCGTCGCAAGCCCGATGGTCGTGATGGTCTTGACCATCGCGACCATCATCATGGCCGCTCGCAATAGCTGTGGGTGGTCACCCACAGCCATGCGAGCGGGCAAGAGGCCGATCCAAAAAAAAAAAGCCCGGCCCTGATTCAGAGCGAGCGCTCTGTCAGAGCGAGCGGCTCTGAATCAGGCCCTCAGTCCAGAGGAGCAGCACCCAGGAACAAGGTATGTGCTATCAAAACAAAAAGAAGAAAAAGTTTCCTATTGCGAGGCGCTCATGGACTATTAACAATTACAGATATATGAAATAGTGACCTAATTCAAATTAAAATATAACTTTTATTATTTCCTTGATATAAGGACAGCAAAATATTAGTTTTTTTTATTTTTTATTTATTATAAAACTGGACGTACGCAAATTAAAAATTGGTCTTATCCACAGTCAATATCAATTGTTCATCAATCATAATTGTATATGCCGCACCATTAATATTCAAACGAAGTTACATATACAAACGTAATTATGCGATCTCAGAGTCCTATTATTTATTCACAAATTAACAACCAGCTGCATATGTCCTTTCCTTTGGGACATCTATAATTCTCATATAATGTTAAACACTACTAGTTTCACATCCACTTAGATACTTTCTCAATTTGAGGCCAATTACATACTATAATAAAAGGAATTATTGTTAGGGGTTGTTGTATTCCACAATTCCTATTGTTACAGTGTATCCATATAAATAATTAAGATCTACAATTGTCCCACATGCCAAGATATAGTGTATCCCCCTCTATTCACGGCTTCTTCACTCCTGCATCAGGAGCTTTGTTAGTGTTACAGTCTTAAAATCTATGGATCTCATATAATAATAATCTGTACTTATTTCACATCCGCTTAAATGCTTCCTCAACTTGAGGCCAATTTCATATCATAATAAAAGGATTTAATGTTAGAGGTAGGTATATTCCACAATTCATAATATTACAGTGCTCCTATGACTTATGTTGGCTACACATGGGACGATCTGCACAACCAACGATATCGCTGAACGATTTCCCTGTATTGCAGGACAAACGATATTGGGTGTCCACACTGAAAGATATCTATGATAGATATCTATCAGGGCTGTCATCCCGCCACATCTCTGAACAGGCAATTCTTGACAATATCATCCAAATTGGCCTGCATGTACGGACCAAAGATATCGTTATCGTCCAGCAGAAGCGCGCATCGCTGGTCGGTCATTGCATACACAGGAACGAAGCGCGTGTCAGGACGGCACAGGACACACGCTGCATGGCACGCCCTGTGTGTTATTAGGTGTGTTTCCACCTAACCATGCTAATATGTGACAGAGTTCTTTGATGCTTGTGAACAGAATTTGTAGGTATAAGCGCATCACCATTGTGATAATTACACTAAATGATAAGAGTCTGACATGTGTGGTGTATTGATATGCGCTACCTACTGATATAGATTGACTTAGTGGAAACATTACCCCACTAGCTGAAATATCAGTGTCTGTTGGAATAATACAAGATATATATGTGGTATCCCTGCAATGAGTGACAACTTACAAAGTTGCATAAGCCCAGATGAGGCAACCATCCGCTTATTATATGTAGGAAGAAGCATTTAAACAGATGTGAAATTAAGTACAGATTAATATTATATGAGATCCATAGATTTCAAGTCTGCAACCAGGCTCAGACTGGACCACCGGGGGGTCAGGGAAATTCCCGGTGGGCTCCCGTACTTGTAGCTCCACCCACTTCCACAGGTGGGTGTAGCCAATCCCGCAGCACTTCATCCACAACTTTGCTGGCCAGGAGCAGCTGCACTTACATTAATGTAATGGTGCAAGCTGCTACCAGTCGATGAATGATTGTAAAATGTCAGTCTGTCTCCACCACTGCTCTGCAGGCTGGAAACATCAGAGTTTGTAACTCCACCCCTCTCATGGGTCGGTGGTGCCAAGCCCGCAGAGCAGTGGTGGAGACAGACTGACACTTTACAATCATTTAAAAAGTACGGTGGTCGCTCACATCAGCTTAATGGCATTGCACCGGTGCTTGTAAAGGGCGGGGTTTACACTGAACTACAGAAAAATAATGGATTTTCCCTCCAGCACACTGCAGCAATATCAGCAAAAATACTTGAATCCTGCATAATAATAGAAATTCAGAGGTATTAGTTACATACATTTGCAATTATATGAATAAGCGCCAGGCCAACGTCAAGGCTCCTCTATACCGGCATCCCTAACATTATGGGGTTCATGTCTGAGGTGCAGGGAACCCCAAAAGAATCTAGCCAAGGACCATCCCCAGGGCATCACATGAAAAAAAGGGAAAAAAGGTGATAGTGAAGTGTAAAGTATAGATGTGTAAAGATAAATCAATAAGTGCTAATATAATGAGAAAGAGTTAAAATTACATAAATAATAGACCATTATTTATGTAATTTTAGCTCTCTCATTATATTATACTATATTTATATCAAAACTCAGGAGCATTACAGGGAGAATGATAGGGGAGGGAGTGTGACGGGAGGCTCTGCCTACCCTGACTGCACATCCCTGCTGTACGCTAATGCTGGGTACAAACTATATACGATATTTTTAATGATTTAGCCAATTCCAATGCATCAGAATGACAAATCGTCCAGTGTGTACCCACGATGCCAATGCTCGCTCCCTCGGCTCGTCCGTCGCATCCTCAGATCTTTTGTACATGCAAAAAGATCTGAGGATGTCGCATATGCAGCATGGCCCCCGCTGCCCCCCCACTCGCCGTTGCTTCAGAGGTGAATGATGATGCAATCGCAGGTGTAAAAATATGCTAATAGTTCCAAAGCTTACTGGAGCGGAATACAAACTAATCCCAACAGCGGCGGAAATCCTGATCATCAAAGGTAAGTATTTACTAACCTAACCCTAACCCTCCCTTAGGGGTGCCTAACCCTAACCTCCCCCCCAAGTGCCTATCCCTAATCCCCCCCTCTAAGTGCCTACACCTAACCCCCCCTTCCCCTTCCCTGCCACCTAAACCTAAGTCCCCCGGGGGGTGCCTAACTCTAACCTCCCCCCGGGGGATGCCTAACCCTAACCTCCCCCCAGTGGGGTACCTAACCCTAACCCCACTTCCCCTAGCCTAAACCTAACCTCCCGTGGGGGTGCCTAACCCTAAACCTAACCCTCCCCCTATCTACGCCCAGCGCCCGGCTTACCTTCGATCAGTAAGCCGGGTGTCGGGCTCCCGGCGTAAGGTAAAATGACAGGTGTCGGGATATAGACGCCTGTCATTTAACCCCTTGCCGGGATTATACAGTCAGGAAGCCGACGGTCGGGATTCCATCCATTGGCTTCCCGACTGCTTCTCACCGGAGCATAGGGACACCCACTGCTGCCTTCTCATATGCGTCCGATGTCGCTTACCAACGCACATCGACTAACCATGCAGCCCTTGCGGCAGGTCTGACCTGTCTCAAATACAGCGGCTTGCCTGACACGCATGCTGCGTATGTGATCATTGTGGCTAAATTATGCATGCCCATGTAACAGCATTCAAACCATCAGACACACCTGCAGAGTGCCCCATATACAGTGCGCCCCTGTGGATTGCATCCAGTAGTGGTCCCCCTATGCAGTGCCCTCAGTAGTGCCCCTTATACATTGCAGTCAGTGGTGCCCCTTATACAATGCCCCCAGTAGTGGTCCCCCTATGCAGTGCCCCTTATACAGTGCCCTCAGTAGTGCCCCTTATACAGTGTCCCCAGTAGAGGTCCCCCTTATGTAGTGCCCTCAGTAGTGGTCCCTCTATGTAGTGCCACCAGTAGTGCCCCTTACACAGTGCCCTCAGTAGTTCCCCCAGTAGTGGTCCCCCCAATGCAGTGCCCCCAGTGGTGGCCCCCCTATGCAGTTCCCTCAGTAGTGGCCCCCCTATAAAGTGCCCCTTATACAGTGCCCCCAGTAGTGCTCCCCGCTATGCAGTATCCCCAGCTGTGCACGCAATACTAGTCCCCCCTATGCAGGGCACCCACCCCTATGCAGTGCCCAAAACATATACAAGACAAAGACATTAAAAAAAATTTAAAAAAACACTTACCTGAATCCTCGCTCTTGTCGCTGTCTGCTCCTCCGTCCTCCCGGCCCGCTCTGCACTATGGGATAGACTTCATGATGTACCTCCCATCACCCACTGTGGGAGCCGGAAGATGGAGCTCCTGAGTGAGCTCCAGCCTAGCTCCGGCAGTGGGCGCAGCAGCCAATGAGAATCTGTCTGACTCTCATTGGCTGCTAAAACAAACACACCCCTGCCGGGTAGTACGAGTGTACTACCTGGAGCTGGCAGCGGTGTGCTTGTTACTGTGTAGAGCGGTCTGCACTACACTTACTTATCGGTGGGCAGATGGGATTTCTGGACACTCAGAAACCCCCCTGCGTGCGCATATGATTATGATTGATGAACAAGTAACATTGACTGTGGATAACATCAGTTTTTAATTTACGTATGTACAGTTTTATAATAAAAATAATAAAAAGTAATAAAAAATAAAAAAACAAACATTTCACTGACCTTATTTAAAGGAAATAAAATGTTATATTTTAATGTAATTTAGGTCACTATTTCATATATCTCTAATTGTTAATAGACCATGAGTGCCTCGCAATAGGAATACTTTTTCTTCTTTTTGTTTTGAGAGTGCTGTGGTGAGAGACAGGCCAGTGTGTCAGTGGACTATTAAGAGTCTCATGCAGGTCTCACTGTGGGGCCAATGTATAAAATAATATTTGCGGGATACCCCAACAACACTTGTTATCTTTGGTTCCCACAAATATTTAATTTCTTACAGCAGAAGAAGCACCCACAGGTTTTTTATAGGGGCTGATAGGCTATTGTTGAATTTTTGGTTTCCAGAGTTTGGCCTCCAGCAGCTAATGCCACTGTAGTCTATGGGCTACACTCTGCAGAAATTACCTAGGAACCCTCCCCTGCAATGGCAGCAGCAGACTGTGCACGCGCAATAGAGCTGCTGGGTCCCAAAAGAGAAGTGAAGTGATCATTAGCATTATCTTACTCATCGCAGGGATGGGCTCCTTTCAGATCCCCTGTCCCTGAATGTGATTATTGATACATGTAGTTGATCCATAATTTCTTATGGCAACAAATAATAGCATGTTAACCTTCCCGATAAGCCAATGCCTGCATTCTGATCGACATTGCAAATGTCAACATAGTGACTGTCGTTGCGCATACGGAACCCCTTAGGTCTACTTGTATGCACTACAGGAGTGAGATCTACCCACAAATGTCCAGTATTGTTCAAGTCAAGAGAATGTGAAGATTATTCCAGAACCTTAAATGCTTGGACCTGTAAGTACTTTGGGGTTGACTTGGAGGTATATTTTGAATCAATTTCTTCACTGAGTCTGGGACATTAGAGTCTTGAATGTTTTGATATTTACGGGATGTAGTTAGCAGACCAGTGGACGGCATGCCGCCGGTCTAAATCCCAACGGTGGAAGTCCGACACAGGACTTAAGGAAGGCGTCGAAATACTGACGTCTATCTTAATCAGACAAGACGTCAGCCCGAATGAGGTTAGCCGGGGGTGTCTTAGCTGTTAGCCACAGGTGGGGAGTGTTAGGTTTAGGTAGCATTGGGGGGTTAGCGTTAGCTTTTGGGGGGGTTAGGGTTAGGCATCCCTAAGGGGGGTTAGAGTTAGGCACCACTGGGGGGGTTAGGGTTAGGCACTAAGGGGGGAGGGTTAGGTTTAGGCATGAAGGGGGAGATTTAGATTTAGGCACTAATGGGGAGGGTTAGGGTGCAGGGTGGGGATGGTAAGGTTTAGGCTACAAGAAGGTAGGGTTAAGGGGAGAAGGAGGGAGGGTTAGTATA
Source organism: Taudactylus pleione (assembly GCA_031769625.1). Lineage (NCBI taxonomy): Eukaryota > Metazoa > Chordata > Amphibia > Anura > Myobatrachidae > Taudactylus > Taudactylus pleione. The sequence goes on from JAUIMM010000052.1 coordinate 28,797,410, forward strand.
GTTACCAGACCCCTTGTCGGGATACCGACCATTGGGATGCCACTGTCAGTATTTTGACAGGAGGCGTCCCGACTGCCGGTATCACATACCCATTCCGATATTTACTTAATTCTTCCTTTACCCTGATGAGTATTCATTATGCCTCGTGGTTGGTAAGGTGCGGTTTTCTTCAATGCTTTATATAAAAGTATCCTTTTTTTGTTGCTGTAGCCAAAAAGTAATTTTAGTTTCATGAGTTCACAGCATTTTTTTTTATTTATTTATTTTTAAGTGTCTGGTTTATGTAAGTATTGTATTGATTAATACAGTATGTAAGAAATACTTTGTTCTGCCAACTCTTCAGTGCTGATCATTATTGTGTACATTGGACCTGTGGAACATTACTCCAGTGTCAGCTAAACCTTTTTTTTCTGGCTCCTTTGATATGTGGGTTCTGCATTGCACTCCAGACCAGTTTTACAGGCAATTTAATCAGACATTTTTCTGGGACTTTCAGATCTTATCTTGACTTTAACAGATCACTATAGCTTCTATTTCTTAATTGTGTTTCTGAAAGTTGAAAATACGTTTATAGCCTGTCATTGCTTTCTGACAATCATCTTTAGCAAGTCAGCTGCAGTGCTTAGAGGAGCCAGAGGGCCTTATACAGAGCATTATTAAGAGCAAAAAAATGGAGCAATTTGCTCCTGGAATAAACTGTGTTGCAATGCAAGGGATGTATGTGTTCTTTTTATATGCAGGTAAATACTGATTGCTTTTAAATGTAGCAAACAAATACTGGGCAGTCTGTTTTTACACTTAAATTTAGAATTAGGCACAACTGCATGATATAGGGCAATGCACAATTTGGGCAAATCGTAATGACAAATCAGTCATATCGTGCAGTCTGTATGTCCGACTCTACCTTCCCACAGGTCGCATGCGGCATCATGTGATTGGCTGTGCTGAACGCCCAATCACACAATATTGCATGCGGGGCTGTGTAGTTTAATGAAGCACAGAAACAGTGATCGTTCTGTTGTTCATTAAATCTTCCTAATCTGTACCGGCAATCTTGCATGGTCCGAGGCGAAGGGTAATCACTCCGACCATCTCAAAGACATACCCTTCCAACTCTAAGTCTCTCTGCCTCATTCATTTCCTATTAATTTTCTAGGGCAACTTTCAGCCTGGGACCCACAAACAGACATCAAATGGTCATATGTGGCTGTCACATGCTGACCCTCTGATTCTAATGTGATAGAATAAAATTAGTGCCCCAATCCAATCGATGAAACAGATTAGACCATACCTAGATGGTCTTCTTACCAGTTTGACTTGTTAGCCATACAACAGTTTATTATACTAGTTGAGCTGCATGATGTGACTCAAAGTAATATCTGATGTTTCTCTGTAAAGGTAATGCAGGCCATACATCTAATGACAGATTTCCTTGTGCTGCCAATGCCGATTGGAGATTAAAAAAAAACACAGATCCATGGACATCGATAGTCGGCAATCAGCGGATCAGGGAAATTCAATGACTCACCAATTCCGACCATTTTCAAGTCGGAAATGGGGAATCGAGATTGTCCAATATGTTGTATTTCTCCGATTCCCTGACCCCGGCGTCAGCAGAACAGGGAATTGGGGCAATCCTTCGCAGATGTATGGGCCCCATTATATAGGAAATATCATGTTGTAAATAACCACTATAACATTTTATTTGAGCCTGTATGCTCTAGCGAGCTGTGTCCTCTCTCTTATGTTTCTCTTTTATGTTTTTGTTTTGATAAATATAGTATGTAAAATGTTCTCCCTAATTGTGCTGCACAGCAACAATGGTGATGGTGCTAAGGATATTAATCACTGCAGACAGTTGTATAGACTCTAGTTTGTTTGTTTGAATGTTTTACATTTCTCAATAGATACCTGACTTCAAAGTTTAACACTGAAACAATTAAAACTTTCCAGGAGTTTTATTTTTATTATTTAAAGTATTTTTTCTTTGATTTCATGTTCCTGGGCACATAAAGATAAAAATAAATCTCATGGAGAGTTAGAATCTGTGAGTTATTTTCCTAAGGCACACATGGTAAGTTTAGTAGCTCTCTTCTGTGATGTGGGATCTCATTTCCAGGCAACTGAGTGCTCTGCAGTAAGTATGAAAGGCACATAAGTGCCTTGGGCTTCTGGGTTATGGATAGTTTAGTAGATAAAGAGTTACGGTGTAAGACTTTGATTTAGAGGATGATATTGTAAGGCAGGTGAAGGATAAGTAAGGCTAGAATAGTCAACCGGTTAGCTGGGATCTGCCTATTTGTTTCTGGAGTTCCCCAAACACCCCTAAATGTTGTAGTTGTACGTTAACCATCAGGTTAGCGTAAATCTCTGAATCAGGCCCAAAGCCCATCACTTCGATCAATCTCCAGGCCTCAGGTTATTATGTGCAGTTGACTAAAGGCATAGCAGGATCATAGCAGGTGGACCGATCCTTACAAACAGTTTTGCTGACCTTATGTTTCCAGTGGAAACAAAGAGTTCAGGAGTGCAGCAACAGAGTGATATGAATGACACAATACACGCACAGTTTAAGTTAATTAAAATTATTTATTTGTACTTAGCTTTTCAATTAAATCCTGATTATATTCAAATACAGCACAATCACAGTTTTGTATTGCTGTGGACTCGCAGTTCAGGACAATACACAAAACAACATACAGGTTGTATATAACTACAAGCTTGTTCCACTCATGCCACCCCAGGGTCCGGATCTAAGTCAGGCATGTAGGATACTTGCTTTTACATTCTAACTTAAACATTCTAACTTAAACATTTTCTTAAAGAAAAACATTGTGTCACAGAATCAGCTCCTGTGCTGTCCCTTTGTGGTCACCATATATGTTTCCGGTGAAGCAAAGAGTTCAGGTGTGCAGCAACAGAGTGATATGAATGACACAATATACACACATTTTAAGTTAATTAAAATGATTTATTTGTACTTAGCTTTTCAAATAAATCCTGATTATATTCAAATACAGCACAATCGCATTTGGGGGCCTTGCCCTACACAAAAGGCCAAATGGGTACACCATCCCAGCACTTTCTGCATTTAGTCTGGGCTCGGGAATTAAGGCTACAAACTTCCGCATTTCACACATAATTATAGGGCTCTTAACAAAAACCGGATACTACAGCCATGGCCAAAAGTTTTGAGAATGACACAATTATTGGTTTTCACAAAGTTTGCTGCTTCAATGTTTTTAGACCTTTTTGTCAGATGTTACTATGGTATACTGAAGTAAAATTACAAGCATTTCATAAGTGTCAAAGGCTTTTATTGACAATTACAATAAGTTTATGCAAAGAGTCAACATGTGCAGTGTTGACCCTTCTTTTTGAAGACCTCTGCATTTCGCCCTGGCATGCTGTCAATCAACTTCTGGGCCACATACTGACTGACTGGCTGCCCATTCTTGCCTAATCAATGCTTGGAGTTTGTCAGAATTTGTGGGTTTTTGTTTGTCCATCTGCCTCTTGAGGATTGACCACAAGTTCTCAATGGAGTTAAGATCTGTGGAGTTTCCTGGCTATGGACCCAACATTTTGATGTTTTGTTCCCCGAGCCACTTAGTTATCACTTTAGTCTTATGGCAAGGTGCTCCACCATGCTGGAAAAGGCATTGTTCGTCACCAAACTGTTCTTGGATGGTTGGGAAAAGTTGCTCTTGGAGGATGTTTTGGTTACATTCTTTATTCATGGCTGTGTTCTTAGGCAATATTGTAAGTGAGCCCACTCCTTTGGCTGAGAAGCAACCCCACACATGAATGGTCTCAGGATGCTTTAATGTTGGCATATTGTTCTGTATTTTTACATATATTTATATACAATTTGTATTCAGAGCACTGGAAAAATTGGGGTGGACAATTATGTGCAAGGACTGAGATGCCCACTGTCAGTGTCTGCAGATGCTGCAATCATACTTTGTGCGTCTTTAGATGCCACCAATAGTCGCACCATTTAAACTTTCACTAGCCTAATGCTAGGTGCAGGTCATCTGTCTGAGTATAGCCTCTAGTGTTAGCAATTCAGCATCTCTATAAGCGACCACTTTCAGCAACATGCCCATGTCACTCTAATAACACACCCATACTATGGTACATATGAGTCTAGCTTAGCCAACTCCCTGTAATCGCCCAGGAATACACTTCCTTGTGCATGCATCTATGTGCTGTAACTCTGTACGAACACCATCAGGATGTATGCGCAGTGCAACTCAGACACATGCGCAGACGAAAAACATTGCACAAGAAAAAAAAAAACATGTTGGTCTCCACAGGAAAAAAACACACACATTGTCCTTAACAGGAAAAAAATAAAACACATAGTCCCTCACATGCCATTGCTGTGCATCCTGGCCACACACAGGACTGATATGGGAGTTTCTGTAATAACAATGCTCTGTGCATGGTCTGTGTTATACAGATCAGCACAGGGGAATGGGCAGTGCTACACCATGCATCAAGGACCATGCACTGGAAACTGCTGATAACATCCTCATTACAAAGAGATAAAGACAGAAAAACAGGCAGCGTTTTCCTCTCAATTTATTAAAGTGCATACAATAATCCACCAATAAGAAAAAGTTACTCGTATCTACAGTAAACTCATCAGCAATACTTCCTCACACCTCAGCAACTGGCATTAAATGGGCATGACATTCACAAATAACAGTTTACCTATTCTAAAAATTAGTAAGGGTCATGCAATGTAAGAAGCTGTATGTTCTACAGAAAGTCTACTCTATAAATGCATGTTCCCCCCCACAGACAGAGTTTACTAATATCTCCCATACATACATTTATTCAACAGAAAAACAATACTGTAAATAAATGCATGTATCCCCACAGATAGAGTATCCTACAAACTCCAATACATACATATATCCAACAAAAACACAATACTGGCAGAGACACGAACAGATGAGAGAAAGAGACCAACAAACAGAGGATGTGAGAGGACAGTAGGAAGAGAGACAGACAGGCAGAAGTAAGAGACAGACAGAGGGAAGAGACTAACAAAAGGAGGAAAGACAGACAGAAGAAAGCTATAAACAGAGGGAAGAAACAGAGCGATGCCCAGCATATAACACTTAGGTAGTGCTGGAAAATGGGTAAGAGCACATTGAAGTTCTACATGCAGTGGTACTGCCAGCTGGGGTGGGCACCGGTCCCCCTGCAGTGCCCCCACCTGGTGCATACTGTACAATAATAATGGTATTGTAGGGGTTGGATATAATGCAGACAGTGCCAAGAATGCATAAACATAACTGCTAAGATTATTAACCTTCTCACCTTCATAATCATACGTGACCCCTTCAACTTTAACTTCCCTTAGTTATATTATATATACATATTACATATCAGCCCCACTCCCCACAGTTCATTACCTTGCTATTTATGTCAATTCAGCCAACACTTCACTGGCAAACCTCCCCACTGCCACATGGAAGCTGTTAGAGAAACAAAAACATCCTGCTCTGCAGAGAAATGGGGGGAAGTACTGTACCAATGAACAGAGGTAGGGGAGGAGCCACATAATACAGAAGAGGAAGGAGAGAGAAGAGTCATTATGTCACTGCATGGGGGAAGGTAGGGATTGTGCAGTAGAACAATTGGCCTCAAACCCAACCCCTACTGTAAAAAAAAAACAATCATCCTCCCCAATGACAGAGGGGAGAGACTCGTTGGCCTAAAGCATCTAAAATTGGACCAGCTGAGGAAGCATGTATCCTTGTGTCTGTACCACCCAGCCCGCCCCTACCCTGTGTGTCCCTTACTAGCTCACTACAACCCTGTGTGTCCCTTACTAGCTCACTACAACCCTGTGTGTCCCTTGCCAGCTTGCCCCAACCCTGTGTGTATCCTTCCAGCTTGCCCCAACCCTGTGTGTCCCTTACCAGCTTTACCTAACCCTGTGTGTCCCTCCATCCAGATACTGAGTATATGCAACAGTGAGTACAGCTATATAAACTACTACAACTCAATAAATCGTACTCCTGGTTAAGTCCTGGGCTATTTGGTGACTGTGAGGATCCACTGTTATATACTATTACACTGCTTATACCATCACCAAATAGTAAAGACATATTCAACACTGTCCACATAATCCAGGCTGGGGTTATCAGTGCAATCGCTAGTGCCCTTCCACAACTTTTCCCACTTAACTGCATCTGCATGGCAAATTACATTAGCAAAGCCCATATTAAAACCTGCACTATACATTTTTGCTGTAAGTATGAATAACGTTCTTTTCATTCACTCAGAACCCCAAATTCCATGTTGCCGCAGCTGCTTTCATGGTCTCATTATTTTCACACACTGGTGGTCTGGGCCCATAACCTATTGGCAGAACCTATTGGTGTCATTATAGGTGTCAGCGTGTGTGATGGAGGTCTGTCCCTATGATAAATAGCTTAACCAGAGATTGGTTTATTAACCAGGTAGAACAAAGAATGCAACATAACACAGGATTAATGCAGCAGGTACACAATGCAGGAATATAGGTGTAACAGGTCCAGTCAGTAATGGGATAACACAGGTGGTGTGCGGTGTCTGGAGCACACACCTGCACATACTGTACACTCTGTGGTTGCAGTTGAATGCACAGTGGGCCAGATTCAGCAGCGGATGCAATTCTGTGATATACGCAGTTCGGGCGTTTATTTGCCATTGTACATGCATGTAATTCACAATGTGCACGCATCGCAATCACTTTTCGATTACATACGCACAAAGGAATCACTCAAAAAGTCATGTAGTAAGTGATTGGGGGAGGTCATGGTGGGATGGTTGGGTGAATGCAAGCGTGTCTGACCATGTAAGCGCCATTACATGGGCTTGCATTATTTAGCCTTTGTGATTGCTTTCACAGCATGAGACCTCCTTGCATGTGAGGAGAGCTGCAATATTTAACATATGTCAGACCTGCCGCAATGGTTGCATGGCTGTCCGATCTGCATCGATGTCACCGATGTTTACGCACGTATGCAACGTCGGATGCAGATGAGAAGGCAGCAGTGGGCATCCCTGTGCCTGGGTAAACTTTTCAACTATTGGCGTATCTTTGCAGCTGTGTTCTGTGCAAAATCATATTATGTATGTGCAGCCTAGTGATGGCGAGGGGTCTGTTTACTAAGCAGTGTTAGGAGACAGAGTGAAAAGTGATAAGAAAGTGATAAGGTGCCAGCCAATCAGCTCCCAACTGTCATCTCACAGGCTGTGTTTGAAAAATGACAGTTGGGAGCTTATTGGCTGGCACCTTATCACTTCCTTATCACTTTTCACTCTGTCTCCTAACACTGCTTAGTAAATAGACCCCATAGTACTAATAGCAGGCTCTTTTATGGCTCCTGTTAAACCACCAAGCAAACACATTATTGTTTGGCACCACAGGCAAACCGCCGTTATATTGAGTGGGTCAGCGGTGTGGGGTTATGATATTCTTTTCAAACTATATTATACAGCTGTTTCAAGAGCTCTTTGAATGACATTGGATTGCTACAAATGGCTACCCTTTCAACAATCTGATACTTTGTTGCTTTTAAACTTATCTGATGTGGATTTCCATCTGGAATATTAGGAGGGGTGTATGGACTATACCATGTTGTGATAACACCAGTGTCTATACCACTCTGTACATGTATATGTTGACATGCCCTTCCATTGCCAATTAGATTATTTCTGTTTTAATACATTGTTATAATGTCAATTAACTATTAAACAGTTTACTTTATCTGCCAGCGCTCCTACTGTAGTACACTTTTTACTTTTTTTTTGTTCTTAGTTCTATACCAAGAAGAGGGTCAGATCCCAGTTTACAAAGTGAGCAGCATCCAGATTTCTTTTTATTTTAGAGGTACCTGGTAGTTGTTGCCTATCATGTGACTGCACAGTCTCCCTCAAGGAGACGCTCAGGGGCAAGTCCTTGTCTCATGAAGGATAGAGAAGGAGGATGCGCAGTAGTGCTTTGTGTCGGAGGTTGTGCTGTGGTGTCAGTGCACCTGTACTGCTATAGGATTGAGTCCAGAGGACACTGCAGCGGAGGAGACAGTGTAAACTGCTCCCCTCAACACCCCCAACCATATCTGCAGAGTATTATAAACTGAGGATCCTTCTCAAGCAAGATTTTTTAAGAGACAACTATGGACTATACCAGAGATTTTAAACCTTTTCCAAATCATGGCATACACACCATCAGTTTGTTTAACTGATTTCATTATTACAGTGTCCTGTTCCCTTTATGCTATACTGTAATGCCTTCACTTCGCATTATGCCAGAATGCCCCATTTCACACAGTGCCTCCATTTCATAATATTCCACGCAGTGCTCCCAGTTCACATATTCTACAGTGTACCTGGTTTACATTGTGCCACACAATGATCCCAGGTCACCCTACTGTTTAACTTGGGGCTCTGCACTCTCATCAGGATTTGGTCGGCTCTAATTTCTGTGCGCTCCTTGACCTCATGAACTGAATTCTAATTCCCTATACACTCTGCGCGGCCAGTCAGTGTAAGAGGTTTATTGCCTGGCCAGCTGTTGCAGCACACCAGTTGAAAATCCCTGGACTATACAAATCATGATAAAACTACAACTGGAGTTCATTCATTCAGTCACCAAATGTTATAAAACTCCTGAAATCATCAGCAAAAGTTGAAGTAGTCTATAATTAAAGACAAATTATTTGTTGATTGATTTATCTCCACCGTGTTATATTGGATGATTTGAGAACGAACAAAGGCCCTCATTCAGAGCCGTACGCTCTGAGCAGAGCGCACGCTCTGAATGAGGGCCGCCCTCCATAAAAATGGAGCGTCCTCCTGGACGCTCGTATAGCTGTGGGTCACCACCCACAGCCTATACGAGCGTGCAGGTTGATGGGCGCGATGGTCGTGACCATCGCGACCATCGAAACTGCGAGCCGGAGCCTGCGGTTGAGGTTTTCAACCGCAAGCTCCAGAGTGATTTTGGCTCTATCAGAGCCAAAATCACTCCCACTGACATCACTAGTGATGTCAGTGGGCCGGCTTCTGACGGGAGGCGTTCCCATGGGAACGCCCCCATCAGGGAGGCACGCCCCCGGCACGCCCATCAAAGGGGGCGTGCTGTCAGTCAACATCGACAGCACGCCCCCTTGGAAGAGACACTACGAGCGAAGGAAAATCCTTCGCTCGTCGCGTCTGGCGCATGCGCACGACGGAGCTCCCTCCGTCGTGCGCATGCTCAGTGCAGAACATCGACCCACTTGCGAGCGGACAGCCACTCGCGAGTGGGTCTGAATCAGGCCCAATATTCTGAATTCTTTATAGACTATTTTTGACCCAAGTCATCTAATTTAATTATATTACCATATTCACATACTTCAAAATAATTTGTGGTAACAAAATGAAATCATCAAAGTACTTCTGATCAGCTACTATATCAAATGCAACTACTTTATTAAAGGCAAATCAGTGTTTATATTTAATAAATATGTCCATTGCAATTTATTTCTCTGTTCTCCTGCAGGTGCCTATGGGCCTGATTCAGATTTGTAGGGTATTGCACAGATGCAGGGAAGAGGCTGTGCAATACCGTACAACTGATATGTTAATGCCTGCAGGAGGCGTCTGACAGAAAAAGAAGCCTCCAGCCGGCACAGCAGATTTGAGTGCTGCATTCGAGGATGCAGCATCGGATCAACATCGCGACCATCGGCCATCTGAGTAAACCAGCGCCACCCCCTGCGCACCCCCAAATGGTCGTAGCATGTTAATCGTGATGCGCTTTGGGGGCACTGTGTGTGATCACGCAGGACTCATTCTGCACATGCGCAGAACGGATCCTGCGCATGTGCGGGCGCTCCACCTTCGGAGAGGAACGTAAACCATCAGGTTTACTTACATGGATCTATCTGACATTTTAAGTTTTGCTGTTTAGTGGTCCTTTCAACTAAATGATTAATGAAAGTTATTAGGAACCTTAGTTTAGACCAGTGGTACCCAAGTTGGGGTGCCGCAGGGTATTTTCAGGGGCGCCACGGCTTGGTAGTCCATTACCAAATAAAAACATTTGTAGTCCATTACCAAATCAAATTATTTTATGGTCAATGTGATAGGAAAAACCAGTACTGGTGGCTGCTAATCATAAATTCATGGACAAACAGAACCACATTTACATCATTTAATTTTTGCGGAATTTCTAAATAAGAAATTTTTGGCTTAGGGGTGCCATATAAAAATGCTGATACTTTAGGGCGCCGTGATTCAAGAAAGTTTGGGAACCACTGGTTTAAACCATTATAACAAAACATGTTCATGACGTCTAGTAGTGCGGCTAAGGAATATTGGCTTTCAACTTTCAGTTTATGCTGTACCACCAATTAAAAAGTGGTAAGAATGTCTGATCTCTGTATTGCCAACCCCAAACCCATCTACATGAGGCAGAATACCCTATACTGTGGATAATTGCAATAGGCTACTTTGATGCTTTGGTGGCAACTACTATAATGGACCTCCTGGTTTTCATTAGAGGATACCAAAAGGGGTTTAGACTGTGCTGGATTACTACAGGTCCTGGCCTCTAAGAGTCTTTCCAGGAGTACCAAATCACAGGACAAGCAAAAATACAAGGCGAGCTAATGGTCAAGGGCAGATAGAAGTAAATCATTGCAGATGATTGGATGATAAAAGAAAGTCAGGTAGTATAGATAAGGCAGGTTCTGTGAAACGGCATGGAAAAAATGTCAGTTTAAATGGGTTGGGTACAGTACAGCGACATCCCGACAGTCAGAATCCTGTTGTCTGAAGGTAAGTACCCTAACCCACCTTTCCCACAGCCTAACCCTAACCCTCCCCCCTCAGCCTAACCCTAACCCTCCCCCTAGTGCCTAAACCCAAGCCTAATACTTACCATTGGCAATGTCAGAGATCAGGATTCTGGCGCCGGGATTCTGGTGGCCCACATCCTGGGCGCCGGGATGCCAACTACATCCCGTTTAAGTTAATGAAAAAATGTGATATGCACGCGGCTTAAAAAAGAATCCAGGGTCAGGAGCTGCTGTGTGTGAGAGATATCCAGTCTCTATTTGTATTATCAATATAGTAAACACGGAAATTCACACAGAGTGCTCAGCTGCGTGTAATAAATAAAACTACTCAATCCCACTGTAATAAAGCACGTGTACCTCTGGAATGAAAATGTAATGCCTCAGGACTGTATAAACTCAAATGTATTTATTGGAAAAATAGGAGACCCAATGCTCCAATGGATAGAATGGTAGATGGAATACCACATAGGACTGTGGTCGGTGTGTGGCCCGGGAAGTTAGTCGGCTCTTTTAGGGAGCCTCTATCCATAGTTTACCTAAGTATCCCTGTGCCACAATATACAGCTAGAGAGCAATCCAGACCCCCTAGGATGATAAATTAGTCCAGGTGTGTCTGAAGGGTACCTCTGGGTCTCGATATAAGGTGGTAGGGATAGTAAGTAAGCCCCTTTAGAGGGTTACTCGCCGTATGGTACTTTGTAAATATGTAACCCTATTAGATACAGACCACTCTCCTATTACAGATGTCCTGGGGTGATTAAGGAATCTGGGTATCCAGTCCCTTGCCGTAAGCCGAAATAGTGTATGTTACCCCCGCATAGGTGTATATTGGTATAGGGTCTGATGCCAACAAAGTCAAAGACGTGTCTACAGTCATGGCGTCCCATGCTGTAACTTACCCTGAGTCCTTGTCGAGACAGAGGAAACCTGCTCCTAGACACAGCTGATCCTCCTGATGATGCCCAGATGCTGGTAATATCGTCCGGATCTCTGGAGTATGTAGAGTCCCACAAGTAGTAGCTGGCTGATAGATCTGGCGGTGGTGTGATAGAGTAAGCCGTACTTCCTAGTCCATGCATTACTGTTAGTCACCGTCCGTGTGTGTCACGTTTCTGGTCACATGCCCAATGCGTTTTGGTTAATCACGGCCATGATTAAATTGATCTGCTAAGTAGGTATATTAGTTGTTGTTGACAAATAATGTTTTATGTTTTCACATTCTTTTCTGTGGTCGATGAACGTGTACAAAGACTTTACGTCACTAGTACATGATACACAGTACTCATTCCATTGGAATCTATCCAGGAATTGTAGAACTTGGATTGTATCTTTTAAATAGCTTTTTTGCTGAGTAACTAATTATTGCAGGTAATAAGCAATGTAAACAGATATGTTCGAACTGATGGACTCAATACCAGACACTATGGGGTGGCCTGGTGACCTGGTGAATTTATCTTGTGTAGGTTTTGTAAATGGTAAAACACTGCACCTTAGGGTCTTTTACTTTTAGGTAATCATATTTGCTCTGTGTGAGGATTCACAATATGAGCCCTTCTTCTAGTTGTATTAATAATTCTTGTTGCTGCTTCTTTTGGGTCTCCATTGAGTCTTTAATTTAGTCTTCGGTTGAATCCGATAGTAGTCTCTCCAGTTCTTGTTGGTATCTCTTCTTGCCCATTACTACTAATTCCCCCCCCCTCTTTATCTGGATAAATATGCTGAAATGCTCAAAAAATGCACTGGACACCAAACACACATACACAAGCACTTGTCTATGTAGTATCTGTCATCCAGGTGAGATTCCATATACAGTACCTGAAAGAATCATGCTGTATGGGAAGCAGGTGAAATGCCAATTAAACTGCCCATAAGTGTGCCGAAACCTTGCATCCTTCCTATAACCAAAGCCTCTTCAAAAGACTGATAATGAACCGAATACAACTAAACAGGAATGAAATCATTAACAGATGACTTTGGCTGGTAAGAGAGATTCTGAATCAACCAGAGTTTCCCAAGCACTTTTTTGAAACAGTGCCTACTGGTGATAACTTGTAGTGGTCACTCAAAAAGACCAATCATTCAGTCCAACTGGACTTACTTCATGACTTTGTCCTACAGAAACTTTGGCAGTTCTCCCTCAGGCTTGAGGTTCTGTGGACAAGCAACATAAATTGAACCAAATTAGAAAGCTTAAAACCAAACTGCAAAACATTAAAAAAATCATCATGTATATTCTGAGGATACCATGTCAACCATTTTGACATAGAAACTACATTAATATGGGATGGCACTTTACTTTGAAGTATCTATTCTAGAGGCTTTTCCCGCTTGTGGCCTGGTAAAGGGAATAAAATAATTGGAGACAGGATGATCGAAAACAGCATTGGGTATTGATAAATTCAAAGCATTTAGATGCAGCCATATCAGTAGGGTACACCGGACCAACAGACTAACATGGTCTTTGCTGATCCAGGAAGGAAGCTGAAGGTTGCAAACTCCATCATCAATAATCTGTCCTGCTTACCACAACATTTTTCATCATAAGGATACCAAACCATACATTTGCACAATTGCTATATGCCATGAATTTTATGCAAATATAATAATATTGGCATGCTATGCTGGCCATATCTTCAAATAGCAAGCAGCAAAACATAAATGCTGCAAAGTTAACTAGAGTAAGATTGATAACATTACAAGCCTGGTCCCATTTGAGCTTAACTGTCCTCATCTCCTTTCGCAATTTATCTGTTATGGCAAAAACAACCTTCCCTTCCTGTTCTCTTGCATTCTGGGTCTTAAGTTAACAAGGTGCAGAACCAACACTCACCACTGCACTCACCTGCCTATTACTACACGATCACTGAGATCGGCAGTCTAACAACCTAGCATCTTACCTAGTTATTTGTTGCACAGTGTCTCGCTTTGCACAACAGAGTCAGAGAAAAATGAAGATGCGCTACTCATACTTGACACGTACAGTATAATAAAAAAGGCTCACCTGAAGTACCAGGTTGATTTTAAATAGAGACTCTCCCAGAGGCACAGCATATTTTTTCCAAATCTCATCATTGTGGTCAATGTCAACATGGCAAGTATGTTGACATGCTACATGTCAACTTTACAACCATATTGACATTATATTCAAATCGACATGATGAATGTCAACAAAATATACCACACCCATGAGAAACATGAGCAGACAAACAAAAATGGGTGAGCACATGCAGAGAATCTGCAGCAGTATAAAATAGCATACCTCCCAATCATCCCAGTTTGGCTGGACAGCGAAGAATGTCTCTGGTAAGAGGGTGACCACTAGATGGAGCTTACAAAGAAGTGACTGTACAAAACAAACCCTAAATTAAGATGAAGGCATGGCACATTGTGTCATTGTCACTCCAAAGACATTACTGGAAGTGGACTTTAAGTACTTGCATTTAAATTGTTTCTTACATTTTTAACTAAATCTAATTCTGATAATTTTATTTAAATATAATATATCATTTGTTACAAAGAACCTAGCACATTCATTTGAATTGTACATTACACTGATTATGTAGTACTGCCAAAGTTTTTCAATTGATATCAGTATAATTCAAAAATGGTGAAACTTTGCAAAGAAAAAAAAATGACTTATGGGTAATATATTAAAAGGGCTAGAAAATATAGGAATATTAATTTTTAAAAAAGTAGAATAATAAAGTTTTATGGCTTCTTAAAATATAGTACAGTACTGGCTTTCACAGATGCCAGCTTTTCAGAGCTGAACATAGAAGCTGGATTCCCACCCCCCCCCCCCCCACCCCAACACACACACACACTGTGTTGTCCCCCCCATGCACAGCACTGTTACCAGACGGGGCAGTAATGAGTAAAGTAAAGGGACAGAAGTGAAAAACCAACCTAAAACAGGCATTGTTAGGGATACATTTTCAAATGATCAAAGTGATAGAGCGCTATTATTTTGTTTTCTATTATTTTATCCATTTCTTATTTATACTGTTTTTCATTGGTACATACACATTAACTAGGTTATAATGATCAAATGCTTTATATTAAAAAGGCATTTCTATAAGTAGTTTCCATTGGGAATAACTGTTTAATGTCTTAGCTAATACAACCCACTAATTACAGCATAGCCTTATGACAATGATCTACAAAATAGTCCATGCATACAGGATAATGTAGACCCCAGAACTCTGGTGGATTTAAAACATACAGTACTTACTGACTTTTAATGTCAAACCTCTGGGATAGTGTCTGTAGAGGAGATTCAGTTAATCACTGGGGGAAACTGGAAACTGGATTATTGGCTGAAACAAGATCAGTTTAAAATTGAATCGCAGCAGCACCATCTTGCGACTGGCCACAAGACGCCATTTTGCAAAATGGCCACCTAAGCGCCATTTCAGATAAACTCACACTTTAGTACATGTGGCGATAATACTATTAGCATCATGCGAATGCATCTGTGACCATCGCCATAAGTTACGGCGATTCACCAGAAGCCTATTTCATGACTTTACGTATTATAAAGGATATATTTCAGAAATGGCTATGTGACAACTAGCTTGTGTAGATAAGCTTCTTGGACAGTGTCTGCCCTCACTACAGGTGGTCTGGCTCGAATACACACCTACATTAGCAGGCTTCCTGCAAGGACATGATTTCAAAGACTAGAGTGTCATCTTAGGTCTGTCTCTTGTAGCTGGGCTATTTGCATTTCACACAAGAGACTGGGAGAATAAAGAGTTTTTCTTTTGAAGCCTGGGACAGGTGGGGGGGACTGCTGACAGAGTGGGCATGTGGAACTATCTGGCTCAGCATGTCACACTGCTAAGATGTTCACTTAGTGAGCGTTAAGTGCACCCTTCCTCATACACACATTAATACGTCTTTATATCAAACCCTGAATACTCACACATTACATATTCACACATAAGGTTTAATAAGCTTTAAAGTATATGATTTAAGTTGGTTCAGTTAGTTTAAATGCTGAGAAATAAAGATATTTGATAACTAAGGTTCTATACATGTTAAGACAGCCGTGTTTGGTTTCGAACTGATGCGTACTCTTTCAACAGAATTCCGGTACTATCGGTGTGGAGATCGTATCATGCATTCCCAACTTATGGACCGCAGAGACTACAAGCAACAAAATGTATATTTTAGGAACAACTGTTAGGATGCAGCATGGGGAGGCGGGAGGGAAAAGACCCTCAGTTGTTAGAGGCTGGGCGAGTCTATTTGAACCAGCCTGTTAAATGCACTGTAACATATGCTTCTCCCCTGGGAACCAATGGCATAAGCAAGAAACTTCTCTATTGTCCTGTCTATTCTGGGGGGGGGGGTATAAACATGTGTGCTCAAACACTGGGTCTTTAGTCTTCTTGCTGAATGCTGATTGATGGAGGTTTTCTTCCTGAAGGCCGGGATCTGGTCCAGAGGCGCTGCGTATGTATACTGTACTTGGGTCTGTATAATTCCTTTGCGCTAAATTGTACACAGATCATAGCATGTAACTGACTGTACTTTTACTTGAATAATACTTTGTGCTTCGTAACCACATGTTCTGAGTCTGGAGTCTCTATTTATTGTATGACTGCGTACGCAAATTAGTGTCATCCTTAGAGGTTTATAGGAAGGATTTTAGAAGGTACAGGCAGGGGTACATAGAGGTTCATTTTAATATCATCAGATGGGGTCTCGTCGAGTGAAGTCACTTACCTACTCACACGGCACATACGGCTATCAATATCTCAGCAAAGGGTGGAGTGGCCACATGCAGGGTTTTCCTGCAACCACTTTGTGCTGACTAGAATCCAGGGACAAGAAAGGAAAAAGTTTGCTTTCCTTTGTTGATAGAACCTAACGTTTAAAAGGGGTGCCGCAGTATTGAATACATGGCTGAGTCGCAGCTTTGCGCACAGCAAAGACGCACTTTTGCGTACGCAGTTAAAAAGTCATTATACAGTTGTGTGGTAGTCGTATTATTGTGTATGCGGCTGGTCGCACAATAGTGTATACGTACTTCCGGTTCTACTGCCACGTGTTTAAACAAAGCCGTCAAGGTTTACCTTTTTCAATTGTTATCACTATCTGGGTTGACGTGTATTTTTCTGCGCAGGAAAAAGTGTGTAACAGTGAGTATTTGTTGGACAGTTAAGGGTATCGTATGATCCTTAAGGGCTAGGTGCAAGGGTTAGTCTAGCCGCTCGGTAAGTAGCTTTACCGTTCTATACACAGTAGCAGGTGTACATGTTGTCTTTGTTGTAGAGAGGTGCGTGGGAGCGGCCGACATATAAACTCCCATAGGTGTGGAAGTTGCCTTACTAAATCTTATCCGGGTGTGGAAGTTGCCTTTTTCAAATCTTATCCAGGTGTGTGGGCGCCGCCGACTTAAATCATCCACAGGTAAGTGAAAGTATCTTGATTGTCTTTCACCAGTTTAAATCTTTATTGAAAAGCGTAGGATTTTGTCTCAGAATGGGAGCCATGCAAACAGTAGAGATGTTAGACAATGATGTGCTGCTAATGAAAGCTCCGGTTGGATCGGCCCATCGTATTATGCATTCTAAGTACGGTACTTATGCAATATGGTATTGCGATGTATGGTTTAAAATGACGATGAAGAGTGTTAGACCGTTTCCCAGAATTGGTAGTTTTGATAAGGATGTATTAAATAATGTCCGGGATCACATCAGTCTGATGCGCTCCCGAGAGAAAAAGGTCAAATATTTTGAATGTTTAAAATTGTGGCAGTATGAAGGGGATGCGTGGCTTAAAAATGTGCAAGCGACGCAAACTAGCGTCGCGAGCGCATTGCCAGAAAATACATCCGCAACGCTAAATTGCAATACGGACGAGCCGCAAAATTGCGCGCATGTGCGGCAATGTAGCGTTGTGGAGAGTATTGCCAGCAGTTCACGCTCACCTCCCCCACCTTATGTGGATGGAGGTGCAAGTACAGTTACCAAAAATACCCATAAAAATGTAACAAGCAATTTGTACCCTCTCTTAAGCAACCATAAAGAAAATGTTTATGATGTGGATGATGAGCCTATTGTAATGTCTGCCATTTCCCATGCTGTGCAAATGATAGATGCTGCATCACCACAATCATGGGTGGTGACGCCATCTCCATCGGTAACAGCAAGGGAAGTGTTAACACACTCTGCACCCGTAGAGGAAGTTGTTAATACCATACGTAGCAGCAGCAGATTAAACGCCCAGCTAGGTAACCAGGTCAGAGGTAGCAACGCTATCGGTCTGCATCCCATTCGGACGATAACTGTTCCGAACAGAAATGCAGATGCAAACGGTGTAGTGCCCACGAGGGAAGTGGTAATGCATTGTCCTTGGACAAGAGCGGAACTAAACTTCATCATAAATGATTTCCCAGATCACAAAAAGGAACTAGCCAAATGTCAAAGATTTTTGAGAAATTTAGGTAGTTCACATGAGCCAACTAATAAAGATTGGCGTGTGGTGTTAAGGGCCTGTCTGCCATGCAATACCGACGTGACAAAGTTTATCATGGATTGTATATTGGATGGTGACGTTCCCTTAACAGACCAAGTAAACCAAGTTTCCTGCATTGTAACTCAATTGGTTATATATTTTCCAGTAGTAGATAACTGGAACAAAATTTTCACAATCAAGCAAAAGGAGAGTGAAACTGCAGAAGACTATTGCGACCAGGCTCTGCAGGCTATCACCCAGTACACTGGGATAGAAGATATTAAAGATAGCACTCACCACAGGGGAATGATAGTCACGGTACTCATGGACGGTCTGAGAGACGACTTAAAGACTCGGGCTCAGACCTCACAGCCTGGCTGGAGGGGACTTACAATAGATAACCTCATAGAGTCTGCCATAGAACATGATAAAACTATCACAAAGAAGAGAGAGACTCAGAGCAAAAAACTAATGGCTGTCAGTATCCAAGCTCTGGAAGGAATGACAATAACATCACAGCCAACCAACACACCTGCACCCACACACACACACCTGCACCTGAACAATTACAGGTCCTCACCAATCCCACACCACAGCAAACACATCCTTACCCCACATATCATATACAACCACAGGTCCCATACTCATATCCCCCACAATATCCTTACCCTCCCTATCCTTACCCATACACACCACCTTTCCCTCTTGCTCAAATCCCACAACAATCTTTTCATCCACCCCGTTCAAAATTATGTTTTAACTGTCACCAAGTGGGACACGTAAGTAAGAACTGCAAAGGGAAGAACACCACACAGGAACACGAGTTTCCCATGGGTTCATAGGTAACCCCAGTATCTTCTCCCAGGCCTTATATGACTGTTTACAATCTTTTCAACCTGCCAATGTATCTGTTCTAATGTAAAATGTATCTGTTCTAATGTGGACGATTTAT
This sequence comes from Taudactylus pleione, assembly GCA_031769625.1. Classification (NCBI taxonomy): domain Eukaryota; kingdom Metazoa; phylum Chordata; class Amphibia; order Anura; family Myobatrachidae; genus Taudactylus; species Taudactylus pleione. Next base: position 28,816,676 of record JAUIMM010000052.1, read on the forward strand.
TGTTGTATTTTAGGTCATGTTTAAATGATATTAAACTGTTGTGCTTTATCTCCCACTCATAGGACACAAGGCTGCTAAGGATAAACGGCAGCCATGCCAGGCTGAGGTTGTCACGCTGGGAGGCGGGTTTTTGAAAGCCGAGGTCTGAGGCTGCGGGAGGAGGCGAAGGCGAGGGGCCTGGACATATGATCTCCGCATCCACAAGTCTTGGTCTTTGGCTAGACCTAGTCAATGGTGCGGAGTCTAAGTCACAAGGAGGTGTTCGCCAGTGACCCCTCCAAGTGGGATATGGGCTTGTGCGGCTCCCTGTATGCAGGTCGTGGTCCTTTGACTTGGTGACCAAGGCCTGTGGGGAAAAGAGAATCAAAAACACCCGTGGCCCAAGGGTAATGCCTGGAATAGGCACGTGGGGAGTGGGATAGAACTCCTGGCTGGAGAAAGGCACTTGAGATGCTGGCTAGAGAGGTGTGGATATTTATTGGTAGGCTGGGGTAACAGCTGGATATCCCACGAAGTATATACCGGACTGCCGGCCGGAGATTATGCACTAGGGTGCAATGAGATGAAGGGTTAACCTGCACACAGGCTGTGATGGTGAAAGCACTGTGATGAGATGAAGGGTTAACTTGCGAACAGGCTGTGATGGTAAAGGCTCTGCGAAGAGATGAAGGGTTAACTTGCACACAGGCTGTGATGGTAAAAGCACTGCGGTGAGATGAAGGGTTAACTTGCACACAGGCTGTGATGGTAAAAACACTGTGGTGAGATGGAGGGTTAACTTGCACACAGGCTGTTGATTAGTAAAGGCACTGTGGTGAGATGGAGGTTAAACTTGCACACAGACTGTTGATTAGTAAAGGCACTGTGGTGAGATGGAGGTTAAACTTGCACACAGGCTGCTGATAGTAAAGGCACTGTGATGAGATAGCTCAGAAGCTCTGGAAGAAACACACTGGAAGCATGGGAACCTGGAACGAGACTCCTCTAGTTACACTAGTGGCTACAATGATTGTTCAGGCAACTACCTGGAGCACAGGAGCCGGATATATACCCCTGGAAGCCTGCTGATAGGCCCACAGCATCAGCTGACCAGCCGGGCCACTCAGGGAAGGAAGTACTGACATAGGGAAAGTGTCATGGCGGCGCCCATGATGGAAACTGTGATCCCCGCTCACCGGGTCGCCTGACACCACAGCTACAGGGTGAATGCTCAGCTCCTCCCACGTCGCCCCGCCAGCCGCCCGACTGCCGGGGAAGTCAGAGGAAGCTGGTGGGACGGTAAGGGACGGCCGATCCCCGGCTGAACTCTGACAGAGGTCGACTACTCGGAATACTATCCAACCCAGTGGCCCAGACATTATTTAGAGCAGTAGCTATTAATAACAAGATTTAATTGCAGGAACCTGTATGCAGATACTATATCCCTAGAATTATAAAAAAAAATTATAGGGGGACTTATTTTACAGGTGACATTTCCAAGAACATGTGTAAGGTGATGGGTAACAACATTAAGATTATCCCAGACTGTCTTTTCCTTTATTTGCCCCCCTTTGAGATACTGTTCAAACAGGTAGCCTCATGTGAAAATATGATAATGAGGTTACTGTGCAGGGTCTCACGAAGATGAATGCGAATAACAGAAATTGAAAGTGTTATTAACCAACATATTTAATGCAAGCTGTCATGATGTCAAACCTGGAGAATTTGTTATGATCCAAATTTTTTTTTAGCTCAGATTGTTTGACTGATCGGTGGAAAGGTCCTTATCTGACGATACAACATCCTCAAAGGGTGGCCGAGGAAGATACGTGGGTCCATTCCACTCACTATAAGGAGGTTAACCAACCGGTGGAGAAACAAGGCGGAGACAAGGCCGATAACGTGGACCTGTCGATTGCGAGCTTGTGCCAGAAGGATTAAAAAGGTGACGGTGAGATATCTGAGCTAAAGAACTGTGTAGATCAGTGTTTCCAGCAATGGAGTGGTCTGCTGTGGTCATCCTAGTTCTTCTTTTTTTCAGAGTTTTTGTCATGATGATCTGTTTGGGGATACTCAGTGTCTGTGATGGAGGACCGATTGAGGAAATGGGAGCTGATGGCAGTGCTGATGGAGTGGAGTCAGGAGGAGTGCAATGCCAATCAGGGGAGTGTCTGACCAATTTTAGTATTGTAATTGTTATGTTATTTGGGAAGAATACTTCCAGAAGTTATGACCCTCACACATGTTGAAATGCTTGATATACATAAAAACACACCATCACCATATCTTCACACGCAATATGAACACAGAGGCAAGAGAAATATGATACCTGGTGACATGCATAAAGCCACTCAGTTAATTAGTGAGACAACTGGCTTTCAAGTTTTAGTCGCACTGGATCCCACCAGAATTGCTCGGGGTACATTAAAATTTAGATATATTCAGGAACTTTCTAAATTGATAGATAATATCACCGAGATGTATGATGACACATTCAGGTATACAGGGAGAGAATTGCAAGCATACAAGAAAGAACTGGTGCAACACAGGCTAGTGTTGAATTATTTAACTGCTGTTACTGGAGGGTATTGCGTAATGTTAGCCACCCAATTTGGAGTAAAATGTTGCACCTATGTCACCAATGATACCAGCGACCCTAAGGAGGTGATTGACCGGAAGATGGATGAAATTCTGCAGCTTAAGTGGGAATTTCGTGGCTGAAGGATGGGTTTCATGGCTGAACCCAGTGAAATGGTTCCCAGGTCTAGGGGAATGGGTCCAGGAAGTGATCGCCAGCATAGGTAAATTCTTAATCCTTATACTGATTGTCATCATAATAATTGGCATATGCGTCCGGTGTGTTCCTATTGTGTTGAAGTGTGGAAAATGTAAAAATAGAGTAAAACGAAAGAATGAAATTATGATAGTGGCCAGTATGAATACCGAGGTAAATACAGAACTGCATTACAACCCTGAGCTAGGAAATACCATCATTTAATGTATTATATTTAGCCATGCATAAAAATGTATTATTGAAATGTTATTTTTAAAACATCTCAGATAATGTAAAGTCTCAATTCCCCTTCAACACTGCTTTTATAAGACTGGTGCATCCCCACACCTTTCACATGATCTTCCAAGATCCGCGGTGTGCGTATAATAGTAGTTTTATGTCCCCAACCAGAGACACATTATTGATGGATTAAGAACGACCTTGTGCCATCCCATAATAACACTAAATAATATATAAATGTAAGCCTAAATTAAATTTTAAGATTAGATTGTGATAGCATGTTGTTCGCTATCAAAGGGTGGACTGTCGAAACTGGATTATTGGCTGAGACAAGATCAGTTTAAAATTGAATCGCAGCGGCACCATCTTGCGACTGGCCACAAGACGCCATTTTGCAAAATGGCCGCCTAAGCGCCATTTCAGATAAACTCACACTTTAGTACATGTGGCGATAATACTATTAGCATCATGCGAATGCATCTGTGACCATCACCATAAGTTACGGTGATTCACCAGAAGCCTATTTCATGACTTTACGTATTATAAAGGATATATTTTAGAAATGGCTACGTGACAACTAGCTTGTGTAGATAAGCTTCTTGGACAGTGTCTGCCCTCACTACAGGTGGTCTGGCTCGAATACACACCTACATTAGCAGGCTTCCTGCAAGGACATGATTTCAAAGACTAGAGTGTCATCTTAGGTCTGTCTCTTGTAGCTGGGCTATTTGCATTTCACACAAGAGACTGGGAGAATAAAGAGTTTTTCTTTTGAAGCCTGGGACAGGTGGGGGGGACTGCTGACAAGTGGGCATGTGGAACTATCTGGCTCAGCATGTCACACTGCTAAGATGTTCACTTAGTGAGAGTTAAGTGCACCCTTCCTCATTCACACATTAATACGTCTTTATATTAAATCCCGAATACTCACACATTACATATTCACACATAAGGTTAAATAAGCTTTAAAGTATATGATTTAAGTTGGTTCAGTTAGTTTAAATGCTGAGAAATAAAGATATTTGATAACTAAGGTTCTATACATGTTAAGACAGCCGTGTTTGGTTTCAAACTGATGCGTACTCTTTCAACAGAATTCCGGTACTATCGGTGTGGAGATCGCATCATGCATTCCCAACTTATGGACCTCAGAGACTACAAGCAACAAAATGTATATTTTAGGAACAACTGTTAGGATGCAGCATGGGGAGGCGGGAGGGAAAAGACCCTCAGTTGTTAGAGGCTGGGCGAGTCTATTTGAACCAGCCTGTTAAATGCACTGTAACATATGCTTCTCCCCTGGGAACCAATGGCATAAGCAAGAAACTTCTCTGTTGTCCTGTCTATTCTGGGGGGGGGTATAAACATGTGTGCTCAAACACTGGGTCTTTAGTCTTCTTGCTGAATGCTGATTGATTGAGGTTTTCTTCCTGAAGGCCGGGATCTGGTCCAGAGGCGCTGCGTATGTATACTGTACTTGGGTCTGTATAATTCCTTTGCGCTAAATTGTACACAGATCATAGCATGTAACTGACTGTACTTTTACTTGAATAATACTTTGTGCTTCGGAACCACATGTTCTGAGTCTGGAGTCTCTATTTATTGTATGACTGCGTACGCAAATTAGCGTCATCCTTAGAGGTTTATAGGAAGGATTTTAGAAGGTACAGGCAGGGGTATATAGAGGTTCATTTTAATATCGTCACATCATTAGACCCCATCTCCTCACACCCAATGCTACAATGCTCAGGTCCTAGAAGAGGGGATGGGGTTAAGATGATGTAATTCTGTGAGAATCATTTCATTGTGCACCCACCCCGCCCATTTCAATAGGAAGTTGTGGGATGCTGGAGAATAAAGGTGACAACACATACCATTAATTATTGAATAGCTAGCACAAATTCTTCACTACTTTACTGTAATTGCAGAGTTGGAGACCCAGTTTCAAAACTTATCAGGCCTTAAACCTTGCTCTCCAGCACTCTTACTGGTGGATAGTACCAATCATCAGCCACTCATAGTATAGAGGCTGCTTTGTGGATGGATATGCAGCACTCCGATAGGTGAATTGGAAGCACTGTACACTAGTTAGAGCATCCAATACCCAAAAGATGGTGTTTGGTACTTTAATTAATGGATAGCCAGTGTTATCCATTAGCCAGAACACAGGAAGGAAAGATTCCTACTTTAGTCTCAACATTGACAGCAGAGCCAAGCAGTAAAATAGTCAAAGTAGTTTACAATAGTGCATCAAACCTAAGCAATTTGGAAATGAAAGAGCTAAAAGCTTAATATAAAGAGGAATGCAGCGAGGCACCTGGAATTGATGTTCAGTGGGAAACTATTCCATAACATGTTCTTATAAATTGAATTTTTATCACTATCACTACCAGATCAAAGATCTTAGATGGAACAGTATTAATATGGAACTAAAAATTAACTGTTTCACGGGGTCCATAAATATTTAAAAGTGAGTTTCCAAATGTATAACACACACAAATTCAAGTACATTTTAAAAGGAATATAATCTCAGTGTAATATTAACATTAATATAGTCCTGGTTTCAAGGCTTGTTTTGTGAACAGTAAGAATCATCATTTGCTGAATTCATCCACAAGATCTGAAAATAAACCATTTGTAGCTTGCTAGAGGGCAGAAGTTGGAAAGATTCCTAATATGCATGGAGGAGCGAGGTTAATCCAGTCACAAGTGTATTTTTTGAGGCTTTATTTCTTCATTATCAGTGCACTTCATAGCAGGAATAAATCAGCAGAGCACATCCAAATTCCAATAGGTTTATTGGAAACAATTTATGTACAACACACAGACTACACTTACATTTTTTTTAGCCATTTGAAGATTCGTTTTGCTGGAATCAATGTTTAGTTTTAGCTATTTATGTATTGCATCTACCATTGAAATTCATTTGTTTTATTTGTTGCATGGTTCTTGAGCAAATTTCATACTAATGTAGGCATCACCTGCATTCCTGCCATTTAGGTGGCTGAGTGCGTAATGGTATCCGGATGATACTGTTGGCCTACAATAAAAAGGTAGACAGTCAATAGGTTGATACCAGAAGGTTGACAGTCAGTAGGTCAACACGGACATTAGGTTGACAGGTAATTGGTCAACAGTGACTTAGTGGTCAACATTCAAATGGTCAACACAAAAAATGCACATTTCCCCTTTCAAACAGCAATGTTTAATTTTACGCTTTTTCTTCACCCAGAATCCTGCCCACATTTATATTTGTTTATGCTCATTTCTTTTTGAGCAAAATGGAAATAAAATGTGAAGCCTATTTTTAGACTGTACAGTATTATGTCATTTTGTTTGTACTTTTCTACAAATGACAAGCTCCCTGGGTATTATACAAATTTGTATATTACACAGCATAATGCATTACTGTTGTTAACAAACAATTTTCAAAAACACATACTGTACCTACCTCTTCTACCCCAACAGATCCAGCGGATTTAATCATACCCGTGACAGCAGCTGACCATGCCGAAGACCCTGGTGATGGAGATGAGGAAGACATGATAAGTTTACACCACCAACTGCACACTGCCCTATGCCACCAAGGCAGCAACTGCAGGCAACCGCTGCCACACTTGCTACAGATACTGTGGCTCAAATGATGACTATTATATTTGCATTTGAGGAAAGACAGGTAGAGCTGATGGTAACCCAAATACGCCAAACAGCTGTCTAGGCAAATTAGGTGTAGGAACCATATATTGGGCAGTATGCATCAAGCATTGCATTTTGAATGTGATACATCCCGCTACTGATCGCATGCATAGCAGGGTTTAGTAATGCCGTATGCATGTACAATTGTGATTAAAATCGCAAAGAATAGCTCTTCCAATAAGAGTTATCCTTTTTCAAAGTGAGGACTTTCAGGTTTATGACCCAGAAGTCCTTCTGGGCATGTGTGGACATTGACCATTGCATTCGTGGCCATTGGCCAGCGCATGCGCGAGCCTTGGGTGACATTAGGAGGGATCCTATTGGATCCTTCTCAGGGAATGCAGTGGAGAGAAGCCCATAGACTTCTATTAGGCAACACCATCTTTAGGTGACGTTGCCTATAGAGTACAAATTCCGGAAAGTTTTTCTTTCCAGGGCTTGATGCATTGTCTGCCATTAATGTGAACATTAGTAGGTTGTATTCATATGGAGAATCAACAAATGGAACATTGCAGACTGGTACCACTGGATGGAGAAGCACCTCTGGGGGAACAGTGGTACTGCAGTGGATCATGATAATGACTCAGATCTGGATGTAATGTCTTATAACAAGGGGCCTGATTCAGAGCCGGACGCTATTTCCGCTCGCTCATTCAGTAAAAAGGGGTGGCTATTCAAATGAACCGTTCGCTCTTTGCGGTCTGTTCACGCCTCTAGGTCTGAACGAGCGAACCAAACATGCGGTCGTTTTTTGGAAAACTACGCCCCCTGGCCGCTCGCATCCTACGTCATGTCCACTATTTATTAGATTAATCGAGTACATCGACCAGCGTATGAACTGCTCGCTATTCTTGTGGTTGGTTTTTCCTACCGCAATCATGCCAGCAGTTCTGACTATAAAATAAAGCAGTGACGTGGTCAATGACGCTGCTGTATTAATTATGCACACCCATAAAACGCCCGTTTTGACCTTTAAGCACACCTGCGTTCGGATCTCCACTCCCCGTTTTCAAGCACCTTCCCCTGTTACCACCCACATACGCCTCATCCTGTCACTCAAATTAGCAGGCACTCGCTATTTTGCGAGCGCTCAATTTCCGAGCGCAATGACTGGTTCGCGCATGCGTATTACGATCTGTACGCATGCGCAGTTGTGCAAACATCGCTCGGAACGAACGAGCGGCCGCTTACGAGCGGCTCTGAATCAGGCCCAAAGTCCATTTCACTAATTGAATGTTAAGTGCTAAATATTGTTAAATATCATAAAAATCATCCTATTAACTTAATTATTTTCTAACTAGCGCTCCACGTTCTTTGTTCTAGTTCTATACTAGTTGATAGCAGTACCTGTACCTACTATGAGATCTGCCGTGTTCTATAGTGACTAATGAGATTGGTCAGTTAAGCGTATCTCTTTTTCTTTCAGTTCTTAAATTATACTGCATGGTGCTGCATCACTCCCAATCTCATTATATTAAAAAATAATTTAATATGTTATTGCAAGTGTTTTAATAGAATACAGGATTATAGTAATAGAACTGACAACCATGAAGGTATTGCTGATGACACAGATGATTATATATTTGAACAATTCTATGACTTAAGCTGGCCACACACTAGAACAACTTACATCCAACCAGCTAACTTGTTGATTGGTTGTAATGAAAATCTGGTAAGGAATGGGAGTAAATGATGATCAGAAATTTACTCCTAAATGCCAGAAAACAGATGAAAATGGTCGTCAGGGAAGTTTGTTAAATGTTTGATTTAAACTATTTGTTTATACAACAGTTTTGGTCTATCTTTCAGCGTCTGGGAGCAAGTTGCTGATTGTATTCCTTACCAGATTTTCATTTCAACCAATCTACTAGTTGGCTGGTTGGACAGATAATCTTTAGATGTGTGGCCAGCTTTAAGATGGCCACACATCTAAAGATTATCTGTCCAACTAGTTGATTGGTTGGAATGAAAATCTGGTAAGGAATACAACTTAATCAAATATCACAATCTTGCAGCATTTACAGAGAAATACATATAAATCAATTCTAAGGTTGAGAAATATGAGAGAAAAATCATAGATAAAAAAAATACCAAATAGCAGCTTGATCATGGGGATTACTCGGAAAATATAATAAGAATGTATAATAGGAAACCCCACACAGAGATAGGGAAGGAATAGGAGACATCATTACAGACATTTAATACAGAAAAATCTATATTCACCAATCATTATAGGAGACAACTATTTCATTATATCCCCTGTGAAAATCAGTGATGTGCGGTGAGGTACATGGCTGGGGAGTCACACATGGAGATGGGTCTGAGTACTGGGAGCCTGTCTCACCCCCTACTCACTGCCTCTCTCCCCTCACTACACTAAGTTTCAGTTATCATTGATTCTCCTACCTGCATCATTGTGTCTTTTCTTGCTGCTGCTGACTGAGCTCCATCTCTAAACACTGCAGTGCACTTCCTGGTCACATGACACATCCAAGATGTCCAGCAGTGCTCAAGGTACGCCCCCTATACTCATACCCTCATTAGCCCTCTTTCTGTACATGTTACTGTCCGTAGTGTGGCCCTGCCCCCAGCTCTGCAAGCAGTGTCTGACAATACAGAAGCAAGGCTGAGCTGTTGCTGCCTCATGCCTCATCTCCCTGCAATACCAGGGAGCTTTACAAATTATTACAATTAACTATGAAAATGTTTATAAGTTATAAATATCTTCTTTGCATTCTAATCATTTTATAGCAAATCTCAGGAGTATGAAAGAATGAGTACTCACTGCGTGCAAACGAGACTTGCAAATTCTGAGACAGATCAGAGCTGCTGTAATTGTGCATGAGGGGCCGATGTTCTCCGATGTTTATATACCGATATATAGGCAGGATTGCGAGGTATTACAGATGTGAGAAGGCAGTAGTGGGTGTCTCTGTGCTGGCTGAGCGCTGGCAGACATTAGCATATTTTCGCAGATTTATTGCACGTGATTATGCAGCTGCGATCGCAGTTGTAATCCGTGCTGAATCAGGCACTCTGTTAAGAAGTTCAGGGGTTTCTTTGTTCCAAATGGGCAAGATGCAAATGTAATATCTGAATGTATTCTAAGCCAACTTTTGAAAGCGAAAAACACAAGTTACAGTAATAGGAGTTATGATGGAGCAGCAGTGATGATTGGTACAATGAATAAAGTGTAGACGATTGTGAGAGAAATATACAAAAATGCACACTGTGTACATTGTTTTGCACATCAACAATGAAGAGAGCAGCACACCAAAACAGAAAATCTAGAATATTTATTCACAAATGTGTCTGCTATTAAGGCTTTCTTTTCTAGATCTCCTCATAGATCAGTTTTCGATCCTTCAGTAGCAAAGTTAAAACCAAGTCATGGACCAACAAGATGGATTTCAAGTCATAGATGGTAAATGTAGTGCACAAAAAGAAAGACACTCTTATGGAGTGTTTTGAGACATGTGTGGAATTCTTCAAGCAATGCTACAATAAATGAAGCCTCTGCACTAATTCACAATCTCATTGACCCAGAATACATTTTTTGGTTATACTTTATTCATTTGCTTATGCCACATGTTGACATTCTGTATCAGAGCCGTAACTAGACTTTTTGTTTGGTGCCATGTGCCAGAGAGAGCATTGGCGGTGCCCCCCCCCCCATTTTTTTAAATAGGGACATAAGATGCACCTGAAAAGGGGCCATGGCCTCATGGGGAAGGTCCAGGGAAGAGATAGGGGAGGCTAGGAGATGCTGGGCATAAAAGAAGGGGAAGCTACAAGTGAGTATGATAATAAACAGGAAAATTGGCAGGCCCAAACAGTGCCCCCTGCCCTGCGGTGCGCTGTGACATGGCACTGTGTGTTAAATAAAGCAGGATTGACTGATGGTGGCTGGGGAGGTGGCCAGATGGAGGGGGAGTCAGCCAGGAAGAAGATAGGGGAGGCCAGGAGATGCTAAGGATAAAAGAAGATGAGAATGATTATTAAAAAATCACTGGGATGGAAATGGAGTGCTGGATCACCGGGATGGAAATGGAGTGCTGGTCACCGGGATGGAACCGGAGTGCTGGATCACCAGGATAGAACTGGAGTGTTGGGTCACCAGGATAGAACCGGATTCTGGAGCCAGTGGTACAGTTAGGTGGATATCTGTACTTGGAGTACTAGTAGGAATATATATCCGCTGGAGCTCACAAATGTATCACGCATCTAGGCTGTGGACAATATTGCACTGGCAAGTGTTCAGTGCTGGGAGATTCCTTATATACCCCTAGGTCTCTTGGGATTGACTGCTGGCATCAGGATGAAGAATCCTAGTCTCCCATTGGTGGTGCAGTGATCAGCTGACCCATACTGATATGGCAGCGCCCAGCAGCCGATGCTGACGGGAGATGCCGCGAGTGAGTACCGGGGACCCGCTGATTGCTGCGAGCTGGTGAAGCAGGAGTCACAGCTGGAGAAGAAGCACCAGGGTCCGTTGGAGATCCACCAGGGAGCTCAGACCAAGAGCAGGAGAACAGGTATGTGACCCAGAGGCATGAGAGCCTGAGGCATTTTGTGACAGTTATAGCCCTGGCCCCCTTAGGTCTAAAGGTAGGAGCTGCCACTGATTTTAATTACATTTGTATTGTACAAGTATAGAGGAGTACAGACTAAGAAGTGGAAAGAGACATAAACAGAAAAAGTAGTAGTCTATATTAATTGTAAAACTGCCCACACCCCTAAAAGAGAACTCTAGATCCATCCCTGAACTACTTCTTATACTCCAAACAGCATGTGCTGTCAACAGCATATATAGACTAGCACACCACATTTCATACATATATAGTCCCTTGTCATACAACCTATATTGCAAAACAGGGTAGGCCAGATTAACAATGAGGCAAGATGGAGCTGGCTCCTGGCCTCCACATAAAAATAGGACCATTATCACAACAGCATGATAATGACCGGCCACCAGTTGGCCTTTACAGTATTGAAATAATGTTTCTACATGCCCACATAGCACTGACCACACCCACACAGCACTGGTCACACCCACATATCACTGACCACACCCACACAGCACTGGTCATACCTTCTCTGCTTCTCAACATAGACCTTTGATCTTATTCAGCCACAGGCCCATGTGGCCTTTAATCCAACTCTTTTGCAAAATCCAAATCAGATAGGAACAATGTATTTGTAGATGCAAACTTTCACATTATTATGTAACACCTGTGCAGTCATTTATAAATATCTATCTTTATGAAACACATCAGACTATAATAATGTAATAATTTCCATTTATATTTAGACATTATGTTATTCTCATCAATTTTGAAATATTAAATATAATCTTTAATGTATACACTGGATCGCCATTCATTTAAGCATAATGATGCTTCACAATTATCCAAAGCATGATTTCTGTTATATACTTCTCTTTATTCATTGCAACTTTGGCTCCCCACTGTCTGCTTTATCTCATACACTCCTGTCAGTCTTCAACTGATTCGGTACTAGCTATTTTTATCTGCTAAAATTATATCTTGGCTTAGAACATATCACATTAGATGTTTAATTTATTTAATTAATTCACAGTTACAAGTGTCTACACTTGTATATGTCAAGACTGAACTAACTTTCTTTTCACACTGTTTCTGAGGAATCACAGAAACACATATTTTTATGAGAAACTGTTCTATTATTAAACAAATGAGACTTATATTTAGGTAAAAGGTTTTTACCCTTGTGAGAAATCATTATTTCATCCACAGTTTAGTGGGGCGGTGTGGAAGAGTAATGCTTGCTCCCCCCATATGTCCTCCTCCATTGCCATGTCCACACACTGGATGACTTGCAAAAGATGCAATGTCATCATCAATTTCCCTTGAACTCCCCGGGCAACTCACCAACACTCCTGGACAGACGATATCTTGCTAAACTGTGCACTGTTACTAACGACCTATCGTGCAACCTTAATGTTTTCCAGTGCATCGTTAAGGAGATGACCAGATCTTACCTGCAGTAGGTAAGATCTGAAAATACAACAAACGGCCCTCGAGACTGCACATCGGATCCTTATCATGCCTGGAAGCTGCACAATTTGCACGTTTTTAAACAATGCATTGTTCTGATGCATCGTTTTCGTACAAATCGTCCCTGAAATCGCCCGGTGTGCGGGCACTTTTAGTCCAAGGAGCGTCATCTCTCCCAATATACACAACCCAAGCTCCCCCTTTCTTCCCCAAGACATACACTACCCGACACCAAACAATCCCCCCCCCAACTGGAAAAATACACTACACCAGAGTTTCCCAACCTTTGCCATTACAGTCCTTGTTTTAAGGATATCCATGCTTGAATCCAGATGGCTAAATCAAAATGACTGAGGTACTAATTAAGTCACCTGTACTCAAACATGGTTATCCTTAAAACCTGGACTGTAATGGCAGAGTTCTGGAAACTCTACACTACACAATTCCCCCATCCACTGGACATAGACTTAACAACTCCCCCAGGAAAGAGACAACCTCATTTCACATTGGCCAAACAACTCCCCCAGGGAAGAGACAGCCTCATTTCACACTGGCCAAACAACTTCCCCAGGGAAGAGACCGCCTCATTTCACATTGGCCAAACAACTCTCCCAGGGAAGAGACAGCCTCATTCACATTGGTCAAACAACTCTCCCAGGGAAGAGACAGCCTCATTCACATTGGTCAAACAACTCTCCCAGGGAAGAGACAGCCTCATTCACATTTGGCCAAACAACTCCCCCAGGGAAGAGACCACCTCATTTCACATTGGCCAAACAACTCCCCCAGGGAAGAGACAGCCTCATTTCACATTGGCCAAACAACTCTCCCAGGGAAGAGACAGCCTCATTCACATTGGCCAAACAACTTCCCCAGGGAAGAGACAGCCTCATTCACATTGGCCAAACAACTCTCCTAGGGAAAAGACAGCCTCATTTCACATTGGCCAAACAACTCCCCCAGGGAAGAGACCGCCTCATTTCACATTGGCCAAACAACTCCCCCAGGGAAGAGACAGCCTCATTCACATTGGCCAAATAACTCTCCTAGGGAAGAGACAGCCTCATTTCACCATGGCCAAACAACTTTAGCACACGTATGCCCTCCTCACTCCCCAACTCAGGACTGTGTCAGAGTGATGGCCATTGTCAAACACTATTGCTGTTTGGCCACATCCTGGTATGTTGAGGCCCTTTTTGGAAAGCAGAGCAACATGTGAACATTCTACCCCCCCCCAACCAGCCAAAACATTAAATTAACAATACCACATAAAAAATATTACCCAATTACTAGCCTAGTCATTAGTTATCCCACATATTTAATAGAGACTCCACATTGTATTATCAATTACCATCTATTAATAGTCTCTATAAACCCCACATTACATTAGTAGACCCCACATTTAATAAAGAGCCTAATAAATTAAGTTTTCAGTTACTGCAATATTTTAATTATAGCCGTATCTTTACATAAATGACCATCACCAGCTTCCACATTACATAAATGACTCACTGGGAGATGTATCTATCCTTGGAGATAGAGTGGAGATGTTTCCCAAAGCAACCAATCAGCTTCTAACTGATATTTCACAGACTGTGCTAAATAAATGACAGAAGCTGATTGATTGCTTTGGGCAACTTCTCCACTTTATCCCTCTCCAAGGCTTGATACATCGCCCCATCAATTATTATATTAAAAGCACTCCCCAGCCACACAATACTCCCACAAAATGACATTAACAACTCCCATCCCACATGAAATGAATACCTTACACTTACCAGACATGCTGCTCTGCAGATAATTGCTGTAGGAAGCACATTGTTTCTGCCCCCTGCACAATCTCTGCACACTGGGATGCTTTCACAAGCCCCGTGGGGCTGATTATGAGTTAGGAGAAAATAAAAAAAGAGCAAGTAACTTTGCAAAACCATGCTGCACTGTAAGTGGAACAGATGTTGAAAGTGCAGAGAGGTTTAGATTTCAAAGGGATGTGTCCAAAATCTAAATTGAAGTTTAAAAATAAAACTGTCCAGTATTTGCTCCCACCTCAGAATCAGACCTCATGTGCATTGAAGGATGGTGGTGTAGTTGGACCATCAGGGGTGGGAGTAGGAGTTGATCTGCCTATGGGGTATTGTGGTGCTCCCTGGTGGCTGGTCCATCATTAGGGACCAGCAACCATATAAAATGTTCTGCAGCTTGCAGCAGGGATCATCTCACTTCTCTAATTGTCTCAGGGCCTGAGTCAGAGATGGATGCATATCATGTCGGAACTGCGATTCTGTACACAGCGGACATGCAAAAATATGTTAATGTTGTAACCCTGATAAGGGGTTAAATAGATATATGGACCTAGTCATGGATATAGAGTGAGGTACAATGTATGTATAATTCAGAAATATACTGTACACTCCCCTGAAGTAAAATATATTTAGTTCTATATTTACAAAATATATTGAGGTAATTTATGTACACAAATATGTATTTAATGTAACCAGGGGTAAACTATATATATAAAAAGATGTAATTGATTGATGATATATTTTGGCTTAATACATGTAGTTCCAGGAAACTGATATAGGTGTATCAATGTGTATAGATTATGGTGATTTTTGGAAAATGAACTATAGGACTATGCAGATTGTAAATTTGACAATTGTAAGGTTACTTTTGTTTGGGGTGGCATGTGTGGAGGGGCACGTGCTGCCAGTAGAAAGTGCTAGAATAGCACAGCGCATGCTGTAGGTGGGAAAAGGGTCTCACAGCCAGAGGGAGTGGAGCATATAAGGAATTGTGGTAGTACTGAGGGAGACTGCAGATCCCTCCCTCCAGTGCTCACCCCCTGTGTCTTGAGCAGCAGTTGAGCTGTGGACAGGTTGCCAGGCACAGAGGGGTGGAGAGGGAGCCTGTCACAGCAGGAACTGTGAAGTTTTTTCTGGGAATCCTGACATCTGGAAGCTGGGGGACTGAGGCCAGTGTGGGCAAGAGGCAGCAGTAGTCATCTTGCTGAGGAGGGAGCAGACATTTGGCTGACAGTGAGAGTGAAGAAGCCAAGGAACCTGCTACTATGTGACTGGCATCAGGGGATATTGTAGCAGCTGCGGTGCCTGGTGGTGAATGTGAGGCAGTGAAGCACTAGGTGCCGGTGGGTTGTCTGGGATTTACCTAAAGAGTGACATTCCCCTAGCACCACTGAAGTGGATCCCATACCTTACAGCCAGAGTCAGTCAGGTTACCGAGCTAGAACAGTGGAAAATCCATATGATCTGGAGGTGATGAGCACTTCAGCAGGCAGTAATCCCCATGGTTAAATTATAGACATCCCTATAGCGGACAGCTAGGAAGGATTAAGGGGGCAGGAAGTGACATTATAGAAAATACATACCTGGCTTTCAACTGAAGATACAGCTTTCTGCAAAGTCACCATTTAGGGGGATATTCAATTGGAAGCAAGGTTTTCTCCGCAAAAAATCACGTGAACCTCACGCCCAATTTTGAATTACCTCGGGTATACGCGTTCCCGTACAAAATGCTTGCTGGGTTTTCAGCACTTCTTTGCCCTGGGGGGGGGGCTACTGGGAGTCAAGGGGGCTGCTGTGAGGCCAGAGGGCTGCTGGGAGGCTAGGAGATGTAGTTCTCCCTGCTGCTGCCATTGGGGGGCTAACACACACACGGGTGTCACACTCACACATACTACACACACTCACACATACTACACACCGTCACACATACTTACACACACCAGATACTTACACACACCACTGCAGAAGACCGGGGCCCGATGCTGGAGGGAGAAAACACTGCTTTGGTAGGTGAGTAATTACTGACTAATTAAACTAATCAGAAACTTCCAATTGCTTAATTAGTCATTAGGGGGTGGGGGTGCAGCAGGGGTCCCAGAGCAATTCCCCACCATTTTTCCTAAAAATATGGATTTTAGGAAAAAATTAGTCATGCTCTGGAAGTGCGCAAAAAAAACCTCCCAGCTCTCAAAAAATGAAAAACACAGCAACTAACTGAATAGCAAAAATCCCGCACCTGCCGGAAATACCCAACAGGTGCAGGATTTTTTACTATTGCACCTAATTGAATACCCCCCTTAGAGGAAAGAGCTGGGGGAGGAGATAAAGCTTTAAATTAAATTGCTGTACTAGATAGCAGTTAAGAGATATAGCTGCCAATATACAGTAGTTTACAGGGATTCTGCAAAAATCAGACTGTCACCTACCAGAGTATATGTTGTACTAAAGTCTACATACAGTTTGGGAGACAGTAAGTTTAGTGTGCAGAGACCAAGAAGGCACAACTAAATGACAGCCACTACTTGTAGGATCTGCAGGTTATATTCTTCCTTCAGAGCCAGTCATATATTACTGTCATTCTGGCATTTAATCCCCAAAAGTATAAAGCAACTGTGAATTCAGAAGTCAGTCCACTACACAGCAGTGGCGGACCTAGACTTTATCTTTAGGGGGGGCTTTTAAGAATTAATACTGACCCCTCCCCTTTCTACTCATTGCTCCTCCCACTTACAGTCCTGCCCCCAAAGTGAGTTTCTGTGGTGCCTGAAATTATAATACACAAAGGGGATAATTCAAATGTTTTTTTGGGGCGTCCAAATTTGCATTTCGCCCATCACTTTAGACAGGGCAATATGGATATGTTTGTTCCAGCACCAGACTCCCATTATTTTTTGTGCTCATCAGGAGGGGGCGAGCAAAAACAATGGGTGCCCATGGCATGCATGGCTAATTGGACCAACAATTGTTATGCTCTGTCAGGCGAAGAGGATTCAAAAAACATTTGCATCGTCCCAAACTCAGTTGCAGACTTTAAACTGTTATTTCAAGAGTTTTGGTCTACCAGTGGGAACTCTGACAGCCCAAATAGGCATTAACTGAAAACTACTGCAATATTAATTGACACAGAAAACAAGATTGTACACTACTGCTCTGTTTCAGGACATTGCAGATTTCCTCTACTTAAATACAAGTACTGCCAGCCTCAGTAATACATATTACAAACTTCATATACAACCTAATATATGTGACAGGAATCAGTACATAATGCCAGCGTCTGAATAGCCGCCAGATCATATACAGACACCAGAAGACCAAAGGAGGGAATCCCAATGGGAGGTGGTAAGTACCCTAATCCCCCATACCTCCCTTAGTGGTGCCTAACCCTAACCTCCCCCCGTTAGTGCCTAAACCTAACCACCCCTCCCCACACCCTAAACCTAACTCTGCCGGGGGGGGCCTACAACTAAGCCCCCCCTTGTGGTGCCTAATCCTAACCCTCCCGGGGGGGTGCCTAACCCTAATTCCCCCCGGAAGCCCCCAAACCAAACCTTACACCCCCTTCCCCCCCAGGATTTCGACGCCTATCTTTAGTCCCGTGGGAATGTCAGTATCGGGATATCGGCGGGCGGGATAGCGCCGTCAGTATTCTGACTGCATCCCATATGACAGGAGTCCATACCACACACAGCCCTCTGATCCCCAATACACAGTGACAGCCCATATTTGTGCAATACATTGTGTTGCATAAAGTACAGACATTGCGCTAATTTCCAGCAAATGCCACACTAAAGGATCCCCCCTTCCACACACACACACACACACACACACATATACACACACACACATATACACACACAAAAACATGCAAAAAAAAAAATAAAGTGATTGCATATTTAAAAACAGGAGTATTTTATTTTAGCATCACCAATGGTATATGACATTTATATACACATAGTTACCCCATGCTGATACCACTAAGCAAGTGGCAAGTGATATATGCATGCTGACCAAAAAACCTAGAGCAGCAGAGACTGGTAATTAAAAAAAAAACTTTAACAAAACAAATCAGTAACCAAACCCTCTTACTGTTTTCTTGTACAGTCAGTGTTGTGTATGATTGCATGCATTCCCTGTATCCAGAGTCTGCCTGCACTGCAGACTTGAACTCCCTTCATCCCCCGTGGATCAGCCACTGGGTGGTCCTACCTGGTGGCAGATGGTCCTCCCTCTTCAAGTTCTAACCATTCTGCATAAAGCAGTGTGTATGCCGATTTGCATGCTCCAGCAGTTGCATGCGATATTGTGTGATTGGCCATGCTTTTATTTTCTGGTTTAAAAATAAATATCAAGTCTTTCAATTCAATTTAGATATTTCAAGGGAAGAATGTGTATTTTTGAGAGTCAGCATATATTACTGTACTTGTGTCCCCATCAGCTGCACCCCAAAAAAAAAAGTTTTTTTTCTGGTTAAAAAATCTCAAGTCTTTTAATTCAGTTTGGATATTCTAAGGAAAGATTGTGTGTTTTTGAGAGATAGCATATATTACTGTACTTACTGAGTGTTGTGTCCCCTGTGTACTTCACCACAAAATAATAAAAGCTGAAAAAGTATTTTTTTTCTGATTTAAAATGATTGTCTTAATAAACTGTGTCACAGTCCTACAGGCCGATCCTCCAGATATGCCACTCTGAGAATTGCCACCCGTGACTTTACTGGTTAGCTCAGCACGTGTGCTTACTCAAACACGGCCACTGCCACCAGCAAAGGGGAACTTTAGTGCTAAAACACAAGGTAAGCCTTTGCCCTTACCTGCACATACAATTAGGAACACTCAGTAAAATAGGCAACATGGGCCACATGAGGCCTTGGGTATAAGAACAGAGAACTAGAACTTGAATTTTAAGTACTTAATTCCAAGAATATCTTCAAAGCTTATGTTACAAAAAAGTTACAAAGATGATAATAATTTTAAAAGGTCACACCAGTTACAATAAAATAACAAAAAAGGGAAGAAACACCACTCGGATCACCTGGACAAGGCCAAATGATGGCAGAAGTGAGGTCTCTTCCTAAAGATATGGTCGCACCCTGTCATGTTTTCGCCTCCTCATGAGTAATACACACGGTTTCATTTCAAACACACATTTTTTATGCCCCTCTGCAGGCTGCTCTTGGTCACTCCCACCCTTGCAATAGTTTTTAACTCTTCCCAGATCAGAATTGTTTATGTGACTATAACACAGGGTCTCCTGGTCACATGATCAGGGGTTATTTATTTACTCCATCCTGTTTGAAGTTTGGAGAGCAGGCCTGTGTCAACAGACCTGGAAAATTTGACACCTTGCAGAAAACCACAGATATTACTAACTTGTACAATGGGGACCTAGGGGCTATAAGTAAAAACTAGCCAGTCAATTACCTCCCAGCCATCTGCCATGCAATTTGAAAAACATTTATTTTCTACACAATATACAGGACTAGGTGCAGTCTATGAAGATGACATGTTCATAACCAGGGTTATGCTGCAAACTGCATGGTAAGGTAACAGTTCTTCATTTCCTTATCTCACTGTACATTCACATTGTGTGGTTCAAGCATAGTAGCTTTAATCCTGTCCTGGTTTAATTAAATCATGAATCAGTATATAGAAGAACATGAGCTTCCCAGTACTAGCGCTGGCAGTCATAGTAAATGTCAAAGTACTTCTATCTACATCTACTTTTAAAGGAAGTCAAGGAGAAAAAAGAATGGGCACCTTAAATCAAAAAAGTATTTCACAATCTTAAAGACAACATCACCTCTAACTATGAACGGAAAAGTCACTGCCGATAAAATGTAAAATTGCCTACATGCCATACACCACATGCAGTGGCAAGGAAAGGTTCAGATCATGGCCATTATTTGCGAGTGATGATCTTGCTACTGCTCTTTCATGCACTATAATGCTTATTGTGAAAGCCAGGGCCACACAGCTAAGTATGGGTCACCTTTGAAACAGGTATATAAAGGAACAAAAAAAACACTAAGGCTGAAGAAAAAACTGTGTTCACAAACTTCACAGACCTTCAGAGAGGAGAGTCTAGGAGTGTCCAGAGGAGAGTCCATGAGTGCTATGTGTGAATTTGACATTTCTGACACTATAATCCTAAAGAAGTCTCCTTCAACCATTTCTGTACCATCTAAAAATGTGAGGAAGAACAGTAGTAAAAGTAATGATGATGGTTTAGACATAGAAATTGAGGATGCTACTTTGGAAGTGCAAGAGGATGAAAGGGATAATTGTGCTTCTGACACTAATGAGGATGTGGATGATAAATGTGTTGGACATTAGTTTATGTCAAAACAAATCAGCCTCCTGTGGCAGCAGTTCTTGCAGGTGATAAGAAGTGCATTGTCTTGCTTGTGAAATTTTTTTTGCCCAAATTCTGACATTTATCAAGGCATCTATAGCATTTGTAAACCCTGAGTAAGTAGATGTAGGTGCCTTAATCATGTAGGTACCTCCTCTCTGTTACGTCATTTGCAATGAGTTTATTCAAGTAGTTTATATAAATCTGGAAAATCATGTTTAATAACAAGCAATTACACGTCAGTTACCAGAAGCATGGATAGATCCTGGCACATGCAATCTTCACCACCAACACCTGCATCATCAACCTTCTCTTTCGTGATCAGAAGTCCTGCATCTAATCCAGGATTCCCAAGAAGAAACTTTGTGCTGCTGGGGGTGAATCTTAATCATAGAAGGGGACCAAGAAGACTTGTAGTTTTAAACAATAATTTACTGTAAAACAGTTATTTGCAAGAGGATTCAAGTATGACTGTTCCATGCTGTTCCACATCTTATCACTGAAGCCATGACGGTTATGTTAGCATTAGGTCTACATCCAATATCCACCATCAATGCATCCAGCTTTAGACAATTAGTTGAGCTTATGTGTCCATGCTAGCAAATTCCATCTTGAATCTATTTTGACAGAATAGCAATTCCTCACCTGTACCAGGATGTTAAACAAAAAGTTATTCTTTGCCTACAAAATGCCATTGTACCAACTATGCAAATAACTGCAGATATATGGACAAGTGGCACAGGCCAAACTAAAGATTACATTACTATGACTGGGTGGGTGTATTGCCTTCAACAGCAGTAGTATCTAACACACAACAACAGCTCATTCACAAGCAGGCTACTCTTTGTACCACTGGCTTCACTGAGAGGCATACTGGTGTCAATCTAATTAAGGATGTGATAGCAAAATGGCTTATCCTGCTAAGATTTTACTCAGGATTTGTCATTTCTGATAATGCAAGTAACACTGTATGAGTATTACAACTGGATGAATTTCAACACATACCATGTTTTGCACTCACAATAAACTTGGTGGTTCAGAATCTCTTAAAAATTGACAGGCTCACGCAGGACATGCTATCTGTAGCCTGTAATCTTTATGGGCATTTTCAGCATTCAGCAACCACAAGTAAAACATTGCAGTAGCTGCAAGGACAGTTCCATTTGCAATGCCAACAATTGAAACAAGAGGTAGAAACCAGGTGCTATTACACCCTTTATATGGGCTGCTCCTTGCCTTCTCACCTGTCCAGGCTAGTATGGCTCCTGCTCCAATGCTCCATAACAAAGAAAGGCAGGCACTCTGACACTCCCTCTGCATAAAATCCTACCACTGAAGGAGGGAGAGGAAAACATCTCCTTCAAAGTTATCCCACCAAGGACCAGTCTGGCTGAGAAACGCATCAGATGACAGGTCTAGGATTCGGACCAAGAGAAAGAGAGCTTCCGATTGGTCATACTCTGTGACACAGCGAGTCCTGCTCCACCCCACCATTAACGGAGATAGTGCTCTGTTTGCCCAGTCGCCGGGATATGCACATGGAGTGCAGTCCTTCCCTTCAGCGACTCAGGCTTATCACCGGGAACAGCTTATCCCATCACGCGGTTCTCCAGTACTATGCTACAGATAGCCATGCTCACCGTGGACATTTGAGATTACAGGTACCTGTTTTAGCACTGATTGACCGGGACGCCAATGAGATACCACTGACTGATATATTTCTATCAGTGCCAATTCCCCTTATCTAGCCAATTGTCTGACCACACAAACTATCCATCATTATCTCTTTGCTGGGTTGGATTGCATTTACGGGACCCTTGTTTACTGTGCTTATGCAGCTATATCCTTAGGCTTTCTTGCAGAACGTGGACTTACCAACACATGAGATGCCTTTTTAATCACAGCTTTGCTTGCATGAACAACTGCTGTTTCATGCTTATTGCACTAACAGACTTATATATTGGCCTTATGAGAAGCTCTATATCCATTCCAAACTATCTAATGTATTTTTAGATCAGGTTGATCCTAGGTTTAATTATTTCCTTTATTATTTATTTGATTTTCTTGATATTATTGTGATGTAAATGGTTTTTATGATTTTTACATATACTTTAATATGTATTTATATTGGATGCTTTTTATGTATGTATATGATTCTTTCTTGTATACCTTCATAAAGTGCCTTTTCTAGCTCTAATGAGATTCAATTTTATGTCATGATGATTTTTAATATGAATTCTTTATATTAAATTGTACTATATGTTTTTTAAGTGCCATTAAATATAAAATTTTTGTCCAGCGCTCTCCCTATTCCTTTCTTCTCTGACCTTTATATGCTTCAGCAGCAACTGGAGGAACATAAAAAAGCCATTCAAACGTACATATCAAACCATGACATAGGGAGAGGGGGACAAGTAACCACTTTGCTGCAGCACACTGTAGAATACTCAGTTTTATGCAAGCTACTGAAAACATTTGAAATTGCAACCAATGAAGTGCCAGCTTGAATCAGATAACTAAATACTGGAAATGCAGAAGCTGAAGGAATAGATGAAAGCAGTGGCGTAACTACCATGGGTGCAGGGGGTGCGGCTGCTATGGGGCCAGGACCAACATGGGGCCTGGCCCTCCCCCTGCACCTATGGTGCCAGACCTCTGTCCGTGGCCCTTCCCTCCCCACCCTCCTCACTCCCCTCTACTCCACTTATCTGCTCCGTGGTCGCAGCCCCCCCGCTCCGTGGTCGCGTCTTCCCAGGCAGCTCCACCTCCGGCTCTCCCCATTGGCTGATACTGGGAGAAGGCGTGGCCACCTTCTCCCAGCATCAGTCATTGAGATGGAGCTGACCGGGAGAGAAGGTGTGCCTGCCCTGCACAGCGCGACCATGGATCAGGTAAGTCGGGGAGTGAGGAGGGTGTGGGGGGGCCTCAGGCCAAGGGAGGGTCCACGGGACAAGAGCAGGGGCAGTAGGCTGAGAGCGGGAGGCCATGGGCTGAGAGGGGGGCCTGTGAAATTTTTTGCTATGGGGCCCCCGTAGGTATAGTTACACCCCTGGTTGAAAGTAAGCAAATTCTCCTAAGAATGTAAGTTATTTATTAGCTTTGCCAGGACTCAAGGGTTTGCACCATCTTGCAATTGGATCAGTACATTTGGCAACCATGCTTGATCCTAGGTTTAAGTCATATATAATGTATTTATTTCCAACTGACACAGATTTTAAAAGATGGAAAGAGCTCCTTGCAAGCAAATTGTCAGCTCACGTCAAACATGACACAACAACATTGTCTGCCTCAGTTTCTCCTGCAAATGCTGCTGCCAGGAAAAAAACTGACCTTTTACAAGAGACCCACTGGTGATGGTGATGAGGCAGCTCAGCACACCACAGTGAAACACTATGACATCTGGACCAGGCATAAAAGAATTGCTGACAATTATTGACACCTCTACTGTGACTCAATCTGATACAAAAAGCATCAATAGAATAGTGGAAGATTATTTTAATGATAATGCATGTCATGCAGTCCCTTTAAATACTAAAAAAGGCAATTAGGAGACCCTTGTACAAACTAACTATGGCATACTAAAGCTTCCCACCCTCCAGTGTTTACTTGAAAAGAGTGTTTAGCATAGCCGGAAACCTTGTGAGTGATCGGCATAGGAGGTTACATCCAAAAATTTTGAAAAACTGATGTTCATCAAAATGAACTAAAAATTGTATGAGGAAGACCTTTGCAGCCATTTACAACAAACAGAGACTTCTGTAACAGTGAATTCCAGAGGCGATAAGCTAATTCTGAGTTATTAATAAGATATTAACTGTAATGAAGGTGATCATGAGATCTTCCAACTGTTACAATGATTATCAACACTGTTAGCCTTAAGCCCATTGGTAGCAATAATGTTTTCTTCTGTGGGGACCCAAACAAACCAAGTACTTTAGCCACAAAAGTGGCAGTCCCTGTCACTGAAGTGTTTGGTTTGTTAAACTATGCATGTCCTTTTTAATGCACAACATAAGTGTGGGTGGCTTTCCAAAAATTTTGTGTGTTTGACAGGTAGCATATATTACTGTACTTTACTGGGGCATTGATGTTCTGTATCTTGCAATACCATCCATCACAAGCCTCTCATCCAGATGTACAGTATAGGCCTCAATTCCGGAAGCTTCTCCACAGATACAGAGTGGTATCATTCTCCTTATCATCCTTTATTGTGTGTGTTTGACAGGCAACATAAAACTGACAATAATGAGTACAGATTGTCCGAGTCGCTCATTTTAGCTTTTCCTCCTTCCATAGATGTTGAAGTATCAGCTCCAGCTTCTCAACTCTTCTAGAGGTTAAAGCAGCAGTATACATTTTACATGGTTTTGCAAAATTATATTAATGGTCGTTGGAGACAGAAGTTCAATCCATGTTATTTTTCTCTTTTAATAAATTAATAAATGCATTTAACATACCTTAATAACTGTGTTTTCAGTTCCTGCTGCGGGGGTATTTAAACCTTTTGGTTTTTGTAGAAGATATCTTATTGCTTCTGAGTAAGCTGTCTAAAGACAGAGAAACGCGTTAGTACTACACCAGTGTTGCTGCTTTGGATTTTATTTACCAAACTACTGTGCTCCTACTGGATGCATAATAACCTCCGTAGACAGGATCATTCAAGCACTAGTCAATTTTCAACATCGTGGAATATTTCATCTCAGCTTAGAACTGCACTAGCTGCAACAAATTACATCATCTGAGGTGTGAACTTTCTTTATCCATAATCAGACTCTATGGACACTGGTAAATATACCTTCGATCTACTAATGGCCATTTGACATTTTATATGATAAGCAGTAAAAAGGAACTTTTCATATAGCCTCAGCAACTATCTGTTGAATATTCTTTATTCTGCAATAAAATATTCCTTTTTATTTTATTATTTATTTTTATAATATCAATAAGTTCCCCTAAGGCGCTGTCGATGTTCAATATATAATTAAGTAGATGAACAAATAGTCTCTTACTTCATTAAATATAAATCCACCAAATGTTCTTAAGAAACTCCAAAAGTTCTTTCTCAAGGTGATGGTTTTTTTCTTCACTTTACAAACTTTGTCATCATACACCACAGGCTTCTTTCAATGTGACTCTCAAATGAAGAGAAAAAAAACATAGTACAATTCCGTTTTGTACACAAGATATGGCAATTTATTAATAGTTGCACTCACATTGCATAAAAAAAAATACATATAGTATCACCTATATGATGCACAAAGCATAGAAATCAAGTGGACACAGGTACTGGAGGACTTCTAGATGGAAACAGCAAAAAGATGGGGGTCCCGTATACCAACCCACTTCTTACTCAGTCCTTCAGTCCCCAGTCTACACGTCCTAAAGAAAGTCAGGTCTCACCCGCTTAACGCATTTCAGACTCCATTATCCTTCATCAGAAGCATGGTGAGACAGTCTCCTACCCAGTCTTAAATACCCATATCAATAAGCAAAGCCCCTCCCACGTATTGTCATTTATTCCCACCATTTCCACAGCCATTCCTGAACAGAAATGGCACATCAGTGGTCGGAGTTTCTTTTTGGATGCATTCCTTTGACTGGAAGTGATCATCATTTGGCGCACCTTACAGCCGCGTCATCATGGCGAGCTTCCGGTGATCGTGGCTGCCCACGTGGAAAACATCAAGTCATCCAGATATGGATTCCCATCCGAATTGGATAGCATATTCCAAAGCCCGGAGACAGCAAATTTGATGGACATAGGGCCTGATTCAGACCCACTCGCAAGCAGCTGTCCGCTCGCAAGTGGGTCGATGTTGTGCACTGCGCATGCGCACGACGGCGGGAGCTCCGTCGTGCGCATGCACCAGACGTGACGAGCGAAGGACTTTCCTTCGCTCGTTGTGTATGATCAAGGGGGCGTACTGTCGATGTTGATTGACAGCACGCCCCCTTTGGTGGGCGTGCCTCCCTGACGGGGGCGTTCCCAAGGGAACACCTACCGTCAGAAGCCGGCCCACTGACATCACTAGTGATGTCAGTGGGAGTGATTTTGGCTCTGATAGAGCCAAAATCACTCCGGGCCTTGCGGTTGAAAAACTCAACCGCAGGCTCCGGCTCGCAGTGGCGATGGTCGCGATGGTCAAGACCATCGCGGCCATCAACCTGCACGCTCGTACAGGCTGTGGGTGGTGACCCACAGCTATACGAGCATCCAGGAGGACGCTCCATAATTATGGAGGACGGCCCTCATTCAGAGCATGCGGTCTGCTCAGAGCATACGGCTCTGAATGAGGGCCATAGTCTTAAGTGTTGCATATATAAACAAGAGAAATAAATATACATCAAAATCACATAAACTAAATCAATAAGAATTCTAATATAAAGAATTCATATTAAAAATCATCATGACATAAAATTGAATCTCATCAGAGCTAGAAAAGGCACTTTATGAAGGTATACAAGAAAGAATCATATACATACATAAAAAGCATCCAATATAAATACATATTAAAGTATATGTAAAAATCATAAAAACCATTTGAGCTCGAACTCTCCTTTCAGCCCACCAGGTACTAAAGTTTTAAGTTTATGGATATCCATATCATCTCAGACTTGGTAACTCGAACTTCCAAGTCTTTTGATCTCCAAGTGGGGTTAATCTGTGGGGAGTGAGGAGATCAGAGGTCCTTCTGGGTCCTTATTTAAACCTAAATCATCCTTCTACCCAGTACATCAAAAGGGTAGCTTCATACATTGTTTCAGCAAAATAGTTAATGCTGAAACAGAAAAAATTGTAAATCAAAAGAGGAAAAATAGAAAGTGTAATTTAACTAAAAATAAATTTTCAGCACTCCAATCCTTAAAAGATGACACAGACTTATAATCAAACCCACAGATAAGTGTGGAGCGGTGGTCCTGATGACCAAGGAGCATTATTTAGCAGAGATTAATGGCCAATTAGAAAAGGGGAATACATGTAAGAAACTTAAAAGTGCCCAACTTGTAGAATAACAAAAGAGCTTTTGTCACTTGAGAATGGTGTATTAAATAAATCTGAATATGAGTTCATTAATTTGAAATATCCCTCGGTCCCAACCATATACACACTTCAAAAAATGTGTATAAAAAAGTGCCCTTTCTAGCTCCGATGAGATTACATTTTATGTCATGATGATTCTGTTTATATATGCACCGCTCTTTATTTAGCTAACCCCGGGACTTGAGACTATTTCCGTCAAATTTGCTATCTCCAGGCTTTGGAATATGCTATCCAATCCGGATGGGATGGGAATCTGTATCCGGATGAATTGATGTTTTCCACGCGGGCAGCCGCGATCACCAGAAGCTCACCATGATGACGCGGCTGTAAGGAGCGCCGGGAAATGATGACTTCCAGTCAAAGGAATGCATACGAGCCGGAAAGGAACTCCAACCACTGATGTGCCATTTCCGTTCAGGAATGGCTGTGGAAATGGCGGGAACAAACGACAGCATGTGGGAGGGGCTTTGCTTATTGATATGGGTATTTAAGATTGGGTAGGAGACTGTCTCACCACACTTCTGACGAAGGACAACAGAGTCCGAAATGCGTTAAGCGGGTGAGACCTGACATTCTTTGGGACGTGTAGACTGGGGACTGTAGGACTGAGTAAGAAGTGGGTTGGTGTCCCGGACCCCCATCTTTTTGCTGTTTCCATCTAGAAGTCCTTCGGTACCTGTGTCCACTTGATTCCTGTGCTTTGTGCATCATATAGGTGATACTATATGTATGTTTTTTTTAATGCAATGTGAGTGCAACTATTAATAAATTGCCATATCTTGTGTACAAAACGGAAACGGAATTGTACTATGTTTTTTTTCTCTTCATTTGAGAGTCACATTGAAAGAAGCCTGTGGTGTATGATGACAAAGTTTGTAAAGTGAAGAAAAAAACCATCACCTTGAGAAAGAACTTTTGGAGTTTCTCAAGAACATTTGGTGGATTTATGGTTAATGAAGTAAGAGACTATTTGTTCACTACTTAATTATATATTGAACATCGACAGCGCCTTAGGGAAACTTATTGATATTATTATTGTGTTTAAGGGAAAAGTAAGGACTCCCTTGAGTTTCCGATTGGCTGCAGTTGTTGCGCATATCTAGAACCTTCTTTTTGTATTTTTATTTATATGACAATGTATTTTTTCTGTGTTATCTATCTATTGTTAGGATGTGGAATCTTAAATATTTACATTTTTAATTTTGATACATTGACACGGTATTCTCAGAGGTTATTATGTAATAAACATTTTTTATTGTTTAAGATAAGATACACTTTCCAGTGCCATTTATCAACATATTATCATGTATTTCTCTGTCAGTTTATATTTATATAGTTCAGCATATATTTTTTAGTGTTCAGAATACCAAGTGGCACAATGCTTAGAAATTGTGTTAACAATCTGTACTCTTTTTGCTACATTTGCGGTGAGGTAACATTAAAATTTCAGAAACATTGTTTTACTCCACTCTTTAAGAAGTGTTATGAGCTTTATTTTGGATGCAAAGTTGGAGACCAAAATTGGGCCCCTTATTTTATAGATCATTGGCTGATTTTTTTTTTTAGCTTTTCGTACTCTTTCAGAGTGATTGTAGGACTGTGTGATTTATTAAACGCCTATAAGGTTTTACCTTCTGGTTTACCTTTAAGCCTCTACAGAAATAAAATTTAGTAATTTAACTGGTTTTATTTAATTTTGTCTTGAAATATTGAAGTAGAAAAAAAACACATCAGAAAAGTAATAAATATGCAAATTGTTTGATGTTATTTCTGTTTGTTGCAGGGTTTACTTTTAATCCTTTAAAATCCTAACCAAATTCTGCTGTATTTAGTACTGCATGCAGCATGTGTTGGAATCACTTTATAGCATGTCTATATATAAACGATGAGAGTAGATGACAGCTGGCAGAGAGCAATTTATTTCTGATTATTTGAGGGTAATTCATTATTGCCAAGCTAAATGCAAAAAAACTGCCTCTCCTCTTACGCTCTTGCACCTACTTATGCGAATACAGCCAACCAGTATAAGTTTTGAACAAACAAAAAAAAATGATAAATCAGTACGGCGCTGTCACTACGCTGCTGGTTCAAAAGGAGGTAGTCAGCCTCCTATAGAAATTGATGATAGAAAAAGTGGAGATGAACCGCGCTGAGTGTCACTAATAGTGAAGATGGACTATCCGATATAGATTAATAGATATTACACATGATAACATAAATACTGCTACTTTTGTTATTAATGTGATTAATTACGGCTTAGTTGAGATAATCAAGGATTATTTATTATAAAAAACATATATTAAAAAACATTTTAAAAAGAAACAATTTGTAAATCCTCAACATTATAAATCTTGCAAGTGCAAGTTGTATTAGAAACACCAAATAGGTATTATATGAATAAAATCCTTCAGCAGTACAAGATGAAATGTGGGTATCCAAATATATATGAGATGATTGAATATAATGTCACTAATGAAAGTGGGATCCGGGTTATTGTCCAGCTCTTAGTATAATAACCAGCCTCTGTTGGATCATCACGTCCTGAATGTAAAGGCAATATTGCAGTCGGCGTGGTTCCAAAGTGAGAAAGTCCGCTGGATAATGGTTGTAGATGCCGGTCCGGAAAAGATGATAATAGATCCAAGATGGAGTGCAGTCTATATTGGGGAACGCCAAACGCGTTTCGATGTGGAATCAGCTCTGATTCAGCATTGGACTAATTTCACATAAAAATACTGGTATATTATAGGGCATATGACAATTTCGGGAAACAGTACAAAAATTACACATTGAGGTCACCATTTCTCACCAAGGGGATACTGCTACTGACGAAGGTGTGGGTGATTCCACATCGAAACGCAATTGGCGTTCCCCAATATCGACTGCACTCCATCTTGGATCTATTATCATCTTTTCCGGACCAGCATCTATAATCATTATCCAGCGGACTTTCTCACTTTGGAACCAAGCCGACTGCAATATTGCCTTTACATTCAGGACGTGATGATCCAACAGAGGCTGGTAATTATACTAAGAGCTGGACAATAACCCGGATCCCATTCATTAGTGACATTATATTCAATCATCTCATATATATTTGGATACCTACATTTCATCTTGTACTGCTGAAGGATTTTATTCATATAATACCTATTTGGTGTTTCTAATACAACTTGCACTTGCAAGATTTATCCATTGAGGATTTACAAATTGTTTCTTTTTAAAATGTTTTTTAATATATGTATTTTATAATAAATAATCCTTGATTATCTCAACTAAGCCGTAATTAATCACATTAATAACAAATGTATCAGTATTTATGTTATCATGTGTAATATCTATTAATCTATATCGGATAGTCCATCTTCACTATTAGTGACACTCAGCGCGATTCATCTCCACTTTTTCTATCATCAGTATAAGTTTTGCCTGCACAAGCTCTCCATAATCTGCTCATCTGGTTTGCCCCTTAATATCTCCTGCTTGCAGCACCTGATTAAAAACAGGGAGGAAGAGGCGGTCACCCAGGGGCACTCACAATGTGCTTCATCAACAGCAAGGGGGGAACTGTGGCATATGTGAATTGGAGTTTTCGTGTGGCATAATATGAGCTGGGAGCCTCCCTAAATTCAGGTGCTGTTCACAGCCTCCCGCAAGGGTAGACAAGTCTCACAGAATGGCCACCTCCCCCCCATGCTCCCCCCTCTGTGGCTGTATGTGAAAGTGGGCGGTCCAGTGGGACGATGATACGCGATTCGCGCTGAATCAGGTCATCGTAGCCCTTCCCCTGCTTTACAATGCCAATAATATTGGCAATATAAAGCGGGGGGCAGGGCTGCATTGATGCAATCGCGCCAGCACGCCCACTTAAGCCGCCCAATCACCCCCTGCCAGAATGTTGGTTTGTGGCCAACTGCTAACCAAGAAACACTGCTCTAATTATGCACTTTTTTCCCTTGAATATACTTTAAATATCATGTTCCACAAAAACTCTTCCTATAGATTAGTGTTCTCTTTTTCAAGAAAACGTGCTACTCCTACTGTACATTTAAAACAGCAACAGACTTTTGATAGCCTTTAGACAGAGGTTAATACAGAAATCAAAATAATTCTATAGCTCTTCACAGACTTTCCAAAAACACACAGTTTTGGTTCATGTCACATGATATCTAATGCTGATCATGGGATACATTTTCGTCAAGAGTAATGCCGGGCATACATTGCCAGATAAAATGCCTGTCAGACTGACAGACATTTTATCTGGCAGCCTGTCAGCCTGCAGACATCGCAGGCATAAACTGTGAGACATCTCACAGAGTATTGACCTCGATATCTGCGCTCCGCACCCGGGGGAGGAGACATTTCATTGGAAGGAACAGGGGAAATGTCTGTCTGACAGCCGCAGCTGGCAGTGACTGGCCAAACACTGCCCGATGGTGCTGACATTTTAACTTGCGGATATCGCAGACGGGCATGCTGGATGATCCCAGCATAAGAACTTTAAAATACAAGTGCTCTACTTACAGTAATTTAAATTTTTCTTCATGGGTCTAGTTCACAGATTCTCAAACTCCATCCTCAGGACCCCAAACAGTGCATGTTTTCCAGGTCTCCTCACAGAATTAAAAAGCTCCACCTGTGGATCTTTTAAAATGCACCTGCTAGATGATCTAGAAAATGTGAACTGTGTGGGGTCCTGAGAACAGTGGGGGTCATTCAGACCCGCTCACGAGCAAAGGACGCACGCAAGTGGGTCGATGTTGTGCGCATGAGCGAGACCCGGGGAGCGACTCGGGGTCTCGCACCAAAGGGGGCGTGCTGTCGATGGTGAGTGACAGCACGCCCCCTTTGGTGGGCGTGCCGGGGGCGTGTCTGCCAGACGGAGGCATGCCCATGGGAACGCCTACCGTCTGAAGCTGGCCCCACTGACATCAGTAATGATGTCAGTGGGAGTGATTTTGGCTCTGATAGAGCCAAAATCACTCATGGGCTTGCAGCACCGAGACCCTACCGCAGGGTCTCGTCGCAAGCCCGATGGTCGCGATGGTCTTGACCATCGCGACCATCTTTTTGGCCGCTCGCATATGCTGTGGGTGGTCACCCACAGCTATGCGAGCGGCCAGGAGGCCGCTCCATTTTCAGGTAGGAGGGCACTGATTCAGAGCGAGCGCTCTGGTCAGAGCATTCGGCTCTGACTCAGGCCCAGAGTCTGAGAACCACTTGTCTAGTTAACAAATGCAGAGTATAATTTCTTATTGGTGCATATACCAGCAATCATTTTTCCGTGTTCCTTATAAAATAAACTCATGCCAGGACAGCATACTTGCATTCACCACTGATACCACAAGCGTGCCTTAAGTGTTTGAAATCAGACATTTCTACATGATTCTGTCTTGATAAATACAGCAGGCCCCTACATCACTTTTTGCTGCAATGTAATATTATTTTATTGCTTCTCAGCTGTCATTTTCAAAACTTTCAAGTTATAAGAGTTGAGAGTTTGTCTTGGGTCTGGAGGCAACCTGAAGCCAGAAATAAGTTAATGGTACTAGTGCAGAGAGAGAGCTGGCAAACCTGAAGCTTTGCCAACAATGCTCCGGACTAATAACTATTTTGTGCACTAGAGGAAAAAAAAAAAACATATTGAAAGCAACACAGCTTATACCACGTTACAACAATGTTATAATGTAGAGCAAGCCCTCGAATGTGACTCATAAAGCTTTGATTAGTGAAGTGTGCAGCAAATGAACTTCATCTTAAATACTCCTCGCCAACCATCAGTGTAATTAATTACAATGACCTTACAATTAACACAAGCATAACGTGAGAATGAAAAATGTACTTTCCAGAGCTGTTTTAATAATAGAATGAATAAATTGCAGAGACCACTTAGCTTTAGAGGACAATGCTAACGGACACAGAAGAAAACATATAAAAATCATTAACAACTATAAGAATAAAAAGAAATCCATATTTTTTGTACAGCTGTGGGCTGTAAACCATCTGATGAATCAATCTTCCTTCTGTGGCCAATTGATTATTAATTTGTCCTTTTGTTGAATACGGTAGAATACGGTGGAATTAATCAATGCAGGCGAGATGCTTGGGAATCAATAGGAAAGATTCCTGGACTGCACAACCTGAATATATATAATGGGAGGTGCTACCTGATGAGACTAATTGCAGGCACAGAAAGAGACAGATGCTTGGGAATCAAACAAGGTCTGTACTGTGAATGTTGGATGCACCTTGCTGTACAGTGAACAACCACCTTACATGAAAGATGTGCGCTGGACCATTTTGCTGGTTTTGGTTTTGGTTCTAGTTCATCAGCTGATTTTGCCAAACTGCCGTGACTGGTTTTGGATTTTATTCCAAAAAAAGCATTAAATCACATAATTTGAGCTTTTTTGGTTTTCTAGAGTATTATTAACCTCAATAACAGGGGCGTATCTATACTGCGTGCAGGTGTGTGGGGAACATGGGCCACTGAGTCCAGGGGGGCCCTGCACTGCACACCCTGCACCCATAATAATACTTACCTTTCCTGAGTCCCACGTTGGCACGGCGTCCGGCACTATAAAACGACTGGAAAATGGCTTCGGCTGCCATTTTCCCTTCGTTTGCACATGCGCAGTACAGGGAAAATGGCCGCCACGGCCATTTTCCCAGTTACAGTACCTGTGCATACACTATAGTCTCTGGGCACACTCTAGTGCCCAGAGTCTATAACTCTGGCGCTGGCCACGCACAGCTCAGTGCGCTGCCGGTTGCCAGATGGAGAGGAGGAGGCCTGTGTCGGAGACTGTACACGGACCCCTCCTCTCTAGAAACGCCCCTGCTCAATAACGTTAAATTCCACTCATTTCAAGTAAATTTTGACCACCTCACAATAGCAGGCTGACTAAACTAAGCGACAGCAGTGGGCGGCACAAACATGTGGCAGTTCAACTTCAAACATAGCTCACATTGCATGGAGTCACAGGGCTAATATATGCACATGAACAAAGCACACTAGTATAAAGCGCACCAAACAGTACAAACAATAGATCTGAATTTTTTTATTTTTTAAAATTTGTAAGCTCGGTTCTGTGTGGAGTCACAGGAATTATATATGCATGTGAACAAAGCGCAATAAGGTAATGCGCACCTAACAGTACTAACAATAGAACTTAACTTTATATATTTATTTTTTATTTCGATTTTTTGAGGTCGCAGCTCAATTCAAACTACGTGGAGTCACAGTGCTTATATATGCACGTGAACAAAGCACACTAGGGCGAACCGCACCAAAAAATACAAATAGGTCTGTATGTTTTTTACTTTGCGGCTCGGTTCAAAATGTAGCGTCACAGGAGGGTTTATACATACACGTGAACAAAGCGCACCACACAGTACAAACAATAGAAATTAACTAGCTATTTTTTTATTTTTATTTTTTGATGTCGCAGCTCAATTCAAACTGTGTGGAGTTACAGGGCTTATATATGCACGTGAACGTCTTTACTGATGGACACAGCACAGCCAATTTACAGCAGAGTACAGTGCAGCATACAGCAGTATGACCCTCTATACACACTCACTAAGAGCAGCATAGCCACTTGTGAGTCTGGACACAACACAGCCTTTATACAGCAGAGTACAGCACAGCATAAGGCAGCGTATACCCCCTATACACACTGACTAAGAGCAATGCAGCCACATGTGAGTCTGGACACAGCACAGCCTATATACAGCAGAGTACTGTGCAGCATACAGCAGCATGCACCCCTATACACATTATACATTGAATAAGAGCAGCATAGCCTTGTGACTAAGTCTGGACAAAGCACAGCCTATAAAACAGCAGAGTACAGCTCACCATACAGCAGCGTGCCTGTCAGAGAAATTACGCCGATTCACGTCCGCAGCGCCTTATATAGAATCCAAAACCCATGAGAATCTGATGCCACAAGGATGACGTTTTGACTTGAAGTGGAATCCGAGTCAGGCAGGAAGACCCAAGCCACCACTCGGATTGCCTCAGATACCGGGAGTTCGGGCGGGTTCTTCGAATTCAAAGCAATTGCGAACTGCTCATCTCTACCTTAATTATATTATTCCAAGGTTATTACACTGACATTAAAGAAAGGCATAAAGTTTTATTTGTACTATAATATTCCTAATATCAGATGTTAAAGCCTGAAAAGAAGGTGTAACAGCTGTCGCTTAAATCTTCAAGAATGGTGTGAACGGGTTTCAAGCTGTTGGATCCAGGAATTCAGTGTAAAAGAGGGATTAGAGCAAATTAGAAATGTGTGCTGACCCCCGTGTTTTGGTTTTGGTTTTGGATCTGGATCTCCCCTGGTTTTGGATCTGGATTGGTTTTGCTAAAACCTCACCTCTGCGTTTGGTTTTTCGGTTTTGGTTTTGAATCTGGATTTTTTTCTTAAAAATCATAAAAACAGCTAAAATCACATAAAATGGGCCTGTTTTTGTTCCTACAGTATTATTAACCTCAATAACATTTATTTCCACTCATTTCCAATCACTTTTGACCACCTCACAGCTCACAATATTTATTTTTTTCATCTAGTTAAGGGCCAAAAGGTTGCATCCAGCTAGCTGGCTCAAAACTGAGTGATAACTATAGTTGAGGACTATGCAAAGATGATGGTTGGGGTACCCCTTGAGCATTGAAGAATTGATAGTCGATAATTAATACAATCACTGGCTGAAGTAAGAATTGATAGTTGATAGTTGGTGCAGCCACTGGCTGAAGTAAGAATAGTTGATACTTGATAATTGGTGCAGCCACTGGCTGAAGAATTGATTGTTGATAGTTAATTGCTGATGCAGCCTCTGGGCTGAGTAGTAGTGGAAAACAGAGCTATGATTAGGAAGGAACCAGACTTGAGGCCTTGAACTCTTGTCAAGTGGCGGCCATTACAGCCTTGAGGGCTGGTGAGGAGTGACGAATGGTGGCCTTTAGGCCGTGAAGCAGGATGTGGCCTTTGGGCTGTGTAGCAGCCTTAAGGGCTGAGAACCCTTGGCTGAATGTCACTGTTGTGCGACTTGTGCCATCAGTTGACACAACAAGCAGCAATTGGTTCAGAATTTTCTTTAAAAAAAAATTAAAGGGGCATTCAGGAGATGCTGTCTGTGGCCATTACAATTTCTGGACATTCATAAACCATAACATTAAAAATGTCAGGCAGCAATGCCCCAACCAGCACATAATGGAAAGGAAAAAGGTACAAGATGGAATTGTCCTTGGGCCCTCCAACCCACCCTTATGTTGTATATGTGAAAAAGAACATTCACAGTTTAACAAACCAATCACTTCAGTTACAGGAACTGCCACTTGTGGCTGAAATTATTGGTTTGTATGGACCCCCCACAAAATAAGCTGCCAATGCACAGTGGACATTGGTGGCAATGATCCCATACACAAACTGGCTTTACAATACATTAGATTAGATGTCGTCATCGTCATCCCCATCTGTGTGTGCATCCTCCTCTTCTTCACACAATATGAATTCGTCCTCGCTGGAATCCACCATAACAGACGCTTCTGTATTTTTTGGACTTAAGTGCTGGTAAAGGTCTTCCTCGAGGAATTTGTAATTCATTTTGATAAACATCATCTTTTCCACAATTTGGAGAAGTAACCTCCTACGACGATCACTGACAAGGTTCCCGGCTGTGCTGAAAACCCTCACTGGAGGGTGGGCAACTTAAGTACAGCAAAGCCAGTTTGTGTAAGTAACTCCAAATTGCCTCTTTTTCCTGCCAGTAGTGAAACGGACTGACTGACATGCCTATTTGGATGCTATCCCTAAAATAGTCATCCACCATTCTCTGAATGGTGCCCATATCAGACAAAGTCACGATAGACATGTCACTCATTGTAGGCAGTTCTTTCAGACCCAACCAGATGTCATTAGATTTTGCTGACTGATCTGCATCACCGCCAGCAGTGGGTCTCTTAGGAAAATTTTGTTTTGCTGCCATGTCACATTCCACTTGAGCTGACAATTTTTTCACCACCATCTCTTTGCATCTTTCCAGATTTATGTCCATCAGAAACAAAGACACAAGGTATGACTTAAACTTAGGATCAAGTATGGTTGCCA
This sequence comes from Taudactylus pleione, assembly GCA_031769625.1. NCBI lineage: Eukaryota > Metazoa > Chordata > Amphibia > Anura > Myobatrachidae > Taudactylus > Taudactylus pleione. The sequence goes on from JAUIMM010000052.1 coordinate 28,854,709, forward strand.
AAATATAGTGATCTGATTTCAAGAGATTGACGACCCTTGGATCTTGTCGAAGCAAATGAAGGGATGATCTACAAGTCCGACATACTTAGCAGAATCACTCTGTTTCAGCTCCTCCTTCACTTTCTCCAGCTGCTTTTGCAAAGTCTGATTAGGGGAATGACATGACTTCACGTGTGGAAAGTTCAAAGGGTTTGAGAACCTTGCACAACACAGAAATTATTCTCTTCCTCGCTTGACTAAGGTGCATTCCCGCTCCTCTCCCTATGCTATAGGCCATAGTGTAGCCTTTGATGGCCTTTTTCTGCTCCTCCATCCGCTGAAGCATATAGAGGATAGAATTCCACCTAGTTACTACCTCTTGCTTCAGCTGATGGTAGGGCAAATTCAACATTTCTTACTGGTGCTGCAATCTTCAGCACACAGTTGCTGAATGTCGAAAATGTCCAGAAATCTTTCAGGCCACCGGGAGCATCTCGTGCATGCCCTGTCATTTTTTAAAAAATGATGCACCACCAAATTCATTGTGTGAGCAAAACTTGGGATGTTTGAATTCGCCCACATGTAAAGCTTGCACAATATTGCTGGCATTGTCAGAAATCACAAATCCCGAGGAGAGTCGAAGTGGTGTAAGCCATTTTGCAATGATTTCCCTGAGATACTTTAAGAGGTTCTCAGCGGTATGCTTCTTACTGAAACTGGTGATACGCAGAGTAGCATGCCTCTCAATGAGCTGGCATTTGTTAGCTGCTGCTGCTGTTTGCACTGTTGGAGGCAATACACCTACCCAGTGGGCTGTCACAGTCATGTAATCTTTAGTTTGCCCTGTCCCACTTGTCCACATATCTGTGGTTAAGTGGACAGTGGGCAAAATGGCATTTCGGAGGGCATTAATAAGGTTTTTTTAATGTCCTTGTACAGATTGGGAATTGCTATTCTAGAGAAGTGGAATCTAGAAGGGACATGGTAGCGGGGACACACAACATCCATTAACTGTGTAAAACCCACTGCATTAATGGCAGATACTGGGCGCACATCTAATACCAGCATAGCTGTTATGGCGTCAGTAATCCGCTGTGCACCAGGGTTTTTTCCGTTATACTTTTAATTGTTTGATTGAACTTCTTGAACTACTAAAAAGTACTCTTCTTCCTTGGCCCCTTCTGGGATGAAGATCCACTCATAGCAACAGCAGCAGGCGTAACACTCAAGGATCCTTCTGAGGAATAATGGATATGAGAGGAGTCAGTCCTTATGATATTGGATGCAGGACTACTTCCAATCATGAATGAGAATGTTGATGATGATGCAGGTGTTGGTGGTGGATATTGCAGGTGCTTGGATCCAGATAGAAGGGACACTGGACACTGGACTGATTGTTTGCTTTTTTGTCCCCAAAGTTCAATACCCTTTCCAATTTGATGAATGCGCTGCAAGTGACATAACAGGAAAAAGGTTCCAAGATGGTTAAGGTCCTTACCTCTACTCACTGTTACATGGCAATGGTTACAAATGGCTTGGCAAATGTTGTCCGGATTTGGGTGGAAATTATTCCACACATGAGATGTGGATTTGTTGGTCGTTTGCCCAGGCATGGCAACAATGGGATTTTTTCCCACCATGGGCAACAACTGTTGTCTGATTTACAGTTTTTGCACAAACATCCTTGGCATCAACATCCTCATCAACATCCTCATTCTCATCAACATCCTCATCATCCTTGTTCTTGTTATCGCTGATTACGTAAGTATCCTCCTCATCCTCCTCGTGCAATTCCACAGAAGCATCCTCGATTTCGACGTCAGCATGTTGACTTGTGCCGCTCATCCCCACATTAGCAAAGGGCGCACAAATGGTGGAAGGAGGATCCAAAAGGTCAGGCTCACACATGGCAACCGCGGACACACTTGGACTCTCCTCAGGGATTTGTGATTTTTTTTTGGAGCACACAGTTGTTTCCGGTGTCTTACTAGTCTTAACAATTTTAATTGTTTTGGTACCTCTCCTACAAGCAGAGGGGCTTAAATCACCACTAGAACCACCAGTCATAAATAATAAAGGCCAAGGCCTTTTCCTTAACTTGCCAGTTCGTGTAGTGTAGTGAATGGCAATTTTTTGTTTCTCTAAAGCTGACTTAGCTTTAATTTTTTTTTCTTTAACAGGATAAAAGTAGGTTTTTTTACCCTGACTCTTTGGCCTGACTTAAGCCCTGGTACATCGGCCTTCATAGATGACGTTGATGGCCTTGCATCGTCATCATGACTGCTGCCAGCAGCTACAAGACTGGTATATGGATCCTGCTCTCCGTTCATGTGACTGTCCTCCATACTCACTTTGGTCTTACAGCAGTGTCACCAAGCAATTATAGTGTAGCTAAGTTGCAGCTAATGCACACAACCAACCACACATGAAAATAAATGTTTTTATTTGAACACTGGTGGTGTGGCAGGCTAACACGCACACACAGAAAATTGTTTTTATTTTCACACTGGTAGTGTGTGGCAGGCTAACACGCACATAAAACACAAAAAAAATTCACACTGGGGGTAAACCCCTGAAAGAAGCAGCAGCCCATTGACAGACAGCAGCACAGCACCCCTGCGCTCCTACGTTGATGACAAGTGTGGCTAACATGCACACAGAAAAAAATGTTTGTTTGTTTTTTTCACACTGGGGGTGAACCCCTGAAAGAGGCAGCAGCCCCTTGACAGACAGCAGCACAACACCCCTGCACACCTACATTTGATGACAAGTGTGGCTAACACGCACACAGAAAAAATTGTTTGTTTGTTTTTATCACACTGGGATTGAACCCCTGAAAGAGGCAGCAGCTCCTTGACAGACAGCAGCACAGCACCCCTGTGCTCCTACGTTTAAAATGTTTGTTTGTGTTTTTTACACAGCAGGTGAAGAGCACCCCTTATGGACAGAGCAACCCCTGGACAACACAGCAGAACAGCCAGCCTCTATGGACAACAGCCAGCCCCTATGGACTACAACCAGTCAGCCCCTATGGACAGGACAACAGCCAGCCAGCCCCTATATATGGACAACAGCCAGCCCTATGGATGGACAGGACAACCTCAGTCACAACAACAGCCAGCCCCTATATGGACAACAGCCAGCCCCTGTGGACATTAAGCAAAGCAGCACAACTGTAGACACAACTGTAACATGCACAGCATAACAGCACAGCTCCCAGCTCCCTCCCTCTTCACTCTCCACAGTTGGAATGAAAAATGGCAGCGATCGCGGGACCTTTATAGAATCCAAAACCCGCGAGAATCCGACAGCAGGATGATGACGTTTTGCTTCATTTTCAGATCCGAGTCAGGCGGGAAAATCCGAGTCGACTCGGATCTGACTCGGATTCCCTAAGTTCGGGTGGGTTCGGTTCTCAGGGAACCGTACCCGCTCATCTCTAGTTATGAATCACTGAGCTCTTCATACAATGACTACAGAAGAACTTGCACAATGATTGGTATGTGTGCACTGTGTGCAGGGCCGGCCCGAGCCTCATTTTTTTGGTAAGCGGATATAAATTTTGGCGCCCCTTATGAAATAATCCAGATTTTTCGGCAACAGAAAAAGGCTATTTAATTGCACAGCCTTTCCCCGTGCAGTGGGGATTTTTTTACGGTAATTAGTCACGGGGGAAACCCTGCATCTAATTGAATAACCCTCATAGGCTATGCATAAAAAAAGCCACATTAGCCCCCATGTGAAAATAATTATGCTTTTATACTTTGCAAAAAAAACACATAGGCCCCACATGAATATGTATGAGTCCTTATACAGCAGGACCACCCTGTGTGCTAAGCTACAATTATACCCAAAGATACATATTCAGGGAGTGGGTGACAGCACTTGGTGGCAGTGAGAGGATGACAGCACTGGGTGACAACAGGGAGAGGGTGACAGCACTGGGTGATAGGGAGAGAGTGACAGTAGTTGGTAACAGGGAGGGGGTGACATCAGTGGTTAACAGGGAGGGTGATGATGGAGAGGGTGACGACAGGGAGAGGGTGATAGCACTGGGTGATGGAGAGGGTGAAAGCAGTGGGTGAGGGTGACAGCAATGATTGACGAATGGTAGAGGGTGACAGCAATTGGTGACAGGGAGAGGATGAGAGCAGGGTGAGAGTGACAGCAGTTGGTAACAGGGAGAGGGTGACAGCAGTGGGTGACGACAGGGAGAGGGTGACAACATGGAGAGGGTGACAGCAGTGGGTGACAGGGAGAGGGTGACGACATAAAGAGGGTGATAGCACTGGGTGACAGAGAGACGGTGACAGCAGGGAGAGAGTAACAGCAGTTGGTAACAGGGAGGGGGTGACATCAGTAATGCCCTAATACATTATGCCACACACATGTAATGCCCTTTATAATGTATTATGCCACACACATGTAATGCCATAATACTTTATGCCACACATGTAATGCCCTTTATATTGCATTATACCACATACATGCCTCCCCCCAGTGTCGGAACTAGAGAGTGGTGGGACCAGGTGCAAGAACATGTTTTGCCCCCTGCCTCCCTTCCCATGTGTGTATCCTGATGAAGGGAATGTAACCCTGAAACATTGAACATAAACGTTTGTTCACGGAGGTAGAGGTCTCTGGAGTGCCGCCTATTTACCAGAATAGATTTTATATATATATATAACTGAAATATATGCCAGCCTTTAAATAAAGTGAAAATACACTATGACTTACCACACTGCCTCTCAGGCTGTAGTTCTTGTCTTCTGTCTTTTGAGCAAGGTCTTCTTGATGACAGTGCTGTGGATGCCTCAGGGGTAAGAGGAATGGTGTCTGCAGCCAGCCATCTTTAGTCGTCAGCCCCACATCACCTTCCTCAAATTCAGCCTCTCATCACCATCTTCAACCCAGAAGCCTCCCGTCACCTTCCTCCGTCCTCAGCCCCCATCACCTTCCTCCATCACCAGGAACCATCACCTTTCTCTGCTTCCAGCCCCTGTCACCTCCTGCCCCCATCACCTTCCTCTGCCTCCCTCATCTTCCTCTGCACCCTTCACCTTCCTCTGTCCCCAGGCACCATCCCCTTCCTCTGCTTCCAGCCCATCACCTTCTGCCCCAGCCCCCATCACCTTCCTCTGCCCCAGCCTCCTTCATCTTCTGCCCCATCACCTTCCTCTGCCCCAGCTTCCTTCATCTGCTTCCAGCCCCAGCTTCCTTCCTCTGCTTACAACTGTCACCTCCTACCCCATCACCTCTTCCTCTGCCTCTCATCATCCTCTGCCCGCTTCACTTGCCTCTGCTTCCTGCCCCCATCACCTTCCTCTGCCTCTAGCCTCCCTCATTAGCCTCTGCTCCCTTCACCTGCCTCTATGACCTGTCACCTTCTGCCCCCCAGTCCTCATCACCTTCCTCTGGCCCAGCCTCCATCTTCTTCTGCCCCATTCACCTTCCTGTACATCCAGACTCCCGCAGCCCTGTCACCACTTCACACCGCCGGGGACCACCCGCTCCTATCGCTACTCCCTCCAGCGGCGCATCACGTCATCACGCGCGCCGCGTCCAAAACAAACCTTATTGAGCATAGGGGACGGCCCGCTGGCTGCCGCCGGCGGGTATTTTCAGCAAAGTTTGTTTTGGACGCGAGCGCTGGTGGAGGGAGTAGTGATAGGAGCAGGAGGGCCTCGGCGAGCTTCCCCATTGAGTCAGGAGCCGGGACTGCAGTCTTCCCCCAAAAGTGGCGCAGCGGCATTATGATGCCGGCTGCGCCCTTACAGTTTGGCACCGTACGCAGCTGCGTACTTGGCGTAATGGGAAGGCCGGCCCTGACTGTGTGCTCCATGGTGGCAGGATGGGTTTGCCAAGAACAGAGTTACAGGGAAGGAAAAAGAAAGTAAAGTAGGTGGAAAGTATGGGAAAATGTGAAGGTTGTGCACTGCAATAGGGGCCTTTGGTGGAAAATGATTGGAGGCTTGTCCTGGATACCACTATTAAAAAGAGGTCATGAACAAAGCTATTCACTGTCCTGTTTAGTATACTCAGAATATTATATTTAAATTATTATTATTATTATCCTTTATTTATATGGCGCCACAAAGGTTCCGCAGCGCCTTACATTACATAAATGAGCACACAAGAAAAACAGTTATTAGCCGTACAATACAAGGCAGGACAAGGACATGGTTTATAGACATAGCTGCATAACACAAGCAGCAGGACATAAGCAACCAAGTGTTAGCTGCTGTTGTGGGGAGTTAGTAGTAAATTATACTATACGTAGGGGGAGGAGAAGCACATGAAGGACGAGGGCCCTGCTCATGAGAGCTTACATTCTAAAGGGGAGGGGAGGGGCAGACAGACAGGGGTGACACAGATGGGGTAGATAGTGAGGAAGAAGCATGGAGCAGTGGGTTAGGATGTGTGTGCTGCGGAATGTGTGTGTATAAGATGACCTGATGTTATGTCAAAATTAAGTCCTTCATTCATCTATCTCTATGTCAACAAATAGATTTTGATTATGTGTTATTTACATGAGAGATGTACAAAATAAAGTTGTAGCACCTTAATTATTGTGTGTTACATTGTAGCATCCAAATACAGTACATCCAGATAAAAATGCAGCTATTATGGGACTGCCCCGCCATTCTAATACAGTAGTGACTACTTTAATCCCAGTTGCTGGGTGCTATGCCATGCTCCTATCAGTGGGTGCATCTCACATGCTAGACCCACCCACAAATGGGTGCAGCCATGGCCAACATGTTGTGCCTGGGCCCAGAATTTCTCTTGGCAGCCATGGAGGTGACAGGCAGAACCAGGAGGGCATAGGGCTTAGTGGTGGGGTAACAAGACCATGGAGGGAGGGAGGTGGCTGAGAGTGGAGGAACAGGAAAGGCCGGGAAAGGAGCAGAGGGTTGGAAAGCAGAGTGATGAGAGAAAAAAGGGGGAACAACAAGTGGAGAAGACAAGAGGGGGAAGATAGAGATGGATAAAGCAGAGGATTATGTGGGCACTGAATATTGGGGGTGTTTGAAGTAAGCGTGTTCATGCTGTGGACGAGGTAAGAAGTGAGATGAAAACTGGAGTTAAATTTTCAGAAATACAGGTAAAAGAAGAGTGCTGCTAATGTATTAGTGCAGCTACAAAAGTGATATATAAAGAGAGGTGTGTGAGTAGTGGGTGCTGGAATTAGTTATTAAAAGAATGATTAAGGTGAACATATGTGACGCAATGGAAAAAGGCAATACAAACAAGATTTTTTGTAGTATGAGGGGAAAAATTACAATTTACAGAGACCATCCAGTCAGAAATTTTATGAACAACAAGATCAATCAATAGGAGCAGCACGCAGATAGGGGGGTACTTGCAATGTCCAAGCAGTGAGTACAGCAAGGAGAGTCCTAGGTATTCATACAACGGCAGATGGTGAATTTGGAAACTCACATAAATATGTTGCTTGATGTTGGTCAGAAGGTGTTCTGGCTTTGAGGATGTTTTCCCTCAGTTTTCCTCCAGCGTAACTGCGTCTTAGTTATTAAATTGTAATTACACTTATAATCTAACACTTTGAATCTAATGCAGCCTACGTCTTTGCAGCCTTAATGATCATTAATAACTAAAGTTTCAAACATGTGTCTGTGTGCTCACTGATTGGGACCCCACCCCCAGAGCTCAACACACTAAATAGGGATGCAATAAAGTCTAAGATAGACAGTATGTGAGAAGGGAGTAGACCATCACAGATTCACAAAATATTCCTAACTTCCTCTATAGAAATTGCTCCTAGTGTAGCAGTAGTGATAATTTACCTAGAGTAAAATCTTTAAAGCTGTGCAATAGCAATCAAGGTAACAGCATCTGATGAGGACTGTAGTAGCAGATTACCTAAAGCCTAATATAACTTTTCATTGGAAATTTAAAAAACTTACCACCAATCTGTTGTGTCCACCTTACCTGTATTATGGGACTCCCTCCCCAAGACCCTCTCATCTGCTTTTGGGATCTATCAGCATCTCAAAACAGATGGCCAAATGAACAGTAGACCACAAACCAAGCCTGTTCTCATTGTTACTTTCAGGTCATTCAGATGATGTTCAAGCTCCCAGAACCAATAGTATCATGTTGTGGCCTCAATGATCAGTTTAATGTGGTGCAATGACAAGATCAGAGGCAAATGGCTAAGGCTGTAGCCTCTCTAATATGGGCACTCAACACAATCATGAACCCCAACACTGCAGAGCAGTGGCATAATTTCATCCCAGTTGCCAAGAGGCAAGATAAATATTTGTCGTCCCCCAGTCACCCCCCTATGTAGTTCCTCTTATACAGTGCCCCCAGTAGTGCCCCATATACAGTGCCCTCAGTAGTGGTCCCCCTATGCAGTGTCCCCAGTAATGCCTCTTATACAGTGCCCCTGATAGTGCCCCAGTAGTGCCCCTTATACAGTGCCCCCATTAGTGGTCCCCCTATGCAGTGCCTCCAGTAGTGCCCCTTATACAGTGCCCCCAGTAGTGGTCCCCCTATGCAGTGCCCCCAGTAGTGCCCTTTATACAGTGCACCCAGTAATGGTCCCCCTATGCAGTGCCCACAGTAGTGCCCTTTACACAGTGCCCTCAGTAGTAGCCCTTCCTATGACATGCCCCCAGTACTGCCCCCTTATGTAGTGTCCCCAGTAGTAGGTCCCCCCTATGCAGTGCCCCTTATACAGTGCCCCCTTATGTAGTGCACCCAGTAGTGAGTCCCCCCTATGAAGTGCCCTTTATACAGTGTTCCCCAGTAGTGGTCCCCTTATGCAGTGCCCCTTACAGACAAGACACACTCAGATTACTTACCTCAACCAGAGGAGCTCATTCGTCGGTCATTAGAAACTTGCCGGGATTAAACAGTCGGGATGCCGACGGTCGGCATTTAGACCGTCGGCATCACAACTGCATCCTGAGGTAACTTCTAATATGTGGAGGATTATTACAGAGCAAAAGCATCTCAATTGCACATTTGCAACATGCAGTAAAATAGACGGATTTGGTAACTGGTTCTTAAGAAACTGCTAATTAGTTTTCCAGTGTTAGAATTACTAAGATGAAAATATAAATTATATAAACATAGGAATACAAATACCTCCCCCATACACAATGTTTGGGATATAAATGAGCTGGTATTAGAAGGTTAGAAATAAAGGGGTGGGTTCTTTAAAAAAAGATCAAAACCAATAATTTCTCAATTCTAAGAATGATATTTAAATGTGGCAGGTAGGGCCCAGAGCTGATCTAAGCTACAGCCAACTCCAGCTGCTGCCTGTATGCATTGTGATGTCACAATGCAGGTCACAGCCCTATGTAAAGGATGCCCAGATACTGGCAGCCATTTTGTGGTGACATTTTTTCCTACATTGATACTCTCTGAGTAGTTCTTGCTACCAAAAAGGACTTTGAGATACATCTTCCAGTAAGGTCCTCCATACCAACAGCTTTACAAACCAAATCCAAATAATATCTTTAGGTAAGGACTATATAACAACTTTGGCCTGACTCATTTTCCCCTTCAGACACCTCCCACTATTTTATCAACAGTTTGTATGTTTAGAAACAATGTATAAAGCAGATTATTGATCTAATGCAGGGGTGGGGAACCTTTCTTCTGCCGAGGGCCATTTTGATATATATAACACTATCAGCGGGCCCAGTGTAGGCCACTCCCCATCTGTTTGATGTCACATAGGGGCGGGGCAACAATTGCCGGTGATTACCGCAATGCCCGGAGCATCCTGAGGATGCTCCGGGGAATGTAAGGGCAGCGGTGTGACTATCTGAAGTGTCCTAAGGATGCTCAAGGCGGCACTGCTCCATAGATTCTGGCTGCAGGGTGCTATTCTAGGCACCTGCTAGCCAGATGAGGCTAGCTGGAAAAAGCACAGAGGGCCAGACCAAATGATTCCGGGAGCCTTATACGGCCCCTGGGCCTAAGGTTCCCCATCCCTGATCTAATGTGATGCTACATGTCTTAAAATGGGTACATAATTTTCCAATCCTCTGGGATCCAACTCCAGAACAGACGGTTGATACAATCCTACTGGAGTCCTGGTCACAGATTCAACACCCAATATATGCCTACACACCTGTCAGATTTTGCAGCAGATCTCAGATATAAATTTGCTAGAACAATCTGCTAAAAGGATTGTGCCATTGTACACAGTCTTCCACTCTCTGGTAGATCACCTAACTCTCAGGGATGTATTGGAGGGATGAATTAGAAGAAAACTTGGTTAACTGATAACATGAAGTTAATCCTCAATGAAATTTAACTCACGTCTGCGCTGTTAATAACATTGAATCAAAGTAAAATATATGTATATAAAAGATGGGTAGGGGGCAGAGAAAGCAAAGCCCAAATGAAAAAATACATAGGGGAAAAAGATAGAGAAGGATAGACACAAATACATAGACATATTAGGAAAATGAGGAACAGAGGGAGAGTACCAGGCCCAAATGAAAGTATATAGGGATGGTAGGCAGATAGGACCAAGCCAAAATAATGCTAAAATATAAGGCATAATGGAGTAAGGGGCTGACAATAAGTGCAAGATGGCAAATTAAAAAAATATGTAAAAAAAAACCATGGGAGGGCGGTCTATACAGGTAACTAAGTAGAGTATTATTACAGAGCAAGAGCATCTCAATTGCACATTTGCAACATGCAATACAATAGATGGATTTGATGACTGGTTATTAAGAAACTGTACATGATTTTCCCAGTGTTAGAATTACTTTACAAGGGCAAATATAAAAGATAAACATAAATACACAAATACCTCCCACATACACAATGTTTTGTATTTAGATAAGCACAGTTTAGAAGGTCAAAAACAAAGGGGGGGTTCTTTACAGTATATACATATATATTTTGCTATAAAAATAACTAAATCTAAAATCATTACAGAGAATAGAGTAATACCTACAAATGTGCACATTCAAAAGAAGATCAAAACCAATAATTTCTCCATTTCTCAATTCTAATCATGTTATATAAATGTGGCAGGAAGGGCCCATAGCTGATCTAAGCTACAGCCTGTTATCTCACAATGCAGGTCACAGGTCTATGTAAAGGATGCCCAGCTACTGGCAGCCATTTTGTAGTGACATTTTGTCCTACATTGATACTCCCTGAGTAGTTCTTACCAGGGTTGCATAAAATTGGAATTTTTTTTTTTAAAAATCAAAAATGGATTTATTTGATTTAAATCAGATTTTTGGGGATTTAATTAGGATTTTTTTATAAAAAAAATGTAAGTAAATGTTTTACATTTTTAAACGTTTATTTAAAAGAAAATAATAAAAAATCCTATTTAAATAAAAAAAATTTTTTTTTAAAACTCCAAATTTTATGCAACCCTGGTTCTTGCTTTTAGTAAGTGACTTTGGATAACAACTTCCAAAAAGGACTCTAGAATATATCTTCCAATAAGGTCCTAAACAACATCATCTTCAGAAACCAAATCTAAATAACATCTTAAGTTAAGGACTATATAACAACTTCTCGCCTGTCACCCTTACCTGTTTAAAACACCGCCCACGAGTTTATAATTTACAAACAATGAATAAAGCAAAATATTCATCTAATTTGATACTGTATAACTAAAATAGGTACAAACTGGTCCAATCCTCCTATATGCCTACACACCTGTCAGATTTTGCAGAAAATCTTAGATATACATTTGCTAAAACAATCTGCTAAAAGGATTGTGTCATCGTACACACTTTTCCATTCTCTAGCAGACCAGCCACTCTCAGGGATGAATTGGAGGGCTGAATTAGGAGAAAACTTGATATGAATTAATTAGGAGAAAAACTGATAAAACCAAGTTAACCCTCCATGAAATTGAACTCCTTTATGCTCTGTTAATAACAGTGAATCAATGTAAAAAATATGTATATAAAGATCCTTCGGCTTCAATGGTGGGAGCCGTTCATTGGCTGAGAGTAGAGGAGGCTGATCTCTCAGCCAATGAACGCGTCAGCCACAGCACTTCAAAGGGAAATGCCACGTCTCAGCCCATCATTCAGGAGTATGGTACTGAATATGTGGGTCGGTATTTTTCATTTTTTTATTTTAAGAAGACCGAGGGTGACTACATGGAGAGTGCCTTTCTTTTAACATTTCTTTACAAGTGAACTACAGGTACCAGCATGTGGGGGAGGTTTGCTGGTGTCACGACCAGGGTTTCGCGGCATGGAAGTTGCGGTCCTTGCCGGTGGGGGCACTGTGGCGCGGTCCTTCCAGTGAGGGAGCTGGTGCGTGGAGACTGGCATTGTGTGTGTGCGGAGATCTGCCAGCGTTGGGCCATACTGGCAAGGGTAAGTCTAGCAGTGTCTCGGCATCACAGGTACATGGGAGCGGCCATTTTGCCTCAGGTCATGTGACATGGTGGGCCTATCCTGATGCATCAGGTGATATCTCCAGCCACTCACGCTCTGTTGCTGGGTACTTAAGGGGGTTTGGAGCTGCCTGTAGTTGCCAGTGCAACCGTGTGTTTCAGCATCAGCTATGAGAGAGTTCCTGCGCTCCTGACCATAGTCTTGTGCTCCGGTGCTTGCCCTAACTCTTTGTTGGTCCCTGGCTCACAGCAAACCTGCATCATGCTACCCTGCCTTGCTTACTGCTGTGGATCAAGTCCTGCTCCTTCTACCTACCCACTCCCCCCTTAACCTGAAGTTCCCCAAACCTACCCATTCCTTCCTGAACCTGTTGTTCCCAATTACCTACTCCAGCCTGCAACTATTACAGCATTTCCGGATTACCCTGTTCAGCCATCGTCTCAGCATTACCTGTTTCCCTTTCAGCTGTTATCACAGTATTCCCAGATTCCCTACCCTGCTATTACCACTGACTTATAAAGAAAATTTATCCTGCGCTCCCAATAGGTTTTAAGTGGATTTCTATTAATTAGGTCAGTAAAAACTGACTCATTTAAGAATTAAATATGTATATAGAAGCGCTTGTAATTAAAAAAGCTAGGGCGTGTGCTCATGTGTTCAGTCTAAATAGTGTCAGTGTGTGGACCGGCAATGTTTAAAAGACAGACAGTATACTCAATACATAAAACACATTCAAAAAATGTTTAAAACACTTTCTCTGAATATGTTGAATGGTTTAAAATGTTCCCTGTGACTGGCATTGCGATAGGTATAAGGTATGAAGAACTGGCTCTACCTTTCCCTGTTTGTAGTTATCCTGTGTATGCAGTTAAATGCTTTTAAACTGCTGATGTTGGATTAGTCAGCTGTGTGCTGTCTCCGTCTCCCGCTAATAGAAATTCAGCCTGCTGGGACCGCGTCCTCTGCTTGGCTTTGTTTGGGGAGCCGCTTCATTTGGGAGTCCAGTATACTTCGCACTCACTCGAATGTGATATCAGTAGGGGGTCAGCTAGCACCAACGCGTTTCATCACGTGTGACTTTTTTTAAGGTGTCTCCGTGATGAACTCTGTCTTCTTTTATCCCTGTGGGAGTACTGATTGGTTCTGTCCATCAAATTATTTGTAAATCCCACTTTGCTTGTAATTAAAGCTTGAATAAGCGACTGAGTTATTTTTGTTTTTTATTAAAATATATAAGTCCATGGATAACAATAAATATGTAAATATACTGTATGTATTAAGTATGCTTTATTAAAAGTATAGAAAATAAAAATAAAAAATAAATAAATATAAAATTACTATAAAGTGTCCAATAAACAGATTGCTACAAAAAAACATTTTGCTTATATTTTTCAGTAGAAAAATGGTTTTGTGGCAGCGCTAATTGGTATGTATATTGAAATGAACCAAATGATGTGAAAATGTAAATAAATTAGGGATGTGCAGGCTCGGTTCTACTCGGTTCCGTTCGATTCTTTTTACCGGATCTTATTGGGTTTCAGCTGTCACGAGTTTTGGATAGCCAATAAGATTCGGTAAAAAGAACCGAACGGAACCGAGTAGAACCGAGCCTGCACATCCCTAAAATAAATAGGGGTCATATTTAATGATGCGATAGTATGAGAATAAACATATAAAATAAAAACAAATATATCTAGAAACCAGCATAAAAGAGGTTACCATACATCAATGCAGGTGGTATATAAATAAAAAACATAACATATAAAACTTTACAAAATCAGCATGAGATAAATGTAAACAGTCGTGGGTGAATTTCAATCTGCAAAACAAACGTCCAAAAAGTATGGATAAATGATACACCTGTGGGTTATGTATTGGATATCTCAAATAGATCTGCTCTCAGATGTTCTGAGATGTTCAGCAGATGACAGACTCTTATGTGGAAATGTCTCTTAAAAAAACAGGGAAATGAAAAAACTGTAGAGCTAAAGTGTCAATAGTTCCAATAGTGAGTAGACAAAATAAATAATTCTGCCAGCAGAGTGATATGAAATCCAGAGTCTTACCCGCTATTTGGACTGTGCAGTGCGGGTGCTGTGCGGCATGGGGGAATCGGCTGTCCGTGCACTTGACAGTCCCGGCCGGGAGTGAGTAAAGTTCCCTTGAAGTAGTATAGCTGGGTGTCTGAGCAGCGACTGGTATATATGTGAGCCGCTCCGATTGAGGCGACGTCTCGCTGATTACCAGCTGACCACCTCGGGGAGAAACTTCTCAATGGTGGTAACAGTGTATCTTTAAACAGGAATTCTGTTGCACTGTGTATTCAGAGTGGGAACACCTAACGCATTTCTCGGCTCTGTTTAACTTGCCGTTTCCTCAGAGGAAGAACAAGAAAAAAGAACAGTCCACCCAAAACCCTTTTTATCACCCAGTACAATAGTTACACAAAGGGTTTGGAAACAAGCTTAAAGAAACATTGGCATCTATTGGAACTTGACCCAGAAGTGAACGATTTAGTTGCGAAAAAGCCAAGAATTGTCTACAAGAAAGCACAAACTTTGCGAAACATACTTACTGCAAGTTGCATACCGCCAGAAAGATCCAACTCCACATGTAAACAAAGAGGATTCCGCTCATCTGAACTGTAAAGCATGCAGAGAAACCGGCAGCAACACTATGAAACCAACTATAAGTTTTTGTTCAACCACAAATAATAAAGAATTTGTAATCAAACAGAATTTGAGCTGCAACACAGAAGGTGTAGTGTACCTATTGGAGTATCCGTGCAGCCTTCAATACATAGTCCGCACGATTAGAAAAGTTAAAACAAGAATATAAGAACACATATATTACATAGAAAAAGGTGTAACAACACACAGTGCCTCCAATCATTTCCTTAAACACCATCAGAAAAATCCAAAAGGGATGAAATTCACAGCAATAAGGAAGATTGAAAAAGTCTGGAGAGGGGGACAATATCTAGAGAAAATTTCAAGATCAGAAACAGAATGGATCTACTATATGGGAACTCTACATCCAAAGGGATTGAATATAGATTTTGATTTAGGAGCATTCCTCAAATTGTAATATCAAATATTTTTTTAGTCCTACATTATTTTTACAGAAGTTTAAAGAAACTAACAATTGGTGATACGGAAAAGCTTTGTATAGGCATTTTTTCTGTATAGGTATTATTTTTCTCTGTACAGGTACTATATTTTTTCTGTATAGGCATTATTTTTCTATGCATAATTATCTTTATCAAATATCACAAAAAACTCATATGTTCTCCTCTTTCCACCACATAAAATGGACCTAGCAATAGTTTAAATACAATGATACATTCTACTGAAAAATGTAAGCAAAATGTTTTTTGTAGCAATCTGTGTTTATTGAACACTTTAGAGTAATTTTATATTTATTTATTTATTATTTTTATTTTCTTTACTTTTAATAAAGCATACTTAACACATACAGTATATTTACATCATTATTTTTATCCATGGACTTATATATTTTCCTAATACAAAAACGACTCAGTCTCTTATTCAAGCTTTAATTACAAGCACAGTGGGATTTACAAAGAATTTGACTGACAGAACCAATCAGTACTCCCACAGGGATAAGAGAAGACAAAGTTCATCACGGAGACACCTTGAAAAAGTCACACGTGACGAAACGCGTTGGTGCTAGCTGAACCCCTGCTGAAGTCACATTCGAGTGAGTGCGAAGTATACTGGACTCCCAAACGAAGGCGGCTCCCCAAACAACACCAAGCAGAGGACGCAGTCCCGGCGGGCTGAATTTCTATTAGCGGGAGACGGAGACAGCACACAGCTGACTAATCCAACATCAGCAGTTTAAAAGCATATAACTGCATACACAGGAAAACCGCAAACAGGGAAAGGTAGGGCCAGTTCTTCATACCTTATACCTATCGCAATGCCAGTCACGGGGAACATTTTAATCCATTCAACTTATTCACAGAAAGCGCTTTAAACATTTTTTGCATGTGTTTTATGTATTGAGTGTATTGTCTGTCTTTTAAACATTGCTGGTCCACACACTGACACTATTTAGACTCCACACATGAGTACACGCCCTAGCTTTTTTAATTACAAGCGCTTCTATAAATATATTTATTTTATTACCACTGACTTACTGGACTTTTCCTTCAGCTCCACAGTTACCTCAGTTAATCAAGACTTTATTGTAGTTCTGTCACTTATCTGGACATTCATTCGTTTGCTCAATATTGTTCCTTCGGTCATAGATGTTAATCAGTATTATTATTGTTCATGTCTACCAACAGTCACATTAAACATCCCACCTTTCAGTTTAAATCTGTTCTGGTGTCTGCTCCTGTTTCCACCCAGGGTCCACAACAAACACAGATCCTAACAGCTGGGACCTGCAGTTCTACTGGTAAAGACATTGTTGACAATTTACATTTTTCACTATACTATTACACTATCAACCCGGCACCCACCACCCACGGGTGCCAGGGATAGCCCCGGGCTAATAGCCTATGCCAGGGGTGCCCTGGAGAGGGGAACCTTTTTAGTGAGGGGTCCCCAACTCCCTAGGGATGCCTGGCCTGGGCTGACGAGCAGTAAGGGGTAATGTTTCAGCCAGGGAACCCAATGATAGGGTTTCCCTGGCTGTGGAATTACCCTCACTCCCCAGAAAGGGTCCTGTGCCGGTTATGGAAATTACAGGGGAACCCTAATTTTTTTCCCATGTAATTCTAGTTCCAGGACCAGCTCAGAGCCTGGTGCTGGTTGTGCTAAGTACAGCGGAACCCTACACAATTTTTCCCCTGCATTTACACAACCTGGACTGGTTATGAAAAATTAACTCTTAAGCTTTTTACACTAAGATGCATTCATGCATCTTACTGATTATTGCATGCATCTGTGTTAAATAGAGCTGCTCATGCTGAAAATGAAAGCATGAAGCAGGTATATTCATTTGGGGATTTGAAGTTCGTTTTGGAGTGGAAAGTGGTGTTCGATTTCTACATGAACATGCAAAATTGAACATCAAATCCCTTCTTAAACTGAAACAAGATCGAATTCGATTTGAAAATCGAATGCAAAATAGAATCTAAGTAAATTTGAGATTTGCTAAGGGATTTTGCTGTTCAATTTCAATGTGCTATCTCAGGAGATTTAAGAGATTCATAATAGTCAATTTACCGATAGATTACATCTTCAGAAATCGAATCTGAATAACATATTAAGGTAAGGACTATATAACAACTTCTCGTCAGTCATCCTCACCTTTTTGAGACTCCTCCCTCCATTTTATCTGCAGTTTGTCATTTACAGACAATGAAAAAAGCTAATTAATCATCAAATTTGATACTGCATTACTAAAATAAGTACACACTTGTCCAATCCTCTGGGGATTTAACTCCAGCTCAGACTGTTGATACAATCCTACTGGAGTTTTCATCACAGATTCAACACCCAATATATGCCTACACACCTGTCTAATTTTGCAGCAGATCTCAGATATACATTTGCTAAAACAATCTGCTAAAAAAATTATGACACAGTACACAATCTTAAATTCTTTGACAGACCAGTTGCCAGTCACAGGGATGAATTGGGAGAAAACTTAATAAATCAAGGATGAATTGGGAGAAAAATTGATAACACCCAGTTGATCCTCCATGAAATTGAACTCTTTTACGCATAGTTGTTAAAATTGAATCAAAGTAAAGAAAATATATATAAAAAGTGGATGGAGGGGTAAAGAAAACCAGACCCAAATGAAAACATACAAAAGTAAAAATGGTAGAACGGTATAGACACAAATACATAAACATGTCAGGGGAATGATGGAGATTGGGAGAGTACCAGGCCCAAATGAAATAACTATATAGTCTTAGTAGACAGATAGGACCAAGCCAATATAAAACAAATCTATAAGGCATAATGGAGTAAAGGGATGACAAAAATTGCAAGGTGGCAAATTAAGATAGCATTTTGGAGAAAAAACATGGGAGGGCGGTCTGTACAGGTAACTGAATAAAGTATTATTATAGAGCAAAAGCATCTCAACTGCACATTTGCAACATGCAGTACAATAGATGGATTTGATGACTGGTTCTTAAGAAACTGCAAATGATTTTCCCAATGTTAGAATTACTTTAAAAGGTCAAAAATAAATATAGAAACAAAGGAAAACAAATACCTCCCACATGCACAATGTTTTGTATCTAGATGAGCTGGGTTTACAAGGTTAGAAAGAAAAGGGGAGGGAGGTTCTTTACATTATAAAAATATATGTTTGCTATAAAAATAACTAGATCTATTGTGTGTACAATTTTGAGGACAAAGATGAATTTATTCCATTTTCTAATAAGGCTGTAAAATAACAAAAATGTGGAAAAAGTGAAGCGCTGTGAATACTTTCTGGATGCACTTTATGCCTACACACCTGTCAGATTTTGCAGCAGATCTCAGATAAACAATTGCTAGAACAATCTGCTAAAAGGATTGTGTCATCGTACACACTCTTCCACTCTCTGGTAGATCACCTACTCTCGGGGATGAATTGGAGGGATGAATTAGGAGAAAACTTGATTAACTGATAACATCAAGTTAGTCCTCCATGAAATTTAACTCACGTATGCACTAGTAATAACATTGAGTCACAGTAAAATATATGTATATAAAAAGGTGGGTAGGGGGTAAAAAAAGCAAAGCCCAAATGAAAAAATACATAGGGGAAAAGATAGACAGGGATAGACACAAATACATAAACATATTAGGAAAATGAGGAACACAGGGAGAGTACCAGGCCCAAATGAAATAACTAAATAAGGATGGTAGGCAGATAGGACCAAGCCAAAATAATACTAAAATATAAGGCATAATGGAGTAAGGGGATGACAAAAAGTGCAAGGTGGCAAATTAAAATAGCATTTTGAAGAAAAACGTGGGGTGGGGGGTCTGTAGAAGTAACTGATCATATGTGGAGGATTATTATAGAGCAAAAGCATCTCAATTGCACATTTGCAACATGCAGTACAATAGATGGATTTGATGTCTGGTTATTAAGAAACTGCAAATGATTTTCCCAATGTTAGAATTTCTTTAAAGGGGCAAATAAAAAAGATATAAAAATAGGAACACAAAAGGGCTGGCATTCTTTACAGTATTTACATGTATATTATGATATAAAAAAGTAACTAAATTTAAAATATTAAAGTGAATAAGTCATATCTTTAATGAGTGCACATTGAGATGAAAAAGAAAAATATCAAAACCAATCATTTCTCCATTTCTCAATTCTAATCATGTTATAACTTATATAAATGCAGCAGGTAGGGCCCAGAGCTTATGTAAGCTACAGCCATCTCCAGCTGCTGCCTGCATGCATTGTTATGTCACAATGCAGGTTACAGTCCTATGTAAAGGATGCCCAGCTACTGGCAGATCTCAGATATATGCTTCCTAAAACAATCTGCTAAAAAGATTATGTCACAGTACACAATCTTCCATTCTTTGACAGACCAGCTGCCACTCACAGGGTTGAATTGGGAGAAAACTTGATAAAACAAGGATGAATTGGGAGAAAAATTGATAACACTCAGTTGATCCTCCATGAAATTGAACTCTTTTACACTCAGTTGAATCAAAGTAATGAAAATACAGTCAGGTCCATAAATATTGGGACATTGACAGAATTTTCAGATTTTGGCCTCTATTCACCACCACAATGGCTTTGAAATGAAACAAACAAGATGTGATTTAACTGCAGACTTTCAGATTTAATTTGAGGGTAATTACATCCAAATCAGGTGAACGGTGTAGGAATTACAATGGTTTCTATATGTGCCTCCCACTTTTTAAGGGGCCAAAAGTAATGGGACAAACTAAACAATCCTAAATCTAACTTTCACTTTTTAATACTTTGTTGCACGTCCTTTGCAGGCAATTACAGCCTGAAGTCTGGAACGCATAGACATCACCAGACGCTGGGTTTCATCCCTGGTGATGCTCTGCCAGGCCTCTACTGCAAATGTCTTCAGTTCCTGCTTGTTCTTGGGGCATTTTCCCTTCAGTTTTGTTTTCATAAAGTGAAATGCATGCTCAATCGGATTCAGGTCAGGGGATTGACTTGACCATTGCATAACATTCCACTTTTTAGCCTTAAAAAACTCTTTGGTTGCTTTTGCAGTATGCTTCGGGTCATTGTCCATCTGCACTGTGAAGCGCCGTCCAATGAGTTCTGAAGCATTTGACTGAATATGAGCATATAATATTGCCCGAAACACTTCAGAATTCATTCTGCTGCTTTTGTCAGCAGTCACATCATCAATAAATGCAAGGGAACCAGTTCCTTTGACAGCCATACATGCCCACGCCATGACATTACCACCACCATGCTTCACTGATGAGGTGGTATGTTTTGGATCATGAGCAGTTCCTTTCCTTCTCCATACTCTTCTCTTCCCATCACTCTGGTACAAGTTGATCTTTGTCTCATCTGTCCATAGGATGTTGTCCCAGAACTGTAATGGCTTTTTTAGATGTTGTTTGGCAAACTCTAATCTGGTCTTCCTGTTTTTGTGGCTCACCAATGGTTTACATCTTGTAGTGAACCCTCTATATTCACTCTTGTGAAGTCTTCTCTTGATTGTTGACTTTGACACATATACATCTACCTCCTGGAGAGTGTTCTTGATTTGGCCAACTGTTGTGAAGGGGTTTTTCTTCACCAGGGAAATAATTCTTTTGTCATCCACAAACAGTTTTTTTCCGTGGTCTTCCGGGTCTTTTGGTGTTGCTGAGCTCTCCGGTACGTTCTTTGTTTTTTAGAATGTTTCGAAACAGTTGATTTGGCCACACCTAATGTTTTTGCTATCTCTCTGATGTTTGTTTGTTGTTTTATTTGTTTTGATTTTTCAGCTTAATGATGGCTTGCTTCACTGATAGTGACAGCTCTTTGGATTTCATATTGAGAGTTGACAGCAAGTGATTCCAAATGCAAATGTCACACCTAGAATCAACTCCAGACCTTTTACCTGCTTAATTGATAATGAAATAACGAGGGAATAGCCCACACCTGTCCATGAAATAGCTTTTGAGTTGATAGTCCCATTACTTTTGGCCCCTTAATAAGTGGGAGGCACATATTGAAACTGTTGTAATTCCTACACTGTTCACCCGATTTGGATGTAATTACCCTCAAATTAAATCTGAAAGTCTGCAGTTAAAGTACATCTTGTTTGTTTCATTTCAAAACCATTGTGGTGGTGAATAGAGGTCAAAATCTGAAAATTCTGTCAATGTCCCAATATTTATGGACCTAACTGTATATAAAAATAAAAGTGGGTGGAGGGATAAAGAAAACCAGGCTCAAATGAAAAAGTACATAAGGGAAAATGGTAGAGAGGTATAGGCACAAATACATAAACATATTAGGGGAATGAGGGACATAGGGAGAGTAGCAGGCCCAAATGAAATAAGTACAGTATATAGGGATGGTAGGCAGATAGGACCAAGCCAAAATAAATAAAACAATAAGGCATAATGGAGTAATGGGATGACAATAAGTGCAAGGTAGCAAATAAAAAAAAAAAAAAATCCATGGGAGGGCGGTCTGTACAGGTAACTGAGTAGAGTATTATTACAGAGCAAGAGCATCTCAATTGCACATTTGCAACATGCAGTACAATAGATGGATTTGATGACTGGTTATTAAGAAACTGCAAATGATTTTCTCAATGTTAGAATTGCTTTACAAGGGCAAATATAAAAGATATATACATAAATACACAAATACCTCCCACATACACAATTTTTTGTATTTAGAAGAGCACAGTTTAAACGGTTAGAAAGAAAGGGGGGATTCTTTACAGTATATATATAAAAATAAATAAATCTAAAATAATTACAGAGAATAGAGTAATACCTACAAATGAGTGCACATTCAAAAGAAAATTAAAACTAATAATTTCTCCATTTCTCAATTCTAATCATAGTATATAAATGTGGCAGGAAGGGCCCATAGCTGATATAAGCTACAGCCATCTCCAGCTGCAGCCTGCATGCATTGTGATGTCACAATGCAGGTCACAGGTCTATGTAAAGGATGCCCAGCTATTGGCAGCCATTTTGTGGTGACATTTTGTCCTACATTGATACTCTCTGAGTAGTTCTTGCTTTTAGTAAGTGACTTTGGATAACAACTTCCAAAAAGGACTCTAGATTATATCTTCCAATAAGGTACTAAACAACAACATCATCTTCAGAAACTGAATCTAAATAACATCTTAAGGTTAGAACTATATAATAATTTCTAGCCTGTCATTTTATTTATTATTTATTACCAGTTAGTTATATAATGCACACATTACGCAGCGCTTTACAGATAATATTTGGCCATTCACATCAGTCCCTGCCCTAGTGGAGCTTACGATCTATATTCCCTATCACATGCGCACAAACATACACACTAGGGTTAATTTTGTGTTGGGAGCCAAATAACCTACCAGTATATTTTTGGAGTGTGGGAGGAAACCAGAGTACCCGGAGGAAACCCACGCAAGCATAGGGAGAATATACAAACTCTGCACAGGTAGGGCCATGGTGGGAATTGAACCCACGACCTCAGTGCTGTGAGGCAGTAATGCTAACCATTACACCGTCTGTGCTGTCATCCTTACGTTTTTGAGATACCGCCCACCATTTTATGTGCAGTTTTTATTTTTTAATTATCTGCAGTTTATAATTTACAAACAATGAATAAAGCAAAATATTCATCTAATTTGATACTGCATAACTAAAATGGGAACACACTGGTCCAATCCTCTGGGGATCCAACTCCAGAACAGACTGTTGATATAATCCTACCGGAGTCCTGGTCACAGATTCAACTCCAAATATATGCCTACACCCCTGTCAGATTTTGCAGCAGATCTCAGATATACATTTGTTAAAACAATCTGCTAAAAAGATTGTGTCATCATATACCTCCATTCCCTGGTAGACCAGCTACTCTCAGGGATGAATAGGAGAAATGAATTAGGAAAAAACTTGATATGAATAAATTAGGAGAAATACTAATAACATCAAGTTAATCTGCCATTAAATTTAACTCATTTATGTTCTGTTAATAACATTGAATCAAAGTAAAATATATGTAATGTGATCCGGAAGGGGCAGGGGTCCCTCTCCTGGGGTAGATAGACTCCCTCTTTTCCATACACAGCAGCCGGGAAACAGCACACCAGTCTGGGTTTCTCATGCAATCTGGTCGGTACCAGTCTTTATTGTGCCAAAGTACATAAACAAAACAAAACATAAACATAAGTCCTAGCCTGGCTGGGCACTAGCTACACAGCAGTTTCCCTCTCTATCATAATGGTAGGGCCAATTGCCCTCACCATCAGCAAAACACGTGCACAATACTTACAAGGGTTACTTAGAACCAAGTGTCTCTGAACAAGCTAGTTTGCCTGCTCTCTTAGGTGTGATACACTCAGCCACAAACAAACACAGCTTATATCAGCCAGTTCCAGGTGTAAGCCCTAATGAGCCTGCTACCAGGCTGAAAGGCCCAAAACCTGGACTGGCCTGTGAATGGAGCCCTCCCTCTCCTCACATTCACACCCCCAGGACCCAAACCGGCTTTTCCAAAGGCTGATATTCTGGTCTGCTTACAAAACAGACTTCTCCTGGGGATTTTTAGAACACATAGGCCAAAAACCTAGGCCAAACATACCTGCCATTGACCACTTTACCAGTGCTTCTATCACATATCCCCCCCCTTTGTTTCAACCTGTGGGGTGGAATAACTGCAGCCCCCAAACAGTGAATGTGTGACAAAGCATCTGCATTGGCCAGCTGGCTTCCTGGCCTATGTTCTACCATGAACTTAAAGGTCTGTAAAGAAAAGAACCACCTCAGTATTCTCACATTACTGTCTTTGTTCTCTGACATCCACTTCAAAGGGGCATGGTCACTGATCAACCTGAACTTCCTTCCCACCAAATAGTACCTGAGAGTTTCTAATGCCCATTTTTTATGGCCAACACTTCCTTCTCAACTGTAGCATCGTTTCTCTCATGTACATTTAATTTCCTGCTTAGGTAAAAAATAGAGTGTTCCTCACCGTCCTTGCTCTGGGACAGGACCGCTCTTATAACTACTTCTGATGCATCAGTTTGCACCACAAACTCCCTATCAAAATCAGGAGTCAAAAGGGGGAGAAAGAAAGAAAAAAATAACTCCTATTAGGGCACACTCCTATTAAAGCCTCTGTGACTAAACAGTTGGAAAATGGATATCGCCTATGAGAACATCGCTATTACACATCTGGTTGCAATTCTCTACCTCTGTTGGCAGGAAATTAACATCATCATAGCTTATATGTTGATGTTGTTAGGTTTAATTGACTCTAAGCTAGGTAGTACATTAAAACTAAATTTTATTAATTATTAAAATAGGTAAGTGAACATACAATTCCTCCTACATATACATGACAGCACAAAACATACATTAATTTTTCTGTGTGATACACTATATCAATTATCAGTGGTCCACTATGTCATTTATTCACGGTGCTACAGACATGGATATGAACACTTATGACAATCATATGCATATATTTAGAGCCAGTTAGTACATCAATATATCACCATAAATCTGGATCCTGTTTAGACATTGATACAGTATACTGGTATATGTCAAGGAATAGATGTTAACTAGTACCAGTCCTACTGGTTCTGTATTGACGCTATATATCTATATAAGGTGAAATACTGTACTAACAATCAATGAATCAAACCATGTAGATGGTAAATGTGCCCAAATGCAATATCCAAATTGTCATATCACCCAATAGTGTATTAAATATGGTAAGACAATCCCTCACTATCCTACTGGGACCAGTAGACTTATATAAATCATAAGATTGGGACTGTCCCAATGCTCTAACACAGTTTATGCCTCGAAATTGTATTGGCTTTAAGATGTTCTAATAATTAGTGGAACCACCTATACGGTAGGTATATAATTGACGCATATTTAGAAAAACATGTATCACAAAATTATTGCATAGAAATGCACAAAACAAAAGGCGAAATAATAACAAACATATACAAACAACATGAACAGAAGGTATAGAAATACCTCAAATTAAAATGCTGAACACCACGGATACCACCTCTATCTGTAAGATGGTGGTTTGTAGAGGCGTCCCTCAATTTCTATCAGGGAGAGTACGTATAGTACTAAACAATTTCCTGGTATAGATCCAGATATAAAGTTGTGCGCTTATATACCCTGGATCTGCTATTGCCCGTCTTAAATATTTAGAGGACAGGGAATGAGAGTCCCAGGTACTGGCACATTGAAAATAGAAAGCTGCTTCTGCTTTTACAACCCAGTCTCATCTGTGTCCCTGTTACCTTGCGGCAGCGCAGAGAGATCAGACAGCTGGTTGCAATGAGATAGCAGGAAAAAGTACCTGTCATGAGTCTCTCCCTTCTATATATTCATCCGTGGTGTAGGGGTCCAAAGTGCGCACTTTGGAGCCCACCAGCAAGCTATCAAACGTGCGTTTCGCCGGGGCTTTTTCAAAGGAAGCACAATGCTGTCTCGTACGATATAGAAGGGAAAGACTCATGACAGGTACTTTCTTCTACTTTTTCCTGCGGGCAATAGCAGATCCAGGGTATATAAGCGCACAACTCTATATCTGGATCTATACCAGGAAATTGTTTAGTACTATACGTACTCTCCCTGATAGAAATTGAGGGACGCCTCTACAAACCACCATCTTACAGATAGAGGTGGTATCCGTGGTGTTCAGCATTTTAATTTGAGGTATTTCTATACCTTCTGTTCATGTTGTTTGTATATGTTATTATTTTGCCTTTTGTTTTGTGCATTTCTATGCAATCATTTTGTGATACATGTTTTTCTAAATATGCGTCAATTATATACCTACCGTATAGGTGGTTCCACTAATTATTAGAACATCTTAAAGCCAATACAATTTTGAGGCATAAACTGTGTTAGAGCATTGGGACAGTCCCAATCTTATGATTTATATAAGTCTACTGGTCCCAGTAGGATAGTGAGGGATTGTCTTACCATATTTAATACGCTATTGGGTGCTATGACAAGTTAGATATTGTATTTGGGCACATTTACCATCAACATGGTATGATTCATTGATTGTTAGTACAGTATTTCACCTTATATAGATATATAGCGTCAATACAGAACCAGTAGGACTGGTACTAGTTAACATCTATTCCTTGACATATACCAGTATACTGTATCAATGTCTAAACAGGATCCAGATTTATGGTGATATATTGATATACTAACTGGCTCTAATTATATGCATATGATTGTCATAAGTGTTCATATTCATGTCTCTAGCACCGTGAATAAATGACATAGTGGACCACTGATAATTGATATAGTGTCTCACACAGAAAAATTAATGTATGTTTTGTGCTGTCATGTATATGTAGGATGAATTGTATGTTCACTTACCTATTTTAATAATTAATAAAATTTAGTTTTAATGTACTACCTAGCTTAGAGTCAATTAGACCTAACAACATCAACATATAGGCTATGATGACGTTACTTTCCTGCCAACAGAGGTAGAGAATTGCAACCAGATGTGTAATAGCGATGTCCTCATAGGCGATATCCGTTTTCCAACTGTTTAGTCACAGAGACTTTAATAGGAGTGTGCCCTAATAGGAGTTATTTTTTTCTTTCTTTCTCCCCCTTTTGTATCAATTAATACTCCTGGGATGCACCTCCTATTTTGAAAAAAACACCACAAGTGTGTATATTATAGTATCCACACATAAGTTTCCTCACCATTGGACATTCCAGTGCAACCATCTTCTTTCCATTTCCCTTTTCCCCCTACTAATACAATATCAGGAGTCACCAGAACATGTTGGGTACACAATGCTGCTTTTAAGGCCTGAAAAGCCCTCTCTGCTTCAGGACTCCATTCCACCATGACTTTCTGTTTGCCCTGGGTAAGGTCAGTCAGTCGGACTGCAATGGTGGCAAAATTGGGTACAAACCTCCTATAATACCCAGTAATCCCTAAGAAGGCTCTCACCTGCTTCTTATTCAGGGGTCTTGGCCATTTTTGTATTGCTTCAATTTGACTAAGCTGTGGCTTTATCAGACCTCTGCCAATGGTGTATCCAAGATACTTTACTTCTTCCATCCCTAGACAACACTTTTTTGGGTTGGCTGTCAACCCTGCCCTATAAATGGAGTCCAACACTACTCTAGGCAAGCGAGCCTGCCAATCAGGGCCATGAATTACATCATCCAGATAAGCTGCCGCATCCTGTCTATGGGGCCTTAGAATCCTATCCATCATTCTTTGAAAGGTTGCAGATGCCCCATGTAACCCAAAGGGCAACATCTTGTATTGAAACAACCCTTCTGGTGCAGAAAAAGCTGTCTTTTCTTTGGCATTCTCAGTTAACGGGACTTGCCAATACCCTTTGGTTAAGTCAAGAGTGGTTCAGTATCTGGCTGTCCATAGCCTTTCAATTAGTTCATCCACCCTTGGCATTGGGTAGGCATCGAACTTAGACACACTGTTCAATTTTCGGAAGACATTGCTGAAACGCACACTCCCGCCGGGCTTTGGAATAAGCACAATGGGACTTAACCACTCACTATGCGATTCTTCAATTACATCCAACTCTAACATTTTTTTAATTTCCTTCGATACTGATTCTCTTTGGGCTTCTGGTAACCTGTAGGGCTTTAGGTTAACCTTAACCCCTGGGTCAGTGATTATGTCATGTTTAATGACCGTGGTTTTTCCTGGTATGTCAGAAAACAGCACCCTATTTCTGATAAGAAATTCTTTAACTTCCTGCCGTTGAACTGCTGACAGGGTTTTTGCCACTGTCACTTCAGGAACCAGGGGTCCTGGGTTTACTGGAGGGGCCTGGATGGCTGACAGGGCTGCTCTATCCTTCCAGGGTTTTATAAGATTTACATGGTATATCTGTTCTGGCTTTCTTTTCCCTGGCTGGAAAACTTTATAATTGACCTGCCCCACTTTTTCTAAGATTTCAAAGGGTCCTTCCCATTTAGCCAAAAGTTTACTTTCTACTGTGGGAACCAATACCAACACTCTGTCCCCAGGAGTAAAGTTGCATAAGCAAGCATTGTGGTTGTACACCCTCTGCTGTGCCTGTTGGGCCTGTTCCAAGTCCTCTCTTACTATCGGCACCACAGCAGCAATTCTTTCTTGCATTTGGGAAACATGCTCAATAACTGTTTTATATGGACTGGACTGCCCCTCCCATGTCTCTTTGGCAATGTCCAGTAATCCCCTTGGATGTCTCCCGTACAATAAATCAAAAGGGGAAAACCCTGTGGAGGATTTGGGAACCTCTCTTATGGCCAACAGCAAATAAGGTAACAAGTAATCCCAATCTCTACCATCTTTGTCGACTACTTTCCTTAGCATGTGCTTTAAAGTTTTATTAAACCTCTCCACTAACCCATCGGTCTGGGGATGGTACACAGAGGTTCTTAATTGATCAATTTTAAACAGGTGGCACAACTCTTTCATGACTTTTGACATAAATGGGGTACCTTGGTCCATCAGGATTTCCTTAGGTATTCCCAACCTGCTAAAAGACATGGACTAATTCCCTAGCAATAGTCTTTGTTGACGTATTGCGCAATGGTATCGCTTCCGGGTACCGGGTAGCGTAATCCATTATCACTAGAATATATTGATGGCCCTGGGCAGACTTCATTAATGGTCCAACCAAGTCCATAGCTATTCTTTCGAAGGGAACCTCTATAATAGGCAACGAGACAAGTGGACTTTTAAAATGCGGCCTCGGAGCATGATATTGACATTCAGGAGAGGATGCACAATAGTCAGACACCTCTTTATGGATCCCGGGCCAAAAAAACCTCTGCAAGATCTGCTCAGTGGTTTTTTCTACCCCTAGGTGACCTGCTGTTATATGACCATGAGTCAGGTCTAACACTGTTCTTCTGTATGCCTTGGGAACTATTAATTGTTCCACAATGTCTTCCCCTTTCTTAGTCACTTGATGCAAAAAATCCTGTGAGGATATGACAATGAACTATCAGGGTCTATGGGTTTACCATCAATTACTTTTACATTCTCCCTGGCTTTTACTAGAGTAGGGTCATTCAACTGCTCCATGGCAAAAACTTCTCTCCTGATCCCAAGATCAGGCAGGTGATCCATAGGTTCAACAACACTCCCCACCTCAGTGGGAGGCACACCACCTGGTGAGCCACCATTACTCTCAGGTTCGCCAACCATGCTAGAAAAAGGGAACATCACAGACTCTGAAAAAACTCCCCCTTCTACTGCATCAGTAACCTTCTCATATGGGTCGCGGTTGTTTACTTCTGGAACAAATCGGCTTTCCCACAACTTCCAGAAGTGAGCAAAGGGCCTGATTCAGACCCGCTCGCAAGCGCTGAGTGCTCACAAGCGGTTTGATGTTGCCCTAGTGCGCATGCGCACGACAGAGGGAGCTCCGTCGTGCGCATGCGCGAGACCCGAATAGCGATGGCCAAGCCGTCGCTATGGGTCTCGCACCAAAGGGGACGTGCTGTCGATGGTGAGTGACAGCACACCCCCTTTGGTGGGCGTGCCAGGGGCGTTGCTGCCCAGATGGAGGCGTTCCCATGGGAACGCCTACCGTCTGGGGCCGGCCCCACTGACATCACTAGTGATGTCAATGGGAGTGCTTTTGGCTCTGATAGAGCCAAAAGCACTCCGGGCTTGCGGCAGATGAGACCCTACCGCAAGGGTCTTGACGCAAGCCCGATGGTCGCGATGGTTTTGACCATCGCGACCATCTTTTTGGCCGCTCGCATAAGCTGTGGGTGGTCACCCACAGCTATGCGAGTGGCCAGGAGGCCGCTCCAATAATAGGTAGGACGGCCCTGATTCAGAGCGAGCGCTCTTATCAGAGCATCCAGCTCTGAATCAGGCCCAAAGTCTCTTCCCAATAGTGCATCATATATCAGACCATGCACCAAACCCCCAGAGACTATCGCGGAACCACATTGTGTTACTATGTTCACTTCTGCAGTAACATAATACCGGGTATCACCATGTATGCAGGTCACTGCAACAGTGTTTCCCTTACACTTTAAGGGGTTCACTAGCTCCGCTTTCATAAGTGTAACCAGGCTACCAGAATCTAACAGAGCCTCTACACGGTTGCCTTCTACAGTGAGTACACACATGTGCATATCAGTCTCAGCCTGCCGGTCAGCAGTACAGGCTGGCTGTGCAAAGAAAGACCCCCTGAAGTAAACATGAGTAGTATCACATTGCAAAGGTTCAAAGGTAAGTGAACAATTAGCTGTAATATGGCCGAAACCACACTGAATCACATTATAATCTAGTCTTTTACGGGGACGGAACCTTCCTGGGCTGGCGGGCCTATCTCCAGGTTCCAAACTCACAGTCTTAAGTACATTCCACCGCCCAGTACGCTTCTTCCCGGGAACAGTCTTACCCATGTCCATGGGAGATCGCTGTTGCACCACTGGGGCTCAGTGGGGCACATTCAACAGTTCCTCAGCCGCGACATACCTCTCCACTAATTCATCTAACTGGTCTGCTGTCTTAGGGTCCTCATGGCTCACCCACTTGCGCAGAGTTGCAGGTAGCGAATGCAGATACCAGTCCATGACGACCCTTTCCACAATCTGTGGTCCTGTTAGCTTCACAAGAGGGCTGCAGCCATTTTGTGGTAAGATGGACGAGGTCATGCATCTGCGGACGCCACCTCTATGGACTTCAAAGGACACAATTATATATCCACACTGACGAATAGGTGTCTGTCCCTTTAAATTTTAAATGAAAATTTTTCCTTGCTGCAATTTCAGTGTGTGGTTGCCAGCATTCTTCACCAAATGTGATACGGCCAGGGTAGGGGTTCAACAGATTCAACAGATTCAACTCCAAATATATGCCTACACCCCTGTCAGATTTTGCAGCAGATCTCAGATATACATTTGTTAAAACAATCTGCTAAAAAGATTGTGTCATCATATACCTCCATTCCCTTGTAGACCAGCTACTCTCAGGGATGAATAGGAGAAATGAATTAGGAAAAAACTTGATATGAATAAATTAGGAGAAATACTAATAACATCAAGTTAATCTGCCATTAAATTTAACTCATTTATGTTCTGTTAATAACATTGAATCAAAGTAAAATATATGTAATGTGATCCGGAAGGGGCAGGGGTCCCTCTCCTGGGGTAGATGGACTCACTCTTTTCCACACACAGCAGCCGGGAAACAGTACACCAGTCTAGGGTTCTCGTGCTATCTGGTCAATACCAGTCTTTATTGTGCCAAAGTACATAAACAAAACAAAACATAAACATAAGTCCTAGCCCGGCTGGGCACTAGCTACACAGCAGATTCCCTCTCTATCATAATGGTAGGGCCTATTGCCCTCACCATCAACAAAACATGTGCACAATACTTACAAGGGTTAGACCCAAGTGTCTCTGAACAGGCTAGTCTGCCTGCTCTCCAAGGTGTGAGACACAAACAAACACAGCTTATATCAGCCAGTTCCAGGTGTAAGCGCTAACGAGCCTGCTACCAGGCTGAAAGGCCCAAAACCTGGACTGGCCTATGGATGGAGCCCTCCCTCTCCTCACAAACGTACCTGCCATTGACCACTTTACCAGTGCTTCTATCACAGTATATAAAAGGTGGGTAGGGGGTAGAGAAAGTTAGGCTCAAATGAAAAAATACATAGGGGAAAAAGATAGACAGGGATAGACACAAATACATAAACATATTAGGAAAATGAGGAACAGAGGGAGAGTACCAGGCCCAAATTAAATAACTATATAGGGATGGTAGGCAGATAGGACCAAGCCAAAATAAAATTTAAATATGAGTCATAAGGATGATAAAAAGTGCAAGGTGGCAAATTAAAATATAATTTTGGAAATAAACCATGGGGGGGAGCAGTATGTAGAAGTAACAGATCATATGTGGAGGATTATGAAAGGGAAAAAGCATCTCAATTGCACATTTGCAACATGCAGTACAATAGATGGATTTGATGACTTGTTACTAAGAAACTGCAAGTGATTTTACCAATGTTAGAATTACTTTAAAAGGGCAAATATAAAAGATGTAAACATAGAAACACAAATATCTCCGCCATACACAATGTTTTGTATTAAGATGAGCTGCGGTTAGAAGGTAAGAAAGAAATGGGTGGGATTCTTTACAGTATATAAATGTATATTATGCTAAAAAAAAAGTAACTAAATCTAATATATTAAAGTGAATGAGTAATATTTATAAATGAGTGCACATTCAAATGAAAAAGAAAAAGATCAAAGCCAATAATTTCTCCATGTCTCATTTCTAATCATAGTATATAAATGAGGCATTTAGGGCCCAGAGCTGATATAAGCTACAGCCATCTCCAGCTGCTACCTGCATGCATTGTGATGTCACAATGCAGGTTACAGTCCTATGTATAGGATGCCCAGCTACTGCCAGACATTTTCTGGTGACATTTTGTCCTACTTTGATACTCTCTGAGTAGTTCTTGCTTTTATTAAGTGACTTTGGATAACAACTACCAAACATGACTTTGGCCTATATCTTCCAATAAGGTCCTCAACATCAACATCTTTACAAATCAAATCTAAATAATGTCTTGGAGAACCGCAAGTACCAGCATGCAGAGCATTAAGGGCCCACTGGTACCTGTAGTTCACCTGTAAATATATGTTAAGAGAAAGACAAGACACACACACTGTGACAGTATACGTTTAATACACACATACTTGACACACTCACACATACTCACCTACAATATCTGGACAGGTCAACTTCTCCATGTAGGCAACCTCGGTCTTCTTAATATGAAAAAAAAAAAAATTACTGACCCACGTACTCAGTACCAACCTCGAAGGATGGTATCTCCTGAATGACGGGCTCAGACGTGGCATTTCACTTTGAAGTGCCATGGCTGAGCATTCTCTGGCTGAGAAATGTCAGCCTCCGCCTCTTTCAGCCAATGAACGGTTCCCACCATTGAAGTCAATGGTGAAAACCACAGGCTAACCTTTACTAACCCTGCAGCTCTCACTTTTAACTTCAATGGTGAGAGCCGTTCATTTGCTGAGAGGTGGAGGCTGACCTCTCTCAGCCAATGAAAGCTCAGCCACAGCACTTCAAAGGGAAATGCCACATCTGAGCCCATCAGTCGAGAAATACCATCCTACGTGGGTTGGTATTTTTTGTTTTTTATATTTAGAAGACCAAGGATGCCTACATGGAGAAGTGGACCTGTCCAGGTATTGTAGGTGAGTATGTATATGTGTATTAAACATATACTATCAAGGTGTGTGTCTTGTCTTTCTTTTAACATTTCTTCTCAGGTGAACTACAGGTACCAGCGGGCCCTTAATGCCCCGCATGCTGGTACTTGTAGTTCTCCAAGTACCAGCATGCGGGGGATCCTTGCTGGGTCCTGCAGTTCTGGTAGAGACAATGTTGACACTTCTAATTTTACACTACACTATTACACTATGAACCCGGCTGCCACCGCCCACGGGTGCTGGGGATAGCCCCCGGGCTATCAGTCTAGGCCTGGGGTGCCCTGGAGAGGGGGACTCCATTATTGGAGGGTCCCCAACTCCCCAGAGATCCCTGGCCAGGGCTGACTAGCAGTCAGGGGTAATGTTTCAGCTGTGGACCTCGGTGATAGGGTTTCCTTGGCTGTGGCATTATGCCCCCGCTAGAACGGGTCCAGTGCTGGTTATGGAGATTACAGGGAAACCCTATGCTTTTTTCCCCGTGTAATACCAGAACCAGGACCAGCTCAGAGCCTGGTGCAGAACAGAAGAGCCCTACGCAATGTTTCCCCTGTATTTAAACAACCAGGACTGGCTATGCAAAGTCTGGAGCTGGTTGTGCTTTTAGGGGGGACCCCCACATAATTTTTGGTGGGAAATTAACACTTAACAGGCTTTTTACCCTAAGATACATGCATGCATCTCACTGATGAATGCATGCATCTGTGTCAAATAGAGCTGCTCATGTTGAAAATGAAAGCATGAAGCAGGTATATTCATTTGGGGATTTGAAGTTCGTTTTGGAGTGGGAATTAGTGTTCGATTTGTACATGAACATGCAAAATTGGACATCAAATCCCTTCTTAAACTGAAACAAGATCGAGCTCGAGTTGAAAATCGAATGCAAAATAGAATCTTAGTAAATTTGAGATTTGCTAAGGGATTATGCTGTTCGATTTCAATTCGATCTCAGGAGATTTAAGAGATTCATAAAAATGAATCTCAAATCGAACTTTAGTTAATTTTCCCCTAGATTACATCTTCCAATAGGTCCTAAACAACAACATCATCTTCAGAAATCGAATCTGAATAACATCTTAAGGTAAGGACTAAGGACCTCATTCAGAGTCGGTCGCGAGCGCCGATGCACTCGTAACCAACTCGATGGTTTGGCCTGCGCATGCGAAGCAGCCGCACTGCTCATTACCAAAGGGACGGCTGTCGATGTTGATCGACAGCTGCCCCCGTTCAGTAGGCAGGTCGGGGGGGTGGTTTCCAAAACAGAGGCGTTCCTTTACGAACGCCTACCTTTTTGTGGGTGGCCGCACTGACATCATCAGTGATGTCAGTGGGGAGCTTCCTGTGCCATCAGAGCAGAAAGCTCCCTGGGGCTTACGAGTACCCAGACCCTACCCTAGGGTCTGGTCGTAAGCCCCGATGTTCTAAATGGTGTTCACCATCGCAACCATCAACCTGGTCGGTCGTTATGCTGTGGGTGGTAACCCACAGCTTAACGATCGACAAGGAGGCGGCCGTTTGGTAGGCGGGCCAGGGGGGTGGTTTTCAAAACGGAGGCGTTCCTTTACGAATGCCTACCGTTTTGTGGGCGGCCGCACTGACATCATCAGTGATGTCAGTGGGGAGCTTCCTGCTCCATCAGAGCAGAAAGCTCCCTGGGGCTTACGAGTGCCCAGACCCTACCCTAGGGTCTGGTCGTAAGCCCCGATGGTCTAAATGGTGTTCACCATCGCAACCATCAACCTGGTCAGTCGTTATGCTGTGGGTGGTAACCCATAGCTTAACGATCGACAAGGAGGCGGCCGTTCAGGATGCAAGTGGCCGCCCTGATTCGGTGCAACCGCTTGCATCTAACGACCGCCTCTGAATGAGGTCCTATATAACAACTTCTCTTACCTTTTTGAGACACAATGTTTTGTATGTTGATGAGCTGGGGTTAGAAGGTTAGACCCATAGCTTAACGATCGACAAGGAGGCGGCCGTTCAGGATGCAAGTGGCCGCCCTGATTCGGTGCAACCGCTTGCATCTAACGACCGCCTCTGAATGAGGTCCTATATAACAACTTCTCTTACCTTTTTGAGACACAATGTTTTGTATGTTGATGAGCTGGGGTTAGAAGGTTAGACCCATAGCTTAACGATCGACAAGGAGGCGGCCGTTCAGGATGCAAGTGGCCGCCCTGATTCGGTGCAACCGCTTGCATCTAACGACCGCCTCTGAATGAGGTCCTATATAACAACTTCTCTTACCTTTTTGAGACACAATGTTTTGTATGTTGATGAGCTGGGGTTAGAAGGTTAGAAAGAAACAAGTGGGTTTCTTAGAGTATATCAATATTTATTACAGTATGCTATAAAAAAAAGTAAATCTAACAATATTACAGCAAATAAGTAATACCTATAAATTAGTGCAAATTCAAAAGTTGAAGAAAAAGATCAAAACCAATCATTAGTCCATTTCTCAATTCTAATCACGTTATATAAATGTGCCAGGTACGGCCCAGAGCTGATCTAATCTACAGCCATCTTCAGCTGCTGCCTGTATGCATTGTGATGTCACAATGCAGGTCACAGCCCTATGTAAAGGATGCTCAGCTACTGGCAGCCATTTTTGGTGACATTTTTCCCTACATTGATACTCTCTGAGTAGTTCCTGCTTTTTTAAGTGACTTTGGATAACAACTACCAAAAAGACTTTGGACTACATCTTCCAATAAGGTCCTCAACACGAATATCTTTAGAAATGTAATCTAATTAATGTCTTAAGGTAAAAACTATATAACAACTTTGCCCTATCTCCCTTACCCCTTCAGACACCTCCAATTGTTTTATATGCAGATTTTATGTTTAGATACAATGTATAAAGCAGATTATTCATCTAATCTGACGCTACATGACTTAAAATGGGTACATACTTGTACAATTCTCTGGGGATCCAACTCCAAAATAGACCGATGATACAATCCTACTGGAGTCCTGGTCACAGATTCAACACCCAATATATGCCTACACACCTGTCAAATTTTGCAGCAGATCTCAGATATACATTTGCTAAAACAATCTGCTAAAAGGATTGTGTCAACATACACACTCTTCCTTTCTTTGGCAGACCAGCTCCCACTCACAGGGATGAATTGGGGGGATGAATTGGGAGAAAAGTTGATAAAATAAGGATGAATTGGGAGAAAAATGGATAACACCAAGTTAATCCTCCATGAAATTTAACTCCTTTACACTGTGGTGATAACACTGAATCAAAGTAAAGAAAATATATATAAAAGGCTGGTTAAGAAAACCAGGCCCAAATGAAAAAATACTTAGGGGAAAAAGGTAGTGAGGTATAGACACAAATCCATAAACATATATTAGAGGAATGACGGAGATAGGGAGAGTACCAGGCCCAAATGAAATAACTATATAGGGATGGCAGGCAGATCAAGCTAAAGTAAAACAAAAATATAAGGCATAATGAAGTAAGGGATTGACAAAATTTCAAGGTGGCAAATTAATTAAATATAAATAGCATTTTGGATAAAACTGTAGAGGTCTGTAGAGGTAACAGATAATATGTAGATGATTATTACAGAGCAAAAGAATCTTAATTGCACATATGAAATATGTAGTACTATAGATGGATTTGATGACTAGTCTTAAGAAACTCCGAATGATAGTCTCAATGTTAGAATTACTTTAAAAAGCAAATATAAAGGATATAAATATAGAAACACAAATACCTCACCCATACACAATGTTTCACATTTAGATTAGCTGCGGTTAGAAGATTAAAAATAATTGGGGGGATAGGGGGTTGTGCAGTATATAAATATATATATATTATGCTATAAAAAAAATGACTAAATATAAAAATATTACATCGAATGGGTAATACCTACAAATGTGTGCTTAATCAAAAGAAGAAGAAAAAGATCGAAACTAGAGCTGAGCGTGTTCGGTTTCCAGGAATCCAACCGATCTGATCTGAGCAGATCTGAGCCCTGGCTTTGATATATTCGCCATTTTCGGAATCAACATTTAAACACGGACAGGACAGTGTCTGCAGGACAGCGGTGAGTGTCCTCACCGGAGCCTGAATTGGCAGACACAAGCCGGCTCCGCTGTCTCACAAAATATCTATACATGAGCAGTGAATGTATTTAATGTGGGAGAAGTACTCCATAATAACAGAGCAGAAGACCTGAGTACACCTGAACCTGATTTCAGCAATGGTGATAACATAAACTCAGGAAATCCGTGAGAAATGGATGTCTCCCTCATTTAAGGTTTGCACTGAAACAGTATAACAAATACTGCTGTCATCCTGACTGACTATACAATTAGTATGCGATGATCCGGAATCGCTATGAAATACCGCCTGCCGCATGGTTCAATTCCCAGCAGCGCCTGGCCGACAAAAGCAGAGTTCCCGGCAGCGGAAGCCTGACAGGGCTGGAAATCCTGATCGTCGATAGGTAAGTACTTACTAACCTAACCCCCTAACCCTCCTTAGGGGTGCCTAACCCTAACCTCCCCCCCAAGTGCCTAACCCTAATTCCCCCTCTATGTGCCTAACCCTAACCCCCCCTTCCCCGCTGCCTAAACCTAAGTCCCCCGGGGGGTGCCTAACCCTAACCCCCCCTTCCCCGCTGCCTAAACCTAAGTCCCCCGGGGGGTGCCTAACCCTAAGTCCCCCACGGGGGTGCCTAACCCTAACCCTCCCTCCCCCTAGCCTAACCCTAACCTTCCCGGGGGGTGCCTAACCCTAAGTCCCCCCCGGGTGCCCTAAACCTAACCCTCCCCCCCTGCAGCTGTCCACTCGCGGCACCCAGCATCCCTTCGATCGGGATGCCGGGCGCCTGTCTCCCGGTGTCGGGAAAATGTCAGGCGTCTACATCTAGACGCCCGGCATTTCACCATCGCCAGGATATGACAGTCGGTAAGCCGGCTGTCGGTATTAAGGCAGCTGGCTTCCCGATTGTATACTGATGATCCTTTGTCCATAACATAGGACTTATTTGGGACTGGGGAATAATTTCAAAAAGGCTTTTATTGATAAAGTATTCTGTGATGGATATTATATAAAGTACATATGTGTAATGGTTGTCTTATATAGATATTTCTGAAATGTTATACTGTAGGAATCATTATTAGATTTATTAACAAATTGTTGGATAAACGTAGTTTGGGGAGAAAAAAGAAAACTCTCTTTTTGGAGGCACTCTAATACGAAATATGTATGTCAAATTAATAATTAACCTTTATTAAATATACATTAAAAATACATTAAAAAGTCCATACCCGCCACAGTGCACCCATGCGGTGTGGGTCACAGCAAGGGGGTATCAACAAACAAAAAACAGAAACATGAAATTTAAAAGTAATATCACAAGTATAGAAAGCTGAGTGAAATATTACAACGTGGTGTCAGAAATCAATAATGGTGTAATCATCCACTATTTTTCTGAATACATTTTCATATGGTATTAAAACCAAAACAAAATCAATATCATAGTACAGTGACCAATCAGTATTATAACGGCGCAGTGACCAATCAATATTTCAGCAAGCACAGAAGTGTCAGTGAACTCTCTTAACAGCAGCAAAAGAATATATAAAATATAAGATATTAGTAGAGAGATCGCGTTATATTCACATAATCATTATATATATATATATATATATATATATATGTTAGATAGGTGATGTTAGAGAATGAGCACGTCAGTAGTGACATCCCTTAGAATATGTTTGTATATGTGA
The DNA here is from genome assembly GCA_031769625.1 of Taudactylus pleione. NCBI lineage: Eukaryota > Metazoa > Chordata > Amphibia > Anura > Myobatrachidae > Taudactylus > Taudactylus pleione. The sequence continues at coordinate 28,894,214 of JAUIMM010000052.1, forward strand.
ATAATAAAAATATGGAGGGCAGATTACTAAATGACCACCTATAGAGTTAACCCAGGTACCAATAGAAGGATAAGAATATAGGTAGAGATTAAATCAGACTACTCCCTTGTATGTGGTGTCAAAACAGCAGCTGCTGCATGTCATTATGTTGTATCGGTGAATGACATGTGAGCGTGCTGTTAGCTCACCCAGGGGTGAGAATGAGTAAATTGAGCGTCTACTGTTAGACCCAGATCAAAAAAGGGTCCTGGTATAGATAGTGCAGGAGCCTATTCTGACCGGACTCTAATGAGAGTGCCCATAGAAAGAGGTATATTAGGTAGTTGTGTATAATAAGATTATAAGTAACACAGCATAGAAACGGAGTTTATGCTGCTGCCAATCACATACCATGGGGTTGTGGTGAGTGGTGAGAAGCACAAACCCCGTATACAGTGATAGCAAAAAAGAAAGTAATAGCTGCAATGCGACTAATACAGGGTGAGCAAAGCTCTGTTTGCCAAATAGGTATTGCAGGGTCATTTACTCACACATGTGATATATAGTCACTACGTGCGCTTGGAAAGAAAGAGAGTAGAAGGTACCTGGGTGCTCACACATAGAGCCGGCATCAGATGGGAAAAATCTGCCATGTGGAGAGCCTGACTGCGTGCTGCTGATAAGGATCCCGCCTGTACACAGCGGGATTCACAGGTCACCACTATAGCGCTGTGTTTTCTAAAAATATTTCTTGTGGATTAGAAAACAAGGCAAAACATAATTTTCCCCGTGTCGGATCTCACATGTTTTGGATCCGATATAAGTCCCTCCTGCAGTAATTCGGGCACCATTTGTTACAGGATGGCCGGAGGTGTCGGACAGTGAGTTGCAGAGGAAGTTCAACTTCAAAGCGACACTCTTTGATGGGCAGTGGTACCCAAATGCCCCTGACTCCCTTAGAGTAAATTCTGGTCGAGCTAGTATTTTCTGATAGGCAGTCAGCAAAATTGTTATTTTTTATTTTTTTATAGTGCAGGAACATCTATATATTATTAGTTGTGTGCGGTATTTAAAAAAAATGTGTTGAAAATTCTTCAGGCCGTGATACTGTGTTAAAGAAGTCTAACACTTAAGGTCAGTAGGTCAAGGGCCACCACCTTAGTATTATCTGCACAGTGTGTCGCAATCGTTGAGCAGCTTGTTGTTAATTTATACATAAAAAAATGAATGTGTGTTGTAAAAACTTCAGGTCATAATACTGTGTGTAAGTCAGTAGATACACGAACGGTCAGTAGCTGAAGGGCCCCCTTCCTGATATTATCTGCGCAGTGCTTCGCAGTCGGTGAGCAGTTAGTTGTTAATTTCTACATAAAAACAAATTAGTGTGTGTTGAAAAAACTTCTCGCCGTGATACTGTGTGTGTCAGTAGGTACACTAAAGGTCAGTAGGTCAAGGGCCACCTCCTTAATATTATCTGTACAGTGCGTCACAGTCAGTGGGCAGTTTTTTGTTAATCTATATATATAAAACATATATTAGTGACTGTTCAAAAAACTTTAGGCCGCGATATTGTGTGTAAGTCAGTAGGTACATTAAAGGTCAGTAGGTCAATGGCCACCACCTTAATATTATCTGCGCAGTTTGTCACAGTCGGTGGGCAGTTAGTTGTTAATTTACACATAAAAATAATTAGTATGTGTTGAAAAAAATTCAGGCCGTGATACTGTGTGTAAGTCAGTAGGTACACTAACGGTTAGTAGGTCAAGAGCCACCACTTTAATATTATCTGTGCAGTCCGTGGGCAGTTTTTGTTAATTTCTACCCAAAAAAAAATTAGTGTGTGTTCAGAAAACTTCAGGCCGTGATACAGTTTGTAAGTCAGTAGGTCAAGGGTCACCGGCATAAATAAAATCTTTCTACGCAGTGCTTCGCTCGCAGTTGGTGGGCAGTTGTTGATTTTCTAAAAAAAATCAAAGTCTTTTGATTGGAGCTAGTCCTGCATCCAGTATGCTGAGGATAACTGAGTACTCCCCTATCCAGGATTCTTTAGCAGAATCCTTAAGCAGTAGGCCTGCTGCTGCTGGTGGTCGATCTTGATCCCAGAAGGGGACCAAGAATACTAGTAGTAGTTTAATCCTTTGCAAGAGGAAGCAAGTATGACAGCTGTCTTCCAGTTGTACAGCGGATCATGACAGCTTTGCCAGTATTAGATCTGTGTCCAATATCTGGTTTTAGACAGTTAATTGAGGTCCTATGTCCCCACTATCAAATTCTATCTTGGTTCCATTTTACCAAAAAAGCAATTCCTCATCTGTACTAACACTTGGCCTACAAAATGCCATTGTATCCACTGTCCACTTAAACCAAAGATATGTGGACAAACGGTACAGGCTAAATGAAAGATTACATGACTGTGCCAGCCCACTGGGTGGGTGTATCGCCTTTAACAGCAGCAGTAGGTAGCTCAAAATGGCAGCTGATTCCCAGGCAGGCTACTCTCTGTACCACTGGCTTCACTAAGAGGCATATTGGTGTCAACCTTTAAGAAAAATTAAGGGATGTCAAAACAAAATGGCTTACCCCGGTTGGACTTTCCTCAGGATTTGTCATTTCTGATAATACCACAAACATTGTTAGAGCTGAGTGAATTTGAACACTTTCCATGTTTTGCTCACACAATCATCTTGGTGGTGAAGAATTTTTAAAAAATGACAGTGCTGTGAAGGAGATGCTGTCTGTGGCCTGAACAATTTCGGGACATTTTCGCTATTCAGCAACTGCATGTAGAAGATTGCAGTGGCTGCATGAAAATTTCAATGTGCCATGCCACTAAATAAAGCAAGAGGTAGTAACAGGGTGGAATTCCACCCGTTTATATGCTTCAGCAAATGGAGGAACATCAACAAGCCATCCAAAACTACACAACAAGCCATGACATAGGGAAAAGAGGGGGGATGTACCTTAATCCAATGCAATGTAGAATACTTTCCACGTTGTGCAAGGTGCTGAAACCATTTGAAGAAGTCACCTGTGAAGTGAGTGTAGACACTGCCATTTTGAGTCAGGTGATTCCCCTAATTAGACTTTTGGAAAAGCAGCTCAAGAAACTGAAAGTGGAGATAAAACAAAGCGATTCCTCTAACTATGTCAGACTTGTAGATCAAGTTCTTTATTTGCTTCGTCAAGCATCTTGAAATTGGGTCATTACATTTTGGCGACAGTGCTTGAGCCTACGTGTGAATCATACATCATGTCTTTCTTTCCAACTGACACAGGCCCTCATTCAGAGCCGCACGTTAACAACAGTACGCTCGTTGCGTTCCGATGTTGACTAACCGCGCATGCGTCGGTGTTACACCGCGCATGTGCGTACGGCAGATTGCGAGCTTTTTTTCTCTCGTTCCTAAAATAGCGTACAGGAAGTGACATGTCAAATGTGATTGACAGAACAGGGCGTTTTTGGGTGTTGACGGGGGTGGAGATGAAAAAACGCAGGCGTGGCGAAGCGTTTTTGGGGCGTACATACATTAGCAGATGCGAACGTCAAATGTGTTCGGACCGTCTCATACGTCACTGAAACATCCGCTTTCCCTTCAAAATGCTCGCACAGCTTAGGGTCAGGATTACTCGACCACATTGGCGATGGCCTTCTCCTCCGTCCCGGGACTCCACGATGGTGCTGCGATTAATCGTGGCTGGTCAGTAAAGTAATTAGTGTTGGATTGAAATCCGGCTTGGTATGTGTTTGGAAAGCAGTTTATTGGGATAGCACAAAAGCGTACGCAGGTGGAAATCAGAGCTGCTAATGTCATGATTACATAATCAATTAGCGTACATTTTTGGGCTTTTATTTTGGCCACAATTTGGTGGTTATGGCCTATTGTAAAAATAATGTCATCATCTTTTAATTAGCTCCCCTTTTTTTTGGTTTACTGTGGAATTTGCATCGCTATGTGTTTTTTTAAACGTTCCTTAAAGAGGCCTTTTTTTTAACAAAAGAGGGTCAGTTTTTGCGTTTAAGGCCAGGATTAAATGTAACCCATTTGTACAATAATGTCACAATACAATGTCAGTTTTTTTTTTTAAATTTATTGTTTACACACAAACAAATTGGCATAATATTGTATTGCCTTTTTTTGTGGCCAAGATATTTGATCAAAAAAAAAAAAAAACATAACTACTAACATAATCGTAAATACAAAATTTAAAAACATTTCACAAGAAAGGAGAGGGAAGTTTTGACCAGAAAGGAATATGAGCCAAGCACAGAAGGAAAGTGGGAAAAGTCGCCATTGCTGTCACCGTTTTCTCGCCCGTTTGGCTGGGTGAGGGTGGGCGCCAGACCGGGTCCGGGATGCCATCGGGCTGGCCTGTCCAGAGGCAGATGTTGTGGCCTCTGGACTAGGCACAGGGCTAGGCACATTTGGAGGATTGCCTGATGTTGTGCCAGAGGTAGAGGATCTGGATGTTCCGGCAGGAAGGGAGGTCGGCTCCACCATGTGCTGGCGAACGAGCTGCTCCAGGGCATCGGCGATGCGGATGTTGGCCCTGGTATTTTCCGCCAGGGCCTGAGCAATGGTCACGTTGGCCGCAGCATTTTGCTCCAGGGCCTCAGCCACCCGTATCAGACTGGCGTCCATCCTCTGCAGAATCTCCGTATGGCAATCCGATTTAAAATTGAGTTCTGTGAGGAGGCCCACTGCCTGCGAGGGGGCACGCCCTGGACTGGCTTCTGCAGGGTCCTCAGCCGGATGTACTGGTTCCTCCCCTGCAGAGTCAGCAGAAATTCTGCGGCCAAGGCTCCCCTCTGGAGCAGACTCATCCGCCTCTGTCTCTGTTAGGAAATTGGAGAAAAGACTCACATTAGAATCTACATATTGGCACAATAGCATTTCTGAGTTGGTGACATCACAAGACTTACCTTGGCCAACATGAGGAGCCGCAAAGTCTGGCATGTCCGTATCCATGTTGGACACGCCAAACACCTCCACAGCCTGCACACACCCCTGTGCCATCTCTTCTAAGTCTGTCAACTCCAATGACACAGGGGTGGGACCCCCACCTGTCCCCCTTGCATGCCTAGCCCTGTCGGCAAGTTTTTGTTTTAGACGATATTTGAAGTCTGCCCATCTGTGGAATGAATTTGGAACCATTATCCTTTTTTTTACAATGGGGTTTGTTTATAGGATGGGAAAGTGTTTACTTACCGCCGTTTGACATCCCGGGCTAGACGGACATAATCACCCACCCTATTGACAGCAACGGCGACCTCCTCCCACATTCTCCACTTCTGGCTTTGGCTCATATTCCTGGCTGCCTGGGGCAGGATGTCAACGCACTTCTGGATCAAAACCTCCATCTCCTTGCTTGTGAAATGTGGCTGCCTTTTTTTTTTTGCAGCTTTGGCGGGTTGACTGGGGCCAGCAGTCTCTTCCATGTCATCCTCCTCACCTATTTGGGTAAATATGCAGATTTAGCCACTTCACAACTTGCACAATATTATGTTTTAAAATACTCATTGACACAAAATGCATGAAGGCCTTACCGCCGCAATTTTGACCATTGTTTCCCTGGTTGGAAGCCATGTCTCTGCTTCCAGCATGAAATCATCCAGAAATTCTATGTGATTTCGTGACGTATTTATACATGCGTCGTTAGTTTGCGGCCGCATCATTGATTGTGCGTCCCTATGATTCATCCTTAATTCGTGCGGGAAAATAAACACTATTTATGGCTTGGTGTGTGTGGATTCGAGGTGGGGTTGTTGGAGTGTTGTTGGTTAAGTGGTTTGGATTTGGTTGGTTGGTTGCGTTTGGAGGATTTTGGAGAGTTGTTTTTTTGTTTGTTTTTGCTACATTTCTTTGGTTTTTCCGTTCGCATTTTTTTCATTTTTTCAACATCCTTTCCTGATTTGGTAAGTTTTGTGCATTCAAATTTGTGGCCAATTGGTGTATTCTTCTGTTTTGTGGTTAGTTAATTTGTTTAACACTCATTTCATCTTTTTTAGTTTTTTTTTGTTTTCGGACCCAAAGAAGTTTTTTGAGGACATCTTATATATTCGAGTTGGGTAAGTCCATTTTTTGTCTTGCATTTGCGAATGAATTACGGCATTTTTGACTGTTGGTGTAGCGCCTTGCATTTGCGAATGAATTACTGCATTTTTGACTGTTGGTGTAGTGACTTGCATTTGCGAATAATTTACCGCATTTTTGACTGTTGGTGTAGTGACTTGCATTTGCGAATAATTTACTGCATTTTTGACTGTTGGTGTAGTGACTTGCATTTGCGAATAATTTACCGCATTTTTGACTGTTGGTGTAGTGACTTGCATTTGCGAATAATTTACCGCATTTTTGACTGTTGGTGTAGTGACTTGCATTTGCGAATAATTTACCGCATTTTGGACGGCTTATTCATCATATAATCCAGTTTTGCTTTTCCCTTTTCCATTTTTTGGGTCCATTTGAACCCTATTTGACGTACGGTGTGCAATGTAGTTTTCATCGATGGCCAAATGTTTTTTTCCGTTATTTTCTGTGTTGGCTTGCAACAATTTTTAACCAAAAAAAAAACCCTTTAAATTTTTGACGTCTCATTGTTGCCTTTTTTACAGTTTATACGTATCATGACAATACCCCGGCATGTAAGCAGCTATGGATGGTATCAGAAAGCTAAGTTGTTTTTTCTTACTTTTGGGGTGGGTCAAAAGCCTTACATTGTAAACTTTGAATTTCAGGTAGATCTGGGGCGAATTGTTCTGGCCCTGCTCCCGGAAGACGACCAACCTCAAACTCGTCCCAGGCGTAGGCATCGTAGGCATGCAAGGCCCCAGATATTTCGAACACGTGTCACCCTTTTTGGAATGCCCGATGATGAGGTTTTAAGACGCTACCGTCTACCTCCCAAAATCATCATAGACACTCTCTCATTAATAGAAAGTGATCTTGAGCGGCAAATTGACAGTCCAACAGCAATACCACCACTGACGCAATTTATGGCGGTGTTACATTTCTGTGCCTCAGGATCGTTTCAAACAACGGTCGGAATAGTGGCGGGCATCTCCCAATCCTCCTTTTCCCGGATCCTGAGGGCAGTGATGGAGGCACTTTTCAAGCATCTCCATCATTTTATTAAAATGCCTTTGGATATGGGTGCCCTTAGTGTGGCCAAGGCCAATTTTTACCAAATAGCTGGCTTCCCACACATCATAGGGGTTGTGGATGGTACTCACATACCACTTCAGCCTCCAGCACGGCTGGAGGCCATATTTAGAAACAGGAAACACTATCACTCCCTGAATGTAATGGTGGTATGTGATGCCTCCCTCCAGATCCTGTCCCTGAATGCTAAATTACCCGGAAGTGCTCATGACTCCTTCGTCATCCGGCAATCAGGGATATGGCAGAAATTAACCAACCTACAAGCTGGTGATGCGTGGCTTCTGGGTAAGTGGAGACCTTTAGTACATAACAATGTTAAGCTTGATACACAGTGTTCCTGATGTGGTCTATTTTTGTTCACAGGAGACAGTGGATACCCTTGCATGTCCTGGCTGCTCACTCCTTATTTGGCTCCCACACCAGGGCCACAAAGTGCGTATAATTCCGCACTTACAGCCACCAGGCAAGTGGTGGAGCGCTGTATCGGCCTTTTAAAAGGCCGATTCAGATGCCTCCACCGCTCTGGTGGCGAGCTCATGTATGTGCCGGATATGGTGTCTAAAATTGTGGTCCTGTGTGGGATATTTCACAACATTGCCATAAGGAGTGGTGTCCCAATGCAGCCAGAGGATGCCTTACCTGAGGATGGCCCCCCCGAGGTTGGTCGAAGGTCAGTATGTGGGGGGGCCATACGCGATGATGTGGTGGCCAGATTTTTTAGGTAAGTTTGTTCAAAACTCCAGTGTTTATACCTAATGTGTTTGTTTTTTTTGGCAAACATCTAATTTATTTTTAATTTTCTCACCATCTTCTGTTTGTTCACATAATCTTTGGCACTCCAACGCTCACTACTTCCTGCTACCCTTACCAAACCTGGATCTGGTCCTTTTGGGCATATATTCTGGAACCCATATCGCAACGCCATGTTTGTGGAATCATGTTGGCATGGTCCTTCGTCAACCAGTTCTTGATTTTGTGTTTTTATTTATTTTTTTCTTGGTATGTGTTGTATTTGAATTTATCACTGTGTATTTTTTTTGGGAGTGACCACTTTGTTTTCTCTGTTATGTGGTGAATAAATGTTTGAAGAGTGAAATGGTCTTCCTTTTTTGGGACGTTAACAGCAAGTGTAACCAGGTTAACACAAGTTACATTTGACTAAGGGGTAAACCAGTACTGACGCCAGATGAGCAAAACTGAAATATGTTTTCAGCTTTCCAATCCACACCAAAAGGAAGCCTGGCCCAACCTTGGGATTTGTAAGATTGGCCTAAGCAGCTTGCGCACCAAGTAGGAACCTGGAAAATGTAGAAATCTGAAATTGACACTACACCCAAAAAGGGAAATTACATTGTTACTGTTATGTGTTTCTGGTGTCTGTTTGACATACAAAGACAAAACACAATCTAACTTTTAAAAAAGGGAAATCCTTGCAGGAACTTATGTCAGGCTAAACTATCTTGGTTTTGGTTTTTAAAAATGAGCCACAACGTATATTTGTTTTTAAAATTTTATTGGGAAAATACAACAAAAAAAAAAAAACTAATGCCGAAGGAGGCCAGACAGCCGGTCGAGAGCCACCAGAAGGCCGATTACATGGTGGCGCATCTGCCCCACAACATCCGCCACCTCTTGCCGACGCCTCTGTTCCTCTGTGGGTGAGAAAAGTGTGTGGGTTAATACAACAATAGGGACTCCACAGAAAAACATTAATTAAAAAACTAATCACTCCTAAACCCAAAAACATAAATAAAAAGGGTGGGCTGGCAAAAATACAAGGCCTAGGTACAAATTCCCACAGGTATGATATGTGTATGCTTAAATCACCAGGAAGAGGTAAAGGCAAACCTTCACAATCAACAAAAGTCAAGCCACAAAAACACGAAGAAAGGCACGACACATGATTACATACAAACAGTTTGTGCTTTAAAAAAAAATAATAAAAAACATACCGGGAAACAAATCGGGAGCTCCGGCAAAACCTCCATGATCCTCCTCGGAGGATCCGTCATTCCCCAAAGAATGGGGCGGAGTTATGCAGGACTCCGGGGAGGGGGTAATTGGAAGAGGGGTGGGTGGAGGAGAGGGGGAAGTGGGACGGAGGGGAAGGAGTCCCGACATTTCCGGGAGAGGGTCTGGGAAGGATGGGGAGGAGTGGGGAATAGGCGAAAGATTTGGGGTGGAGTGTTGGCTGGGGGTTGGGGAGAGTGGGCGGGAACGCCGACGTTGACGGCGGAGTCTTGGCTGTCCCCCTAAAATATGTCAAATAAATTGCGTTTAGTTTATGGACAAATCCGGCCAAACAAAAAAAAAAAAAAAAAATAGCAGTAGAATTAAAAATTCATAAAAAGAGGGAAAACATGCAGACGCAGATATGAGTACAAATAATAAATAGAACAGACAGGAAAACATGCAGACGCAGATATGAGTACAAATAATAAATAGAACAGACATGAAAACATGCAGACGCAGATATGAGTACAAATAATAAATAGAACAGACATGAAAACATGCAGACGCAGATATGAGTACAAATAATAAATAGAACAGACAGGAAAACATGCACACGCAGATATGAGTACAAATAATAAATAGAACAGACAGGAAAACATGCAGACGCAGATATGAGTACAAATAATAAATAGAACAGACATGAAAACATGCAGACGCAGATATGAGTACAAATAATAAATAGAACAGACATGAAAACATGCAGACGCAGATATGAGTACAAATAATAAATAGAACAGACAGGAAAACATGCACACGCAGATATGAGTACAAATAATAAATAGAACAGACAGGAAAACATGCAGACGCAGATATGAGTACAAATAATAAATAGAACAGACAGGAAAACATGCAGACGCAGATATGAGTACAAATAATAAATAGAACAGACAGGAAAACATGCACACGCAGTTTGCCCCACAAACACAAACATTAAAACCACAATACATAACACTTACTTGCCAGGATCTGCATGCGAAAGCATGCCAGCAAGCGGGGCGTTCGCCGTTGCAGGTCGGACCACCTGCGCTCCAGCTGCCCGATGTTGCGGCGTGATCCAAAGGACCGCAGGCGGGACCGTACCTCCGCATACGCGGAGCGCTTCTGCCGGTTGGTCATGGGTTCTGGCTGGCTGGTGATCCGGCGATCCATGACCTCCGTAAGCACCAGCAGCTCACGCCTGGTGAATGCGGAGGCTCTCATGATGGCAATGGTGTTTTTCTTAAAAATCATTTTTGATAAAGTGTGTAAAAATTTTCTGATTGGCTAATGTATTTTGGAAATTAACAGGAGCAATTTTATTGGTTAGTGTATGAGTCATGTGTTCGACAGGGCCAGAAATCTATGGAGAGTTAGGATAGGCTTGATGCAGTGACATGCGTAAGCAAATTTAAATAAAGAAATGAACCCAGGGAAATATGCGGGGATACACAGCAATAGTACAATTGTTTAATTGTGGTTCACATGTTTTTTAAACAATACAAGCGAATGTTTCATCCGTACGTATTCTGCGGGTAAACACAAACACAGACAAGAGTAAAGTTTCTTGCATTGTGTTGAAAAAAAACAAACAATTAAGCTAATTGATACATTGATTGGCATGATACGATTGATGGAGGTAGGCAGAATAAAGGAGCAGGTAATCGACATCTGACAAGGCCACTTCCTGTTTATACTTGTGCGTGCGTTCCTTTCAAGCCATTTCGGGGATGTACGCTCGCTATTTCGTACGCTCGTTAGTTAGAGGAGGGGTCGTCAGAGTTTAGGGAGGAATTTTAGATGCGAACGAAAATATGAGCGAGCCATTGAATTTAAATATTTTTGTACGTACGCCTAACGTACGTGCGCCCGCTTGCGTGCGGCTCTGAATGAGGGCCACAGATCTTAAGAGATAAAACACAAATAATTTGCAGTGTGTGGGTAATTCGCTCCAGTTTCTGGGAACGCTGTCAATCAGGCAGAGGCATAGCAGGGGCTGTGTCCATTCACGCAGGACCCATTTTGCTCATTACCAGAATGAGTCCTGCGCATGCGCAAATTCCCGATAATCAGGAATCCGCATTCAGCATTGCACTGACGTGGAATGCTAAGTCAGCCCCCGTGTGCACTAGTTAATTGTCTCACACAGAATGTTCATATATACCAAAGGCTCTTCTTCTTTATAGGGAGATCTTTAAATCAGGATACTTTGTTCAAATGTGTAAAATACAGAGATAGAAATACTTGTAATGTCACTTAATAAAATTAGCAACAACATTTCAGTGAGGGTTAATATTATAAGAGATGTATCCTCATACGGTGCACAATCAGGAATCTATCAGATCACAACGTGAATATGACGAATATGCTCACATTTATGCTTACATAAGCAATGCAATGCATCCTCACAAAAAGGTTTCTTTACTTATCATTCCTGTTACTCCACTTGGATATTTGCTGACTTTCAGTCTCGGCAATAAAGCAGAATATATATTACATAGTATAGTCTGTATGACTGGAGTATCATTACACTACAGTGTGTCAAGTGAGCTTCCAAAATGTGACCTCCACACTCTCCTAGGTACAAAGCACACCCCAGAATCACAGAACAAATAGATGCTCACATGAATGCTTACATGTGCCCAGTAGTAGAACTCATATGAAGGTATCTTTGTGCTTCATCACCAGCCTCACAGGAAAGAGACCAAACTTCCACTCTCTGCAATAAAACATGTAAACCTCATAGCATAATATGCCAGAGTTTAATTGTAACAATAATTAAAATCATATAGGCCTCAAATTATTCCAGATAGAAGTTGGAATAATCACCTCAACAGCCCCTGTGGAAAGCATGAAAACCGGGTAACTCTACCATTGGAAATATAACCATACCAACATGTTTCAATGCCCACTGGCGTCTTTTCCAAGCAAAGGTGATGATGCTGCTATGGTAGTGTCTAGATGCCCTGCACAGAGAGGATCCTGATGTCATCAGCTACTGCCCAACATAATTTCCTACCATCCACGTGGACACAGAGGGGGAATACAATCCTGTGGCGAGTGAAGTATGGCGAGTAAAGAGAGTCCGCAAGGGGACAAATGTCTTCTTTAGGTGGACTTTATGAGCATGGAATCGCACTTCCGCCCTAACTACATGTCAGTTCCAGGTCCTTATTACGAAGGGGAAATAAGCTCTACCATGCTGCTATGTTCAGGTAAAATACCCCAAACCGGAAGTTAACGCTGACTGGAAGTGGGCTATGCATCTGAGCAAACGGAGCACCTAACACCTAAATGTGAAAAAAAATACAGAGGTCAGTGAGACCTGCATACTCTAAGCACACAGGACCCAGTTTATAGAGTGCATATACTCACAGGCTGTCTGATTACCTCTGTGTCTGCCGTTATTTGTGAACAATAAAGTATGTACAAATACTCCCATAGTGCTGCTTGACCTATCCCAGCACTCAGTTTAAAAAAAACAAAGGGCACATATTGACAAAAATAAATAAGACTAAAGATATATTTAACTATAAAAGGTATAAAAATATATATACACTTAAATTTGTTACCCAACTTTAATCCTTTTTACAAACAATATATATACATATATATATATATATATATATATATATATATCAGAACATCAATGTAACTGTATACAACTATAAATTATATTTAACTTCAAAATCAGCATTTAATCTGAATGGCTTAAGCATTTTAAAATCATATATATGGTGCATTTCAGTTTTAGCAAGTCTCTATCGTTGGTTCTCCAATTGTCCTCCACTAAAGTTGATGCCCTTCACAGTTATTGTGTTTCAACTTGAAAGCAATGAAAACGGATGGCCTTCCAAGCCTTTCCTAATATTCCAGGCATGCTCAGCTAATCTGATCTTTGATGATAGTATAGTCTTACCTATATATAACAAGTTGCAGGTACATTCTATTGTGTATATGACATAACGAGTATTGCAAGTAAAAAAATCATACTCAATGTAGTGTAAAACAGTACCCTTCCTGGCGCTGTTAACAAAATGTAATATAATCATATAATCGACACCTGCTGCGAGTAACTTGGGTCTAGTTAGGACCCTAAGGGGTCTATTTGCTAAGCAGTGTTAAGAGACAGAGTGAAAGTGATAAGAAAGTGATAAGGTGCCAGCCAATCAGCTCGCAACTGTAATTTTTCAAACACAGCCTGTGAGATGACAGTTGGGAGCTGATTGGCTGGCACCTTATTACCTTCTTATCACTTTTCACTCTGTCTCCTAACACTGCTTAGTAAATAGACCCCTAAATATGTTACCAAAAGAAAAGTTTTAGGCATATTGGATAGTACACACATATAAAAATCGCTTCACAGGTATCAAGTATCACAGTTTTCTCAATAAGACACTATGTTGTTTGCAAGTAAATCCACAGTATGTTGCAAATCCTGTGGTGACTGTGTAGTCAAATGTCAGTCCAGTGTATAAAACCGCTTCAGTGGCTGTACCTGGAAGTGAATTGAGTGATGGCGGAAGTGGATGTTTTTGCCCACACTTTCCAGGAAAATAAGAAATTCGGCCCCTTGCTGGCTCGCTACGCTGCAGGCACGGTGGCTCGATTCGCTCGCCACAGGAATATATTCCCCCTCTATGCCCACTTGGATGGTAGGGAATGACGTTGGGCACTGGCTGTTTACGTCATCGTACACAAACGGAAGGGGATCTATCTCATTCCATTCTAATATGGCATAGCAAACACATTGTTAACACACTGATCGCTATCAATTACAATGTTTAGATAACTACTGACATCCCAGTGTTACCATATAAGCAGTCTCTGCTAGATGTAGGTTCCCCCACTTTTAGTCAGCCAATAAATATTGAATTACAGTTAGTCTGTTTCACCGCGTGGCGATGCTTAAGTAAACTTCAAAGGACCACGTATACAGTGTCCTTCTATTGTCAATGGCTGCATGTGTATGTCTCAAAGGTGGGGAAAAGTCTGCGGCACTTTGCAGATGCTGCGGTGGTATGCCCCAAAGGCAGAGAGGGGCCAGAGGCACTGCAAAGCCACCGCAGCTGTGTGTCCCAGCTATTGAGTGAAATGTCAGTGCGGCTGATGTATAATAATGTCCGACTGCTCTCAAGTGCTTTCCAGACAATCTCCCACAGTCTCTTCTGCTAAGTATTCAGGGGATAGTAATGGAATGCTGGGACTTTTTCAAGACCTTGACCAGTGCAGTAACTATTTAGTAGCTCTTTTCTTTTGGCAATAAACTCATGTATACGCACCTTATTGCTTGGTGTAGAGAACTCAATGACTTTCATATCATTACTTCTACATGACTTGCACATTTTACAAGTGCCACAATGATAAAAACCTTTGTTTCTAGGTAAAAATCTATTTCTTTCAACCTATAATGCACTTGATGCCAATTTATATTTTATAGTGTGAGACCTCCTGTAAATAAACCTGAGTTTGGGGAGCAGAACTTTCCGCAAGGTGGTATCCTTCAATAAAACATTCCAATTTTTGTTAAAGATACCTTCAATATATCTATATTGTTTGCTATATCTGGTATTGTACGTCATACTACACTCATTAGATTTCTTATTGCTGGTATCCTTTTTGACTGTAAGGAGGGACTTTCTGTTTACATCACTAACCTCAGATAGTGCTTTCTGAAGCACTTCTGTTGTATAACCCTTATCTTGAATTGTTTTCAACATGCCATCCATCTGTTCTTCATACACCTTATTATTAGAACAATTGTGGCATTGTCTTATTATTGTCCTTTCAGGACATTGCTGAGTCATTGTGGCAAATGATGGCTGTCGAATCCAATATAAGTGTTTGGAATCTGTAGGCTTGACATAACAACTCGTGGTAAGTGAACCACCAACCACCTGGGTCCTAAGATCCTTGGAAATGTACTTCTTCCTTACTGATATTGAATGTAAAGTTACTAAATAAGGTCATTAAAATATTTAATGAGTTATCATATATTAACAAAAGATTCCAAACTAAGTCTGTCCCCCCTCCATACAAACAGGATGTGGTCTGTAAATCTTCACCATCTCAACAGGTTTACGAACCAGCCATGCCCATTCCATACTGAGGACTCCTCCTACCTAGACATAAATTGGCAAACCTGGTGCCCATGGCCGTTCCGACCTATTATCTATAGAACACACCATTGCAATTTAAATAATTATTATTTAATATGAACGAGATACCTTTAGCGAAGAATAAACCTAATTATGTATCTATATTTTTCTTCTCAAGGATCTTTGTGATGCCCTCCATATGGGGTCTGGTGATGGCCTCAATGCCATCCATATGGGAAATAATAGTATAAAGGGATCAGAGACATCTGCTGTGAACAGAATGAACTCATCCTCCCATGCAATGGCTTCCAAATTGGATAATACATCTTGTGCCTGTTAGATAGGATCTCTCCTTACTACGGGCTGCAAAAGGTGGTCAATGAATGAATGAAAGCAGACAAATTTAATGTTACAGAGTTGGTGTCTGCTACAATGGGGCGCCCAGGAGGTGCAGTGATACATTTCTGGATTTTTGGGAACAGATATAAAACCAGAACCGAAGATTGGGCCTGATTCAGACCCGCTCGAAAGTGCTTGAGCGCTCGCGAGCGGGTCGATGGCGTGCTCTGCACACGTGCAGCTGTCACACTGCGCGTGCGCAAGCCCCGGAGCGAGAGAGAAAATCTCTCGCTCCGTGGCTCACTACAAAAGGGGCGGCTGTCGATGTTGATCGACAGCTCGCCCCGTTTTGTAGGCGTGGCGGGGGGGTTGCTTCACAA
This sequence comes from Taudactylus pleione, assembly GCA_031769625.1. Taxonomy (NCBI): domain Eukaryota; kingdom Metazoa; phylum Chordata; class Amphibia; order Anura; family Myobatrachidae; genus Taudactylus; species Taudactylus pleione. The sequence goes on from JAUIMM010000052.1 coordinate 28,910,159, forward strand.
ACGGAGGCATTTTCAAGCGAACGCCTGCCGTGGGCCCACTGACATCACCAGTGATGTCAGTGAGAGCTTCCGGCTCTATTAGAGCCAGAAGCTCTCTGGGGCTTGCGGCCACGAGACCCTACCACAAGGGTCTCGTCGCACGCCCAATGGTCGTGATGGTCTTGACCATCGCGACCATCATCCTGGCTGCTCGCAATAGCTGTGGGTGGCCACCCACAGCTATGCGAGCGGTCAGGAGGCTGCACACAAAAAAACGCCCAGATTCAGAGGAGCGCTCTTTCAGAGCGTCTGTCTCTGAATCAGGGCCATTGTTCATTAATAAGATAACTCGCTATATCTCCACTAATCTCACCTGACAATGTTTATTTACCATATTTTGGAGGGATTTCAAAATTTTTATGATTGGGTCACTTCTAATGCTGGGTACACACTTATGCTGCCCATCTATTGTAATCGTGCAGTCGTTTGTCAGTCTGTGATGTTCCTACACTGAACAGGCAGTCGTTCAGTGTAGGAACATCAGTCATCTGCTAACATGCTCAACCTGATGTTATCGTCAGGTTGTCCAGCATGTTTGCCCGATGATAGATGTCTAAACGACCAGCGGGAGCGCACATCGCTGGTCATTTTAGACATTTTAGTGAACGATTTGCAAACGATTAATGAATGATTGAACAATAACGATATTGTTCAATTTAATCGTCTAGTGGATGGGCAGCTTTATCCAATCCACGGCAGATCAGACCGCAGATCAGACTGGTTATACAATCCTACTGCAGACCTGCTCGCAGATTCTACATCCAATTCTCGCTACTCACTTGTTCAATTTTTCAGCAGACCTTCAATCTGTGTCTGCTGAAACAGTCTGCTGACAAATACATTCACTGTGAAGGAAAGGGGATTTATTAATGAGGAATTTAATTATAAAGGTGAAGAGGGGGAGGTTGAGAATTAATAACCTGATAATTGGAACAGGACAGGATTTCAGGTTCCTAAAAAAAAAAAATAATAATAACCAGCCCCAGGCTCTTTGAGCTGGCCCTGGTTCGAAAAATGTGTAGGGGTCCCCCATATTTGATGAACCAGCACCACGTTCTTGGAGCTGGCACTGGTTCTAAACAGACGAGGAACAAAACAAGTAGGGGTAACCCGTATTTTCAGAACCAGCACCGGGCTTCACTAGCAAGGGGGGTAATGCCACAGCCAGGGAACACACTTGTCAGGGTCCCCCAGCCAAACCATTCATCCTCCCTAACTAGTCAGCCCAGGCTGGGGATACCTGGGGAAGTGGGGACCCCCTAATAAAGGGTTCCCCCCTATCCATGGCACCCAAGGCCAGGGCTGAGGCCCGGGGCTATCCCCAGCACCCCTGGGCTGTGGGAGCCGACTTGATGGTCCATTGTTAAAAGTGTAATATTGCCTTTTACAGGTGGTACTACAGGTCCTAGCAAGCCTCCCCATGCTGATACTTAGAGAACCACAAGTACCAATAGGCGGGGCATTAAGGACCCGCTGATACCTGTAGTTCACCTGAAAAGAAAGACACACACCGTGACAGTATATGTTTAATACACACATACACACTCACCTACAATACCTGGACAGGTCCACTTCTCCCTGTAGGCATCCTTGGTCTTATAAATATAAAAAAATAAAATACCGACCCACGTACTCAGTAGCATCCTCGAACGATGGTATTTCTCGAATGATGAGCTCAGATACGGCATTTCCCTTTGATACTTGGAGAACCACAAGCAGGGGCGGATTGGGCAACCGGGACAGCGGGCCATGTCCCGCTGGGCCGATCCCCTCTGCTGGGCCGCCTGACACCCTAACCGTCGGCTCTAATGGCCACTACCGCAATAGGTGTTGCCAAGAGCAGCTCACCTTTAAGACGTGACTTATAAAATGGCCGTGGGAGGGCTGCTGCGCATTCCCAGCCACAGCAGCACCTCCCATTGGCTTTTGCGGAGCTCGTGAGTGACAGGCTGATCACGGCTCCGCCTCCCGCAATCACGATCACAGGAGCCGGGACTTAGGAGCGGGCTGGGCAGCTGCAGTCTGCACTCTACAGAACTCTGGAGCGGCCACGGCTGGCTGGCTATAGGAGCGTCGCAAGTTAGTTGTGTCTGTGTACTTGTTTAATCATTATCTTAATAGTCTATAATCTAATATATTGCAGGAGTCTGGGTAGGATCTATGGGGTGGGATTGCGGGGGGGGAGCAAAAATTTTCAGTGTGTGAACATAAGTTATATCAAAAAGATCCACATGTGACATAGAACTCATATATATATATATATATATATACATATATATGACATAGGACCCTGTTAATTTAATTATAATATGATCACATCACATCCCACTCAGGTAGCATCACCTAAAATGCTATGACAACTTGTGCGGTGGGATGTGATATATATGTGTGTAGATCTCAATATATATATATACATATATATATATATATATATATATATATATATAAAATTTTGCTTAGGCTGGGACTCCCTTGCTACCCAATGTAAGTGACTTAGTCTGGTGACGTCCTCTTTACCTCTCACTGGTGAGGGACAAATATATAGCAAAGCAGGGTCCGTGCCACTCTTGACGCCTTTGGTACTAATTCGCTGATATGCGTCAACGTTTCAGAACTTTATTGTGCGTTCTTTCGTCAGGAAACAGTGCATCCGGAAACTGCATTTTTGAGGGTTTTATCGCATTTTCCCCTTTAGTACATCCCGCCAAGACTCACTTGTTGACTTGTGTTACAAAGTGTCCGCTGACGTGGTGGTGCGGGGTAATAACCCTGGAACAGAGTGTGCGGAACAGGTGGAACGCAAGCGGATGGTTTGCCTGGTTACTGCCATGGTTGTTACCGGAAGTCTGCACAATGGAGGTTCTCCAGGAATCTGGATACCAAAGCAGTGGCGTGGACATGGCGTGCTTTCTGCAGGTGGGGTACATATGTGGGTGTTTTTACCACTTGTATGGTTCTGATGAAGGAGAAACGTTGATATTCTATAATAGAGTTTTGTTTGCATATAATATGGTTCCTAGTGCCGTATTGTTAATCGGGCACAGGAACAAATTGTGACTTTGAGCGTGTGTGGCGGCAGTTCGGTAGTTTTGTGGATTCTTTCTATCTATCTATATAAAACATCCCATTCAACACCAATTATATATATATATATATATATATATATTACATATATATACGCATCCCTCTATCCCATTTATGTGTTTATTTCTACATTTATGTGTGCTTATAGAGAATATGCATATCATACCTGTCCATCTATACCTGTATGCATTTATTGCCTTGTATTTAATATCGAAGGTGTATGTGCATTTCCTATACACAGTCCAGGAGTTAGGACACGAAGGATTTGGCTCATATGCAGACACACGGAGCCGCCACTCATCCCAGACAGTGAGCTTACAGTCCCACAGCACTTGGGCCATGTTGCTTTGTTACCCAATCACTGAAGTTGAGAGGAAACATTTTACTATTTTTTCACCCCCTTAAAGAGTCGAATCTCGAAAAATCCCAGCTTAGTGGGCACCTACATCATGGAAGGAATATACTCCCCAATTTTCATGTTTCTAGGTCCAGGGGTATGGGCTGGGTGTTCATGGATCATGCCCACCGACACTGCCGCCATGCCCTCTGCTTCCCGTCACTACCACCATTCCTGCCATGCCACCACGCTGATGGTGTGTTGGGCTGCCGGGACCGGGGATAGGTCGCTAGTGCTGGTCTCCGCAGCCTACACATTACAACATTGGTTGCTTGGTCGGGTCTCCTAGTTTTTAAGCATGTTTAAAAACCAGGAGACCCAACAGGTGACAAGGTGATCCGGTCTGCAGATCTGTCGGGGGTGGGTACAAACTTGTCCAATGTCGGGCAGAACTGTCGGTCGGGAATTGGATCTCCCGAAGATTGGACAAGTGAGTACGCAGCTTAAGTTCAGGCCCGCCAAGAGCCGCGGCGGACCTGGGTAACAGGGGGCGTGGCCTAATCGCGGGAGGCGTGACCACACCCCCTTTGGGAACAAATAGATTTTCAGCGCCGCGTAGTGGCTGGCTACTGGGGGGGTGCTCTGAGCCCTCTCAGCCCAGGGGCGAGGGGGGGGTGCTCTGAGCCCCCTCAGCCCAGCGCAAAGCCAGGGGGGCGCGATCAGTGTGATCGCTCCCCCCCACAGGCATAGGAGACTGCTGTGGCTGCTGCTCAGCAGCAACGAGCAGTCTCCAACTGCAGCTCAGCACATGCTGTGTGCTGGGCTGCTGTGAGGCAGCGGGGGTGGCGTCGGACAAGGGCCCCCGCCGGGCCCCTCAGGAAGCCCAGGTAATTTGTACCCACCCCCTCCCCCTCTCGGCGCCCCTGCTTAAGTTTAATATATGTTTTCCCATCCTCCAGTTGTCGCAAGCCTTCTTTTATATAGTTATCTTTCTGTAAAATGACTATCCCTCCCCCTTAACTGCAGGCTTAATTATTATTTTGGCATTGTCTTTCAAAGCTCTTAGGCCTTCATTCAGAGGCGGCCGTACGGTCTACGACCGCACGGCCGCCTCGATGTTTGTCAAGTGTGCATGCACACGAGGGAGCCGGCTCCTTCGTGCGCATGCGTGAGACCCGCTACGACCGACAGCGCCAGTCGTAGCGGGTCTCTTTTCAAAGGGGGCGAGCTGTCGATGTTGATTGACAGCTCGCCCCGTTTGGAAGGTGGGCCGGTGGGGTGGCAGCCCAAACGGAGGCGTTCCCATGGGAACGCCTACCGTTTGGGGGAGGCCCCACTGACATCACTAGTGATCTCAGTGGAGAGCTTCTGGCTCTGACAGAGCCAGAAGCTCTCCGGGGCTTACGACAAGTGAGACCCTACCCTAGGGTCTCGTCGTAAGCCCCGATGGTTGCGATGGTCTGACCATCGCAACCATCATCCTAGCGGTCGTTAGAGCTGTGGGTGTAAACCCACAGCCTAACGACCGAAACAGAGGCGGGCGGTCAGGATGCAAGCGGCCGCCCAGTTTCTGAGCGACCGCTTGTATCCTCCGACCGCCTCTGAATGAGGCCCTTAATGCTTTATGTTCATTCTTCGTCACATTGCCCTGATGAATAGTGATTGGTTAAACTATGCATGTCCTTTATAATATACAACATAAGGGTGGGTGGGAGGGAGGGCCCAAGGACAGTTCCATCTTGCACCCTTTTTCTTTGCATTATGCGCTGTTTTGGACATTGATGACTAACATTTGGCATCAACAAAATTTTTATACTTTATTACACTGCCATCCTGACAAAAGAAAACCGCGTGGGGGGGAAGTGGGGGAGACTGTAGAGGTAACAGATGACATATAGAGGTTTATTACAGAGCAAAAGCACCTAGTTTACCTTTGCAACCTACAGTACAATAGATGGATTTGATGATAGTTCTTTAGAAACTGCAAATGATTTTTCCATTTTTATAATCAATTTAAAAGGCAAATATAAAAGATATAAACATAGAAACACAAATATCTCCCTCATAAAAAAAGTTATGTATTTTGTATTTGTATGAGCTGGGGTTAGGTTAGAAAGAAAGGGGTGGGGTCTTTACAGTATATAAATATAAATTATGCTATAAAAAATATCTGAAAATATTACAGTGAGTGAGTAATACCTACAAATGAAAGCTCGTACACAAGAAGAAAAAGATCAAAACCAATCATTTCTCAAGTCTAATTACGTTATATAAATGTGGTAGGTCAAAGATCAAAACCAATAATTTTTAATGTTATATGTGGCAGAGCTGATATAAGCTACAGCCATCTCCAACTGCTGCCTACATGGATTTTTAAGGGGGGGTTCTAAGTATGTGTATTTAGCCACACACACATACATACATACTCACATGTATGTCACACATACATCACACACACACACACACACACACACATGTATACAACACACAAACACACTCTCTCTCTTTTACCTTGCAGCAGCTGCAGATAGCAGATGGGATGGGACCGGGCATCACATAATTAAGCCCTCCCCCTAGCAGCAAAATGCTGTGATTCGCGGGTCAATCGCGAGGGGGCGGAACCAAAATTATGCAAATCTAATAGAATTGTGTCATATTGACTTTGCTTCCTCCCCATTGACCCCTTGAGGGGCAGGGCTTAATAAACATTGTACCTGCTTTCTCATCTGTCAGGGGGGGTTTCTTGGTACTCAGAAACCCCCCTGTGTCCGCTACTGGCCTGCATGCATTGTGATGTCAGCCCTATGTAAAGGATGTCCAGCTACTGGCAGCCATTTTGTGGTGACATTTTGCACCTGATTCAGACCTGCTCGCCAGGATGTGATCGCTTGTTGCTGGATGATTTTAGCATTCTGCGCATGCGTGTGCATCACACTGCGCGTGCGCGAACCACTGCTACAGACCGGGAAGCACTCGCTCGCTCAACATAGACAGCCCAGCTGAATGAGTGACAGAAGAGGCCGTTTATGGGTGGTAACAGGGGCAGGCCACTAGAAACGGGGGTGTGGAGGTTTGAACACAGGCGTTTCATAGGCGTGCGTAATTAACAGGCAACGTCAATGTAAACACCAACTGGTTGAATTTCACACTGAAGGGATCGCAAGGCTTGTGGGCAGGTATAGTCAACCTCAAGTGCTGCAAGCACATCTGATGGTGCTCGATGTACCAATGTTTTCATGCACTTCCTGGAGATCACATACTAAAGTGGGCGTCTTATGAAAGTTCTGGTAACGCTACTGGTCCAGGTTGTCTGAAGAAACATTACAGAGGAGTTGAGTCCAGGAGCAGAGAGCCCAAGAAGGAGGTGTAGAGTGTAGATGGTGTGCAAGACAAGTAGGTAATGAGAACAGGAGGAGGAGAGCACTGCTCATTGAGTTTACAGACTTGTAGCCAGAATTATGGGCTATGCTGAGTTGTACGTATACAGGGATCTATCCGTCTGTTTTCTTACAAATCTTTTGCAGCAAGGACAGGGCTGGTTCTAGTGCACACCAATAAGGATGATGCGCAAATACCCAAGTGTATGAAAGGCATACTTGCCAACTCTCCCTCATTGTCGGGGAGACTCCCTAAAATAGTAGCAATCTCCTTGTCTCCCAAAAAGTCTAGCAATCTCCCTGATTGCACCTTACCCCCATTATGAAGCTGTATTAAAAAAAAAAACAGAGATAAGTACATTAATATGGGATCACTAGTATAATTTCCCTGCATTGGTTAGATGCATTTTCTGAAAAGTATCAGTGTGTTTTCATCAACAACTAGATTTAACTAACTGCTTTGGGGCTCATTTACATTTGTTGGAAGTCAATTTTATGGCATGCCTCTCAGATGTAGCAATACACGCCCATAGGTGCTGCTTTCACAAACTCCCGGAAATGCTTTTTCAAAAGTAGGTAAGCATGATGGAAAGATGTGGATGTGGTGTGTTTGCATAAAAGCTTACAGCTCTGCATATGGGATATTATACACATTAATGCGCCTATGTACTAAGCCTAGGAAAATGACAGGCGCTGATTGTTTGGTACTTTATCTCCACCCACTTTATCAGTCTCCACTTAGTAAATAGACCCCTAAATTCTGTGCATGCAATGTAAGCGCAATTGGGGCAGACTTTGCAGGTGCAACTTTAAATTAGCCCCTGTATGCTTAAATGACAATGCTGAAAGCTCATTACATGGCTACTAGCTATCTAAAGGCCCCCATAAATCAGCAATTTATTGCAGCAATTGTGCAATTTGCAATCGATTGTGTATAAAAATCTTTCCCTTTTTCAACCGATTGTGGCAATTCTGCAATCAATTGAAAAAAGGAAAGATTTTTATACACAATTGATTGCAAATTACACAATTACTGCAATCAATTGCTGATGTATGGGGGCCTTTACACACGATTATTATTATACTTCTGAGACTGCCATAAAAATACTGCTCCAGAATACTAGATTTGATATAGATTACTTATAGATTAAAGTGAGACACTAATAATATTAATATGGAGAAAATGACATGTGACCAGTAAATGTGATGGATATTAGCAGTACAGGAGAGGGAAGGAGGAAGATGTCACTTTCCGTGTGTGTGTGGTGAGAGGGCACAGTGCCCCCTGCAGCTGCCAGTGGATGTAAGCACTGTCCCAATACTGAGGGATCTGCTGCTATGACTCATAATACATATTTGGTTACAGCAGAGAATGGCAAGCTTCTGTAGCACTCCACTTGTAGAACTACAAGTCCCATAGTGTCGTGCCATAGCGAAGCGGGACATAAAAGAGTGCAATACTGCAGTTCCACAGCCAGGAGAGAATCAATAAGTTATTCCTGGAAGGAAGCTGCGCTGCAGCTGCAGGAAGCAGAGACCCCGGTAATGAATGACCGCAGCTCACACACACAAGCACAAACACTATTCAGGGAACGCACTGCTGGGGCCAGACATAATAACTGTGGGTGACAAGAACTGAGAACCACGCCCCCAGCCATCAGCTCATTGTCCCTGCAGCAGTCTCTTCACGGACCCCGCCTTCCCGCGTCACACCGCTACGCTATTGGCTGACACCAGCCGTCAGTCATTTCACACTTCTCTCTTTCCCGTTCATCTGACAGCACGTGCCATAGGCCCCACGGGGAAGTGTTCCCATAGGCTCCGCCTTAGCGTGATGTCATCGCCAGAGAATAAGGCGTGGCCTGCAAGTCTATTGTCTGCGACTGGCTGTTGAATTCGCATAGCACCGCCTTTCACGTACCTGTCGCTTTTCTACTGGCTGTCTGTTAAGGTTCGGTTTGTGTAGGTGTGGCCTCAAGGTGAGGCCCCTCCCATCGCTAGGCTCTGAATAGGAAATGTCATTGGAGCGCAGAGTTGTGGAGCAGCAGCCGGCTGCTGCTTGTTAGTGGTACCGCGGCCCTTCCCGGACTGTCAGCGCTGGGAGTGTGATGTGGACAGCGGGAGCGAGCAGGCCGCCGGTACATACATTGACAGCGACACGGGCGAAGGAAGCCGGACACGGGGACTAGCGAGCTGCGTGCCCGCGCGTGCTATACCTCCCTCCGCCAACCGTCACCGAGCGTCCCTCTCCCGCCCCAGCACACACCTCCACCCCGGGAGGAGGAGGAGCGGCCAGCGGGGGGGACATCCAACATGGCGGAGCACGCAGCCCTGGATAACAAGCACAAAGCGGCAGCCGCCAGCTCCGGGGCCTCCTCCCCCGCCCTGATCTCCGGGCGCTCCGGATCAGGCTCCTCTGCCAACAGCAGCAGCAGCAGCGTGGGTGTGCACTCCCCCGGGGGAGGGCTATCGGGGGGCTTGTCGCAGCCCGCCGGCTGGCAGTCCCTGCTCTCCTTCACCATCCTGTTCCTGGCCTGGCTGGCCGGCTTCAGCTCCAGGCTCTTCGCAGTCATCCGCTTCGAGAGCATCATTCACGAGTTCGACCCCTGGTGAGTGCCCCCTCCCCTTCCCCGAGTGCCTGGGGACACGGAGAGTGCTGGGGACATGATGGGCGGGAGTTAGTGACAGGCTGACAGCCGGCTCTTTCACTCTGCACTTCCCTTGCTCTTAACTCAGGGGTTGTCGGAGAAGGTTCATATTGCATTATGGTGGCTATGTTGTCGGAGAGCGTTCTCAGTACAGCATGTTCACTGTTGTCGATGAGGGGTCTCAGTACAGTATGGTGGTTCAGTTGTCGGAGAGGGTCCTTTATACAGCATGGTGACTCAATTGTTGGAGAGGGCCCTCGGTACAGCATGGTGGCCCTGTTGTCGGAGATGGCCCTCGGTACAGCATTGTGGCTATGTTGTCGGAGAGAGTACTTGGTACGTTAGGGGGTCTTTAATTGAATTATCAGTCGCTGGGCTGCCACTCTGTGTCATCTGGTCAAAGTACAATTCCTTTGATGCAGAAGACAACTATGCACCAACATGCAAGTGTCAGAATCACAGAGTGCACTGATGCAGATACTCTGCTGAGAAATATTATTCCGAACTTTGCCTAACAGCATTTGTACTGGATTGCAGGGATGTGGCGTTCTACTGGTATATCTACTCAGACAATCTTCTGCCATAAAATTGAGTTAACATCAAAACTAGCTCTGTTAAAACATAAACCTGCTGTCTTCTTTCTAATATTTAAGCCTATTGGAGGGTTTTATTAATGAACATGTTCCCACAGGCAGAACTTTATATTTGTAACAGTCATAAGTAAAATGTGAACATTTATCTGGGGGAAAATACCAGCAATTGTTTAGGATATGTACACTTATTTTACCCTTGGCTTATTCAGTGTCTTTAATTACTTAAATTGCCCAAGTAGATATTAGATGTCACCTATTTGGGCGTCTGAGCTGGAGGTTATTGGCTCCTGCAATACTGACCTTTTTGCTGCCGACAGTACTTGCAATATCTAATGTAACAAAGGTGCCAGTGATGGGCATCCCCTTGGCTTTATCTCTCTGTATTTGGCACTGAAACTTATCATGTGCTGTTAAAACTGAAACTGTGGTTGTGACTTCAGGTTTGTAAGGTAGAAGCTTAATCATTTCTCTGTAGCACCACTACTTCTGTGGCAGGGGATCCCTACATACACTGTCATTTTAAGGCATAGTACTTTCTTGTTTCACTCTCATTTGAGCCACAGTGGATTCTATCATCCTATCCTTTTCTTACTATCCCAGAATTGAAGTGTATGACTCTGCTTGTGTCATGTAATTTCATAAGTCATGTCATTGGTTCTATCTTTCATGTATGCACAAGGCTGTTTTTGGGGGAGGAGGTTTGTAAGCCTGATGCTTGTACCATCCGCCAGTCTGCCATATGCCCTTCTCTCTTGTGCACCGTCAGATTGCTGCTGTCTGGCAAGAGTTGAAAGAATTGGTATGAAATCCAGAGCCGCCTCCTCAGTTAGGCAACTGTTGAGACTGTAGTGATTGTGAAACTGTTGTGTTGGGGTAAAAATCCTGACTTTGATTACATGCATATGATTCTTGGAACATATGATTGAATGTAATGTTCTTGCACGAATGTTATTTAAAAAAAAAAAAAAATAAATATATATATATATATATATATATTTACTCTTTGTATACAAAAGCTAGATTAGAAAGCACGATTACAAGATAATTTCATATTTGTGGTTATAGTAACAAGTCCACTAGATACTAATCAAAGTGAATGCACCTCTTATTCCCATTGATTTTTGTTAAATATAGCTTCAATGTGTCTATAGATCTGTAGATCCTGAATCCCACTCTCTCAGTAATTATTTGAGTTCACCTATTGTCTGCCTAACATTGGGAGTGTATGCATGGCCTTGACATGCTTTGGTTTTAAGAAAGTGACTGCATCCAAAATGGGATCTTTTTTGTAAAAGCAACTGAGCGTTCAATTCCTTCACACACCGCATTGTGCTTATTTGGCATGTAGGTAGATAATATAGGGTTTATTTTGAACACGCTTACTGGTGTCAGTGTATTGTACTTTATTTAAACTTTTTATTTACGTGTTTTTTCTTTTTGCATTTTACATAAAGAAGAAAAAATTCTGTTTTTGTTCTGTTTTACAGTATCAGTTTGTGTTGTATAGTTTTTAGGAATATTGAGATAGCAATAAGCCATTGGTTATCTATTGGTTAATATAGAGCTATCATCTTACACAGCTCTGCACAAATAATAATGTAACCAATTACATTAAGTCCAAGCTTCAGGACCACACACAGGTCCATTTTATCAGGAGCAAATTAACCCACCTGTTTTTTGGACCGTGGGAGGGAATCCACAAACAAACAGGGACAATGTACAAACTTCACCCATATAGTGGAACTTCTTTGCAATGTTTAGCTTTTGTTGTCGTTATTGCAGATGTTAATGTCATGTGCCTCATACTGTACACACATAGTACATGCTATGTACTTGCTGTATTTTTTCCCCTTTGTATCTTTTATAAGTTATTGGTCAGCTCCTTTTACTTGTGCAGCCGTCTTGTCTAAATTGATGGCAAACATTAATGAAATGTGTTAGGGCTAATTCCACCAGAGGCCCGTATTCAATTTGAAGCAAAAAAAAAACGTTATCGGCAATACGTAATTTTCGCCTGTTTCAATTATCCCCCGTATTCAATTTCAAAAACTTTTCGCCGGTGTGAAAAATCTTTGTTAGAAAACGGTGATAACAATTCTCCATGTAATACATGGCGAAAAAAAGTGCAGAACTGGGTTTAGGGGTGCAGACTTTTAAAAAAAAAAAAAAAAAAAAAAAAAAAAATAGCCTGCATCCCCGGGAATGTCCCCTAAAAGTAATGTGTTAAAAAAAAAAAATCTAAATAAAAAATTGGGACACCCCACAAAATGTACGTTAATTTTGGGGGTGAATAAAAAAAATAGGAGACAAATTTCTAAAATAGCAAAATTGATTCCAGAGGGGTTCCCAAGTGTGCAGCAGGTGTTATTCATTGCAGGTGGTAGCGGCAGGTGCTTTTTTTTTTTTTTTTTTTTTTTGAAGAATTTTGAAAAAACATATTAGTAACTTAAAAATATGCTTGCACCTATTTTCATGTACCCCAAATTTGATGGGCATAGTTACTTTTCCCCCAAAAAATTGCTAAATGCTATTCTTCATCAGTTCTTCAAAGCCGCATTTATGCATCTGCCACGGCTATTTAAAAAACAGACTTCCCTTCAGCATGCAAAAACGGGGGTACCCATAGTGATCCCCCATGTCAGGACATCTTTTAGGCGGCTGCCAGGATGATTTCCCAAAAATTGACAGGACTATTTACCTGTTCCAGTTTCGCCTGGTCCCGTTTTTGTGTCCTTAGAAATTGAATACGGGGATAAGCGGGGACGCGTGCGATATTTTTCCGCCTGCTAAACAGGCAAAAAGTCCAGCAGGCGAAAAGTACAGACTTTTCGCCTCAAATTGATTATGGGCCTAAATGGTAATTTTCTTGTTTTACACAACCATCTTTCGTAATAGGGTGGCATCATACCAGGTTCCCAACCCCGTAATAACTGTACAGGCATTAAAAATACTTTTTTTTTTTTTTTTTAACATCACACTATTTGAGGTTAGTTTGTGAAATGGGTGCTAACTGGAGAGAGACTCTGCAAGAATGACACAACATTGTGTAAACTTCTCCTTTTGCCATTTGTTGACATGAAGAGAGAAACTTTCCTGACAGTGGCAAGTGCCTTCAGACTGTGACAGTCCCTGTATACACACTGGAAACAATCTGTTATTCCACAATGCAGAAGTCCGTAGGGTGCCCACTGCCCTGCTCAGTGTGGTAGATTTTAGGTGTTTCTAGATGTGGGATTGTTAAATAAGTATAACTGTTTAAAAGTGAATTGTGCTATGAAAGTCACCATATCGCTCCATCTTATAAGGTACTCTGCGCTACTTTTGAAGTGATTGTGATCAAATCACATACAGGTGACGAGGAACAAAATGTAAATGTGGCAATGTGCAAACAGTTTGATGACATTCTGGAGTATTAATTGTTTTCTGATGAAATTAGCTCTGTTTTTTTAGCCACTATTGGTTTTGCATGCACATATTACGCAGTGTTTTGCAAAGAATATTTAGTCATTCACATCGGTACCTGCACCATTGGAGCTTACAATCTGTATTCCTTATTATATGGATGTACACTGGGCCTAATTTTTGTCAGAAGCTAATTACCGTATATACTCGAGTATAAGTCGACCCGAATATAAGCCGAGGTACCTACTTTTACCACAAAAAACTGGGAAAACGTATTGACTCGAGTATAAGCCTAGGGTGGGAAACAGCAGCAGCTGGTAGTGCCCCCAGTGGTAATCCCCCCCCCCCCCCCTTTCAGTGCCCCCAGTGGTAATCCCCCCCCCCCCCCCTGGTAGTGCCCCAGTGGTAATCCCCCCCCTGGTAGTACCCCAGTGGTAAAATGGTAGTAGCCCCAGTGGTGATCCCCCCCCCCCCCCTGGTGGTAATCCCCCCTGGTAGTAATCACTCCCCCTGCTAGTGCCCCTTGTAGTAATCCCCCCACCCCCCAGTAGAGAGAGACGTAATAAGAATAAGAAAAAAAAATCACTGAAACTCCCGCTCCTGGTCCCGCCGCTAACAGCTCCTCCGGCTGCTTTGCATGGGAGAGACGTCATTACTCATGATGTCTCTCCCATTACCCACTGCAGGAGCCGGAAGATGGCTCCCGCAGAGGGAGCAGCAGCAGCCGATGAGAGTCTGACAGACTCTCAGCGGCTGCTGATTACAGCAAACACACAGCTGCCGGCTCCGGCGGCTGTGTGTTTGTGCTGTGTAGCGCTGACCGAACTCCGTCCGGTCAGCGCTACACTTCACTCGAGTATAAGCCGAGGGGGTGCTTTTTTCTGCACAAAAAATGTTCTGAAAAACTCGGCTTATACTCGAGTATATACGGTAACCTAGCAGTATGTCTTTGGGTTGTGAAAGGAAACTGGAGCCCCAAGAGTTGCTGCGTTCTTTGTGCAAGGACTGATCGTTAAATATCTCCTTAAAAATAAACACTTGATGTGTAAGGTAGCCAAAAAATGTTTCTTGTGTGCTAGCATCAATACGCCACACAGCGTGACTTGCCTGGCGTGGTGAGCAGCCTCGTCCTGTGCTACTATGCTTGCGTCTGGTGTCTTTTTTTTTTTTTTTATTGCTGAAAATATATCTTAAGTCGCAATGCAGTGTGACTAAAGTTACCTATACACTGTGCGATATGCACCTTGGCTGATCCGATGGCCGACATATTCCGCGGTCCATGCGCATGGAGCGATCCGCTGCTCTACCCCCCGATATGCCGGCACCCCCTCCCCCACCTGCATAGCGCTGCATGGGATCGTACATCGCATCCCCAGATCAAGTGAACATGCAGTAACATCTGGAGGTGCAATATACGACCCCACAGGAGTGCGCACTGGCCGATATCATGCCCACAAATGGTGCACTATAGTAGCGATGTCGTACCAATCTGTCGGATCGGCTGCTATATCGCACCGTGTATGGGCAGCTTAAAACGCACCAGCAGATTGTGATGATTAAGTGACACTTATATACAGTTGTGTGCACCTGAGTCTGTATATGAAGCGCAACGGAACTTGGAAAGAAAAAAAGCTGTGGCCACTTCATATACAGATTCTGAGACTTGGTCGCACACAGATATAAGTGTGTTGCATATAAATGAATCGGCACAGTCTGCTGGTGTCCTAGTCGCATCGCATTGTGTCTTAGACACTTTTTCTGCAAATAATGCGCTTGCATAGTCTCGCCAGACGTGGCACGGCTAGGGGGCTTTTTAGGACGACCTTAGCAAAGGTGTAGAAGGACACATCTGTGGATGTTGGTGAGTATACATGTTCAGGGATCTGACTACTGTGTTACAACTAGTAACAGTTTCTGATCTCCTGTAGTTGCTACCACAGGCAGGTTGCCAGTTCCCGGTAATTGTAGATACAGCACTAGTTTGGCTTCATGAAGTAGGTGATCGCAGGTAGAGTGCTAATTTCTGCCTCTAGACAGCTGATGGATATGCATACTGTTAGTGCCTAGACTGGTCCTAATACAACTGGGCCTGCAACTACACAGTAATTTATGATATCTTAATTCTGATCCTTTCACGTGTTAGAATGTATGGCTCTATCTTGCACAAATCTCTTATTTGTTAGATTAGCCGACTGTGGCGGACACAATTTAACATTTCTAGGCCTGTGTTAAAAAGTTATTTCGTTTTTCTTCTCAGCCTCTGCTGCTGGTAGATACAGTCCTATTTGTGAACCTTAAATTGAGACCAGTAGTAATAATAAACTTAGGTTTTATGGGCAGAGCTGTATTAAGGCCCACTGTTAAATACTGTTTACTGTAATGCATGCAAATGGTTTCACAATAGGACTCATTGCTTCCAATGTCAGCAAACGCATGCCAGCTCTTTCAATTGGCTTTCAGATGCGTTAGGCTTTAGATTTACAAAGTTCAAACCGTAACTGTCATCTGTAATATGAAGGTAAATTGACAGTTACAGAAATATTGCTTTTAACCACGGTCATTTTGTTTGTATATTGTCCACAGCTTATTTTAATACACAAGTGTTTAGTCAGAGTTCATCCTGTCATTGTTTATTGACTGTGCAGATAAAGAAAATTCAAGCTAAAGTACTTATCAAATCAAGATTATTTTAGCTGGGGTCACTTAACAGTAAACTGAGTGCTGCACTCAATGTATTTTGTATTTATCCAAAAATATAATAGTATTGTAAGAACTGTGTATTTTTAATTCAAATTTACAATGCTACGAAGTGAAAGAATTAAAACAAATATAATTTCCAAGGCCACTATACAGTACAAAGCGCATCCTAGTGACTGCCATACAGTGCTGAGAGCGTTCTAGCAGTCTCTAGCAAGAAAATCCTGGTCCTGGTGTTAACACAGTAATTTGGGCTAATGCTGAGTCTAGGAAAACCTTAGTCAGTGCAATATAAAGGATATCTTTCCTTGTGCTGTGTTCTCCAAAAAACTAGTCTCTATCAGTATGGGTCTATTGCTCAGGATATCTTAGTAAATGGTTGCTGACTTTATTTAGATGTATCTCACAATCTCTCTCAGGTAGTCTATTTTCTATAGCCTTTCTCTTTCATGCTCTCTCAATATTTCTCATTCTTTGTCCCTGAATAGGGCTTTCTCATTAATCCCTGCTGCTCTGTTAACCCCTCTCCAGCTTAAGTCTCTGTCTCTCCCCCAGTTCATCTTCCCACAAGCAGGCTCCCCCCAACCTCCTGTCCCAATTTGCTCTAGTCTTCTAGTTTTTTAATTATTTTTTTTCACTGCACCATCACATATAGGATATATCATATAATGATATCAGATTTTTCCATATTTTTACTTCTTATGATCTATCAATATTTTAATTTCACTTCTATACATCATATTCTATTTTTTATATACATTGTTATATAATATTTCACCACTCACTTTCATTTTTCAATTATTCACAATCACCTTCAAAAATACCAGATGTGCAATATATAGATTTTACTTGTAGTTAAATGAGAAGATTATATTATATTTTCATAATGGATACTAATAATGGGCCTCATTCAGACCCACTCGCAAGCGGCTGTCCGCTCGCAAGTGGGTCGATGGTGTGCACTGCGCATGCGCACGACGGAGGGAGCTCCGTCGTGCGCATGCGCCAGACGCGACGAGCGAAGGACTTTCCTTCGCTCGTTGTGTCTGATCAAAGGGGGCGTGCTGTCGATGTTGATTGACAGCACGCCCCCTTTGGTGGGCGTGCCAGGGGCGTGCCTCCCAGACGGAGGCGTTCCCAAGGGAACGCCTACCGTCTGAAGCCGGCCCCACTGACATCTCTAGTGATGTCAGTGGGAGTGATTTTGGCTCTGATAGAGCCAAAATCACTCCAGGGCTTGTGGTCGAAAACTCCGACCACAGGCTTCTGGTCGCACTGGCGATGGTCAAGACCATCGCGACCATCATCCTGCACGCTCGTATGAGCTGTGGGTGGTGACCCACAGCTATACGAGCGTCCAGGAAGACGCTCCATTTTTATGGAGGACAGCCCTCATTGAGAGCGAGCGCTCTGCTCAGAGCGTCCGGCTCTGAATGAGGGCCAATGTCTATAAAGAAATACATGCATGCATACATGCATGCATGCATACATGCATGCATACATGCATGCATGCATACATACATGCATACATGCATGCATGCATGCATGCATGCATACATACATGCATACATACATGCATACATACATGCATACATACATGCATGCATACATACATACATGCATACATACATACATACAGCAGATTTACTATGGAATAAATATCCTGCAAACCTCACGTGCCCCCCATCACCTACCAAATCAATAAATGTGCCTTATGGAATCCACACATTTTGATCACAACTTATCATTATTTTACATCTGAACATCTCTTTACAACAACTACTTTCTACATTTACCTGAGACTGCTGGTTCACACCTTAACCAAACTCTTTAAATAGCCCTTGATGAAGTGGCTTCAGCTACCCATCAAACTTCATGTAAACTGAAATAACCATGGCTTTCCACTGACTGTGAAAAAGGTGTCTGTGCTAGTTCCAATACAAAATAACCCAAGACTGTAGTCTTGGGTTATTTTGTATTGGAACTAGCGCAGACACCTTTTTTTACATTTTGTGGTTTTTTGTGAGGATTTGTGCAAGATCCATCGGGAAGCCGATGGATGGAAACCCGACCGCCGGCTTCCCAACTGTCTAATCCTGGCAAGGGTTAAATGACAGGCATCGAAATCCTGATGCCTGTCATTTTCTCTACTCCGGGAGCCCGACACCCGGATTACAGATCGAAGATAAGCCGGGCACGGACAGCCGCACGGGGGAGGGTTAGGTTTAGGGT
The DNA here is from genome assembly GCA_031769625.1 of Taudactylus pleione. NCBI lineage: Eukaryota > Metazoa > Chordata > Amphibia > Anura > Myobatrachidae > Taudactylus > Taudactylus pleione. The sequence goes on from JAUIMM010000052.1 coordinate 28,928,568, forward strand.
TTCCGGGGGGGACTTGGGGTTAGGCACCCCACCCCCCCCATGAGCTTAGGTTTATGTTGTAGAAGGTGGGGTTAGGAACTCCCCCAGGGAACTTGGGTTCAGGCGGCGGGGAAGGGGTGGTTAGATTTAGGCACTTAGGGGGAGGTTAGGCACCCCTAAGGGAAGCTTAGGGGGTAGAATAGTTCAGCAAGTACTTACCTTTCGACTATCAGGATTTTCAGTGCTGCCGGGATGCCGCTGTCGCTATTTGAACCGCCGGCCATGCGGCCAGCGGTAAATCACACTGAATCTGATCCCTCAGGTGTCAGCAGCTGGTTCCCATACTGGACAACATTTGAATTACAGCGCACCATCTTTCCTTTCTTTTATGGCTTTCCACAGACACCTACACGTAAAGTAGAATGTCAGTGGCGTAAATCTTAATGACTTCCTCACATACTGTAAAATAGGAATCCATCCATCTGTCATCCTAACCCTATATCCCATGCTCACTGTCTACCCCATCTGTGTCACCCCTGTCTGTACCTTCTCTTTTAGAATGTAAGCTCTCACGAGCAGGGCCCTCTTCCCTCATGTGCTTTTCGTTCCTTTACTTATAATTGTATTATCTGCGCTAATTGGGATGAAAAGACGACTGCTCCCATGCTGTGGTGCGAAACATGTCAGAGCCAACTACTGGGCTCACTGTGTATACTCGCTGACACTTGCTGTTTGTTCTGGAGATGCGGCTGGACACGCTGCCACTGTCCCAGTGGAAACTGGGCACATCAGGAGATCTACAAGATCGTGCACGCCTGACTATTGTGGAGCCCTGGAGACAGACATTGTACTGCACAGCTGACACTTTGTTGCAGTTAAGGTTGAGGCTGGGCACAACACCAGAGTTACAGAACTGTACTTATCTGACAGAAAGTTGATGCCTGGTACCTGTGTTTGGAGAAGTGCCTCCCTTTGGCTCCCCCTGTCCATATATTGTGTGCACAGTGTATGATTATACCTCAAAGCCAGCATCGCTATTACAGATGTTCACAGAACCTTGATTGAGTTCTATTGAACTAGATACGGGACTTCAAATATGTTGCATCAATTGATGTAAAATTACATTCTTTGAGTATCCCACAATACAATCCTTATACCGGTAATACCAGGTTTTTTAGGATCCACCTCCTTTAGGTTTTATTATACATTGTAGTGTATTATTGATTTATTTAGCTTATATTCAATTTCTGTAGTTAATAATATTATTGTCATATTGTTTCAGGATATTACATTTCCTTTTATATTTTGATAAATTATATTGTGTTTTATTTTCAGTCAGGTCTTCTTTTCATCCCAATTAGCGCAGATAATACAATTATTAGTTTTGTGGTCCACCTTCACATATCATTTTCTACTGCTGTATTCAAGTTATTCTATATGTACATTGTTATTTC